>OX596243.1:1298632-1679802 GCA_951394255.1 Polyploca ridens | reverse complement strand
CGGGCATAGTTTTTGGATGTAGTAATTAATTTTGCATTAAAAAAATATTTTTCTTAACAGTATAACTTTACACATAGATTATATACTAATATGGAATGACATGCATAACTGGTTGCAGTACCTCGCGCGCACCCTACTGTATTTCACTCTTTCAAACTCATGCTGCGGAGACCGAAATATTCCACGGTGCTTTGAGTGAATTCACAAGGATAGCTAGCGTTAGAAATTGTAATTTAATTAGCATATATTATATAAGTTTTCGGCCAAGCCACATATTTTGACTAAGGTGTTGAGTTTGTGAAGTTAGGGCTTGTAGAGTAAGTGCATGTAGAGTTATAAGCTTGGCTCTACATGAGATCTGATAACTTTTTGACAGTGCGAGCCATGTCTTGGCGGCAACATTTTACATAAAAATGTTTTTGGTGGGATTTCACTTCTTTTAAGATGGTTATGTTTTTTTTTTGTTTTTTTGATTGAATTTTTGTTGTTTGTGTACTAATACAAGCTTACATACCAAATTTCAGCTTTCTAGGACTTCAGGAAGTACCCTATGAGTTTTGATGATCATCAGTGAGTCAGTGACGATATCGGGGTTTTTTAGATATCAATAAAGTCTCAAGTATAAGAGCTATGTTATTGAAACTAAATATATTTAATAAGTTCACTATTGACATCATATCCTGAGAATTTTGTTTATCTGATATAATCCAAACCCAAGTTATAAGGATTCAAAAAACCGACGACGCGCTTCGAGAAAAGGTAGGTAGTGCCCTTTCGCTTCGCTTGGCTGTCTTGGCGGGGGGCACTTCCGTGATCTACTTGACGTTGGCAGCTGACCATTTCTACACCTACTACAGTATCCTGCCACCGTGCTATGGTTTCCTCGCAACGTTTTCCTTCAGATAAAGCTCAAAATCATTTGACGCAACGTCACCATTGGAATAAGGTGAACTTACCAAGGTATAAGGTGAACTTACCAAGGTATAAGGTGAACTTACCAAGGTATAAGGTGAACTTACCAAGGTATAAGGTGAACTTACCAAGGTATAAGGTAAACTTACCAAGGTATAAGGTAAACTTACTGAGGTATAAGAAATCTCTCTCCATCTACACAGGTGCTTAGGAACGGCATCGCAAAGGCTATTGGAACCCGGTACAAAGTTCATATCGCACATTTCCAGCCGTTTTCCAGGACAGTGAAGGTACACTTGAGGTCCCTCAATTATATTTTTTACTTGACTGAAATTTGAAAATTGAAACAATTGCTTGACGATGTAATAGAATGAGAATCAAATCTTAAGGCTTGTCTTCTTAATAGGTATGTGTCAAGACAAGATTCATATTTTGTACAAGTACCTACAAGAATGACCGAAAGAAGAGTGCATCTAATATGTATTCTTTTTTAATAAATTTATCGCTTAGGCGACCTCACTCACCGCAGGATCACAAAGACCACATTTAAGTAATGTTATTTGCGATATTGCGACTTAGCCTAAGTACAGATAAATATGAACTCACCCTCCACCAGGCCTGGCAAAATGGTACCTCGCGTGCAAGGGCACCCACAGCGAGGCCTTGTTGTCCTCCACCGCTCCTATCACCAGTATGTTGCTGGGTTGCGACTGCTCCGTCGGTAGTTCAGAGTTAACACGGTTCGCTACCAGTGCTGTCAACTGAAATAACCCATAATTTATTAACCATGCAAGGTAACAGACTTTCTGTTACCTTTGCGCGCCTAAATCTCTAAGCCGCTTGCGATGAAATTAGGCAGTTACCAGCTCACAAGCGGTTTAGAGAGAGACTTTGCCTCCTTATGTGTGTTCTACCGCTTGTACAACGGACAGTGTTCTAGGGAATGGTTCGACTTGATGCCCATGGCTACACCATCGCAACATTCGCCATCGACGGGGAGTCTATCCACAAACATTAAAACCAGAATTGTTTCGAACTGTGCGAGCTAAAAGGAATTTTCTACCGCGGACGCACGGACTGTGGAATGAGCTCTCCGCCGTCGTTTTCCCAATGGAGTACAGCATGGGGTTTTTCAAAAAGGGTCTGAAGCAGTTTCTTCAGGGTCGGCAACGCGCGAGTGATACCCCTGGTGTTGCAAGCGTCCAAAGACTACAGTAACTGCTTACCATCAGGCGGGCCGTATGCTTGATAGCCACCTAAGTGGAAGAAAAAAAAATGTTGGATAGCCTATGGTATGGAGAGGGACAAATAGGCAAATTTTCATACTGGGAACGTGGAGGACAGCAAATAAAACTATTTTAGCACTAACTATGCCAATTTTTACACTCCTCCGTGCGCACAATATGCTTAGAAAGGGGTGTTGTATAGTTTTCTCATTGTAGGATTCATGGGGTCAAATTAGGGATGATTAATAATTTTGATATAAATCTATTATTATCTATCTTTATTTTACTCTTAAAATTAAATAAAAATCAACGTTAAGGTAAGTTTTTCTAAAGAAAAGCAAGCATTTGCAAGTTTTTCAGTGTCAATCTGTTCCTGTCGTCTGTTTGTATGTTGCCTACCATTGAAAATAAACGTCAATTAGCTGGGTGGGTTATACTAATATAGCAAGGATACGCGGAAATCCCCGGTCACCACAGAGAAACGATGACGAATCAGCACATTCTGTTTCACTAAAAACTTTATTACAGGGACTTTTGTAGTGTAGACCGCAATTTCCTGCAGCCACTGTCGTCAGGTGAACCCACCTACTGGCCCTCTGATCCCAAAAAGTTGCCTGATCTTCTAGATTTTTTCATAACCAAAGGAGTTGGACATCTGTATTCAACAATTGATTCAAGTTTAGATGGGTCCTCTGATCATACACCGGTAGTATTATCAGTAAGCACTACTGTAATTACCCAGGAAAAAACAGAGTCACTGAGTAATCGCAAAACTGATTGGGATGGTTTCAGGATTTATATTGAAAACCATATAAATCTAAAGATTTCCTTAAAGAGTCAAGACGAGGTCGACGATGCCTGCAGGTACATAACTAACCTTATACAAGTGGCCACATGGTTAAACACGCCGAACATAGGAAGAAGGTCCAAGGCTCCAACGTTGCCAGTCGACATAAGAAAGAAAATAGCAGAAAAATGCCGCTTGAGAGGAATATGGCAAAGATCACGACACCCAGCTGATAAAACAATACTAAATCGAGTATCTAAGGAGCTGAAAACCTCTCTTCAAGCATCCGCTAATATTAGTTTTAGATCAATCCTGAAAAATATGACGCCCACTGGTCGGGGCGAATATTCGCTCTGGAAGGCAACAAAGAACCTAGATAGGTCTCAGCAATCCTTCCCTCCTATTAAAACTCGGTGTACCTGGGCAAGAACCGATACCGAGAAAGCGGAAGCATTCGCTACACACTTAGCCACAGTCTTCAAACCCAACGATGCTTATGTCAACGAATCTGAACTGGACGAGATTCTTTCACAAGACCTCCAAATGACTTTACCAATCCGACCTACATCACCAAAAGAAATCGCACTTGTGATAAAAACTTTAGACTCCAATAAAGCTCCAGGTTTTGATTTAATTACGTCCAAGATCCTGAAAGAGCTTCCAAAAAAGGGCATTACTTTCCTGGCGTGTCTCTTCAATGCCATCCTGAGGACATCCCATTTTCCAGACCTCTGGAAAATATCCACAATAATAATGCTACACAAGCCAGGAAAACCAGCACAAGATGTTACCTCGTATAGACCAATAAGCCTGACTCCAGTGCTCTCCAAGCTCTGGGAAAGGATTTTTCTTACACGCCTAAAATCCTTCATGGATGACTGTGACGCGATCCCATCTCACCAGTTTGGTTTTCGAAAATCACATTCAACTGTTGAGCAAGTGCATCGAGTTTGCCACACCGTCAGGCAATGCTTTGAGCGAAAAATGTACTGTTCGGCAGCGTTTCTAGACGTGCAACAAGCCTTCGATAGAGTTTGGCATAAAGGTTTGTTGACCAAGATAAAGATGCTTCTTCCTCACTCGTTGTTCCTTATCGTAGAGTCATACTTGTCGGACAGAACCTACCAAGTAAAGCTGGGGACCGCAAGATCAGCATTACACAAAATCCAGGCTGGAGTTCCGCAAGGTTCTGTTCTATAACATTTTTGCGTCAGATCTTCCTACATCTAATGACATAGCGTACTTGGCTTGTGACGAAAATCCAACAACGGCTAGTGACAAACTACAAAAGCATCTGGATAGAACTCAAAATTGGCTCACTAAATGGCGCATCCGCGCTAGTGCACAAAAGTCAAACCATATCACATTTGCACTGAGAAAACAAGATTGCTCTCCAGTGAGACTTGGAGACGATATCTTGCCACACTGTGATTGCATCAAATACCTTGGTTTCCACCTGGACCGACGGTTGACATGGAAGAATCACATTAAGCAAAAAGAGATGAGATTAATATCATATACAGAAATTTGTACTGGCTCATGGGCAGAAACTCTGTATTATCAGTGGATAACAAACTCCTCATTTACAACTCGATTTTGAAGCCCATCTAGACATATGGTCTCCAATTGTGGGAAGTAGCCAGTAAAAGTAACATCACCTGCCAAATCATCAAAGAGTGCAAAATTGTATATTGAGAGCCATTGTCAATGCGCCATGGTTCGCTATGAACGAAGATGTTCATGAATATCTGAACATGCCGACAGTTGCAACAGAGATACAGCGCTATAAAAAACAACATGCTGAGCGTCTATCATCCCACCTCAACCCACTCGTTGCTGAGCTGCTGAATAAAACAAATATGGTCCAAAGGCTAAAAAGAGGCCAAGTTATTTAAGCTTGAATTGTTGGCACTGGTCACCGTTCTCGACACGTCAAAAATCACACAACGCTTAAAGTCTGGCGAATGATTGCGAATCAAACACAGAAAAGAAAAAAAAAAAAACAGGGACTTTTGTTCTATGACTTTTGAATGTGGGAGCACAGCCAAAATACCTCTATGTAATATTTTTTCGGATTTCGAATTTCATAACATGTTGCATTTATTCAATAATGTTTTTTTTTTTATATAACTCATATTAGGACTGCAATTTCCAGACTGACATCTTGCATCATCTTTTTTTTCTTTTATGTCCTTTTTGCTTTGTTGTGATCTGTACCCTCTACTGCAATGAACAACACTTTTGGCTTTTGCTGAATAATTAGGGGCAATGTATTGAGGGTGATACAATAATCTCGTTCCTCATTTGTTGACTGATTCTATTAGAATTGGTTTTGTAGGCTAGTAACACTTCCGTTTCAGTCTAGTAAAAGAGATATCTTGCGAAGACGTAAGATCTTTTTCATCTATCTTGACTTTCTTATACATTTATTTTATTTATTTATTTATTTATTTAACATGATATTACACAGCATTTAACAAATAATTATAAAAATAGAAACTTCATTGAATTATTACGCTTAGAAGCGAAGTATCGAACAAAAATCCTCGCGACTCGTAGGCCACTTGACAACCAATGTGTGCGTGAGTGCCATATAATTACACTCACTGACACGCACACAAGCGCACGAGTAATGTTGCAAGCTAAACGAAATTTTTCGGTAAAATTAACCTTCCGATACTAGTGAATGAAATCGGAAGTAAGTATTCATAAAATTAATTAAATAGTTTAAATTAATGTTCTGCGTCTTAGATAATTTATCTTATCATAGACACAGGCCTGTTATTTATTTATTACTAGTTGAATGGTTATGTTTCATAGTACTTATGTCGGGTTATTTTAACATAGTAAACCAAGACAATGTGCAAAGCTTTGAACGATCGTACAATTTGTAGTAGGTATTGTTGGTAATGATAGGTTTCATATATGATAGGTTGTATAGAAAAAGAAGATTAAGAAGTATGTAGGTATTTAATTATCATTATCGTATAAAAGACGAATAGCTATACATTCTTATAATATCTAACTGAATCTATACTAATATAATATTAATATTTATAATACAAGAAACCGGAAGAGTTTTTTGTTTGTTTGTTTAAACGGGTCAATTTCTGTAAAAAAAAACTACCTGTAAAACTACTACTGTGTAAAACTACCAGTCTGATTCGAAATTATTTCACTAATATGAAGCTACATTATCCCGAGTATAATACTCGGAACTACTTATCCCAAGAACGCGTGTGAAACCGCGGGGGACAGCTAGTCAGTTATAATAGCTATAAGTAAAAGAAACAACTTATCGGACTCAATTACTTACTCTACTTCCTACTCTAACAAAAATCAGTATCAATTACGTAAAACAACACAAATTCGCACACAAAAAAAAAAAAAAAAAAAAAAAAAAAAAAAAATCGCCGTAAGCGTAACGTCTGAGTTCACGAATAATTATTAAAAACAATATATTAAGCTAATATTCCGCGGACGTGATGTTAAAATTATAATTGTAACACCTATGTCTATCAGTGCAAGTGTTTTAGCTGAATTATATTCATAAACAATACGTTAATATCACAAGTGAAAAAGGTGCATACAAACAAGGATAGGTACTTACAGTGAAACAAACAGCACCACATTTACATCAAAACAATCACACCAGCAACGCTGAAGTCAACAGTGAATTAACAACTTAATAATAACAAGATCTTGAAACAATACAACCAATATTTTCTGCACAATAACTTGTTGGATACAGTACTGGATAATTTTAACAAAAGTGTGAAGAAGGTGAAATAATAATTTTATCAAATATTGGAGGGTTGGTGAACACGACAATCAGTGAATCAACGAAACCATTCGTGTCCACTGACGCGTCGAACTAGAAGCAAAATTTCGCAACCCATAGAACATACAATTTGGCAGTGTAACGCTCAGTATTACGTTGACGCGTGAGTCCGGAGTTCAAATCTCACTAAACAGTTTTTGTTTTTGATTGTTTGTCTAAATGAAATCAAGTTAGAAATAGAAACAATGGAATATGATAATCAAAATCAAAATGTTACAATGCGTAAAAATAGAATAAGAATGAATAAAAGTGCATTTGATTCATCATTTGCATCATCAACACACTCGGCAGATGATTATATGATCAGAAGTTTGCCAGACCTATCAACTGCAGGAAATATTTCTTGTGAGGAAATCGAGTCACTAAAAAATCAGATACAACAATTAAAAAGTCAACTGGAAACCGCGCACAACGAAATTGACAACTTAATTTTAGAAAACAAAACCCTAAAAAGCCAGACAATACAACAGCAAAACAATATAAGTCAATTAAAAACGGTATGTACAAGGCCAACACATGGCAACATTAATAGATCTTCGTCTACGAATAAAACACGTAAAAGAATGCTTAGAAAATCATTGAATGATAAAAACTTAGATGATAGTACCGTTGATTTGGGATTAAAGCCAGATATAGAATGCTCAACAGATGGCGTTACGACAAAGTCAGTGCCAACCGCTGAGGCGGCCGGTACTACAAAAGGCAGCGCTGATAGCGTTCCGACCGAATCAACACTAGATGGCACTACGTACGACTCAGGCGATCTACTTGGAAAACCACAAATATTGATTTTAGGTGGACAACAATGCTCTGGCTTATCTTTAAGGCTTATTCAGTCGAGAATTAACTCAAAATATGAAAATTATATCATCTCCTCCATTACTAAGCCACAAGCCACATCGGAGGAAATATTAAAATCGTGCCAAGACCTACCAGACTCTGAAGAAAATTATTTAATTCTATGTGTAGGTGAAAATGATGTCAATCCGAATAAATTACTGATTGAATTAGCTACTACTTTGAAATCCATAAAAAATACTAAGGTACTTATTTTGAGTGTTTATCAAAACAGATCTTTAAATGAACCATTATTAAATGCACTTATTAAAAATATATGTCAAAATTTCATCAATTGCACTTTTGTTGATATGGGAATGCATTATTACAATAGAAAACAGTATCAAATCGATGTATGCAAAAAAATTAATAGTATTCTTGATATAGCATATTATGATAAAAATTATTTGCATTGTAAAAATATTATTGCCATGTCTAAGTCAAAATGTAGGACGCAAATAATTGCGCCACAAAAAGGTACAATTCCCTACTATTTTCCGATTATAGAGAATAACAAGCCTCGACAGTTTTTTCGAGAATCGTAAGCAAACAACAGTAGTAACTTTATTACACCAAAATATTGCAGGCCTAATAAACAAGCAAGATCAGTTAGAAATCTGCTTAAATGAATTCTCGGAAAAAAATCTGCCTGTAGATATTGTTTGCCTTTCGGAGACATTCGTAAAATATGGTGATGAGAGAAATATTCGATTAAAAGGTTTTATCCTAGCCAACTCATTCTCAAGGTCTACAGAAAAGAGGGGGGGCGTCTGTATTTTGGTTCAAAAGTCAATTTTATCTGTTCAGAGTAAATTATGCAAAGATTTATCAACTGAAAAAATATTTGAATGCTGTGGTGTCGATATACCATCATTGCAATGCATTATTGTTTGTGTATACAGAGTACCAAACTCAAACATAAACTTATTTTTTAATAAATTAGAATTATTATTACACAAATTATCTTCAAGGAAGCAAAAGATTATACTTACGGGAGATTTGAATATTGACACACTTAAAACTAACGCTATCTCAGAATACTTAAAAAATATTGTATTAAACTATAACCTAAAATTGCATATTAACGAGCCTACCCGAAAGACGTCCTGTATCGATCACATAATAAGCAATATAAACAATGCAACTGGCGAAGTGCATCAGCTATATCTCTCTGATCATAATACTGGCCAAACTATATCCTTCCCAGCAAAGCAACAAAAAATATTGACTCACTGGTTTGAAATGAAACGGGATTATAGTAGTGAAAATGTGACTAAACTCAAAGAAGCACTTTCAAGTTTATCCTGGTGTGAGATCCTTACGGAATCAGAACCAGATTGCAATGAATCTTTTAACAAATTCCATGAAACATTTTCATTGTTTTATAATCTTTGCTTTCCTACAAATATAATTAAGATAAACTCGAACAACACTAAACCAAAATGGATTACAAAGGGAATAAAAGTATCATCCTTAAAAAAAAGAAAACTAAGATATAAATATTACAAACACAATACCGAGAAACACCAAAAATCTTTTATAAAATATGACAAGTTACTAAAGAAATGTATAAAAAACTCAAAAATTAATGTTAACAATAACTTTATTAAAAATGCTAAAAATAAATGCAAAGCCTCTTGGGATATAATCAAGGACAAGGCAGACGATGTAAAATCTCAAAACAACATTAAAAACATTGAAGTAAATGGAGAAATTATAACTAGCCCAATGAAAATTGCAAATTCTTTTAATGATTATTTTGTATCTATTACAGATAATGAACATATGGTAAATCCTAATTACACCCGACTAGACTCTGTTGACTCAACTTTATTTTTAATACCAACCACACCTGATGAAATTATAAAAACGATAAAATCGTTGAATAGGACCAATGCGGTAGGATACGACTCCATATCAACAGGTATCATAAAAAAGTGTAGTAATGAACTTGCAGAAATACTTAGCTACATAATAAACCTGTCGTTCAGCCAAGGAACTTTCCCTGAAAAATTAAAATTTTCTATTGTGAAACCGATTCATAAAAAAGATTGTAAAAGCAATCTTAATAACTATAGACCTATCACGTTGATACCAATATTTTCAAAGATCTTTGAAAAACTTATGTATCATCGCATTATGAGTTTTTTGAATAAATTTAATGTTATAATTGATGAGCAGAACGGGTTCCAAAAAGACAAGTCAACTACACTTGCTGCTTTCTCGTTAATCAAAAATATAACTTATAATATAGACAAAAGAAATAAGGTCTCTGCAATATTTTTTGATATGAGCAAAGCCTTTGATTTTGTTTGCCATAGGATCCTACTCAGTAAATGTGAACGTTATGGAATCAGGGGAAAAGCTCTTCAGTGGATTGGTAGCTATCTTAAAAATCGTAGCCAGTGCGTTGAAGTTAATCACATAGACACAGAACTAGTTTCCACCACTGTGAGATCTGAATATCAAACAATTAAAACCGGTGTTCCCCAGGGAAGTGTACTAGGTCCACTTCTCTTCTTATTATATATAAACGATATCCCTAAAATAACTGAACACCAATGCATACTTTTTGCTGATGACATTTCTGTAATTGTACCCAAAAACAAAAATATTGATTATGAGCTATCTCTCAACTCTACTGTACAATCTGTAACAGACTGGTTAAAAGAAAATAACTTGACTGCTAATATATCTAAAACTAAAATAATCCAGTTTGAAAATTATAGAAACAAGCACTACGATCTAAATATAAGTTGTCGTGGGGAAAAAATTGAAGAAGTTGACGATACAAAGTTCTTAGGTATAGTACTCGACAAACATTGCAACTGGAAAGCACAAGTAAAAAGTATATGCATGAGAATAAATAGATTTGTCTTTCCATTAAGGAGAATAAAGCAAATTACAGACGAAAAGACAGCTATTACCGCTTATCATGGCTATATTGGGTCAGTTCTAAGGTACGGGATACTATTGTGGGGAAATTCCACAGATATTGAAAAGGTCTTTATCTCCCAAAAAAAGTGTATAAGAGCGATCTGTAGTGTAGGACCATATGAATCTTGCAGGCCGCTTTTTAAAAAACTTAAGATTCTCACTTTAACATCACTCTATATTCTAGAAGCTGGAACCTTTGTTAGAAAGCATCCCCACATTTTCAGAAAGGCAAATGAAAACAAAAGATTTTTGTCGCGGGATCCTACTAAGTTAAACATACCAACATGCTTTGGTATGCTTAATAAAAGGAATTGCTATATAATGGCGATAAATATTTATAATAAAATACCAAAAACTATTAGAGAATTGCCTTTGACATTGTTTGTAATTAAATTGAGAAAATGGTTGGTAGAACATTCTTTTTATAACATAGCAGAATTTATGACATTTAAGACCAAGTAAGGAATTTGTTGTTTTTAATGATTTTTATTGTGTTGTGTGTATTTTTAATTTATTTTTTTGTATTTAATTTTAATTTCATTTTAACGACATTTGGTATTTATATTTTTGATTATATTAATTTCTCTTTGATTTATTATTATGTTTTATATACTTTGATTATTGGATAATTTGATTATAATAAAATGATATAAATACCTACTTAATTTTGCACGCCGTTATGGCGAAACATGTAGAACTAAAAACTTATATAAAGATCTATGTATTCACCGTGTTTCAAGCAAATAAATTATCTTTATCTTTATCTTTATCTTAACAGCTGGCAACACTTTGCTCGAAATCCGAGTGAAGAATTTTTATTTTTGAATTTTGTTATTTTAGATGAATTACGCAATAAAATTAGTGGCTTATCTATGGAATATTACAACAGAATTCTAATCTTTCTTCCCTGATGAATTATGTTATAATTTTACTGCACAAACCGTCATATTTATTATTTTTCTGAGAGCTCCACTCACTAAAACGCCAGTCAGTACACTGACAGCGCGGCGGTCATTTGGAGCCATTATGGCTCCAATTGAATGGATTGTGTTTCGCGCGTGTACATTGTTTCTATGTGTAATAATTCAATGAGAAACTTATATTACTAATACATTTGCCAATAATGAATATCTACTTTGTAACTTCAAATTATTTAACAAAATTATTGGTGGGTAGGAAACTATAAACTACAAACTAATAAAGTAAACGGTCGTCGCATCATGTGGGTGTGTGGGGGTGTGTGTGTGTGTGGGGGTGTGTGTGTGTGTGTGAGTACGTGAGTGTGTGTGTGAGTGTGTGTGAGAAGCGTTGAGTGACGAGTACCTGCCTGAGCACGACATAGTAGGTTGTTTGTTCACAATAATAATAATACATAACAGTTTATTTACTTACTTTATCCAACCTGCCCAACTCAGTCAACTGATCGGGGTCAGCATACACTCCGGCAGGCATCACCTGGTCCAAACTTATGATGCAGTCTTTCATCAGCCAATTTTCCTCCATGTTGTCATAGTAGAACGATAAATTATATGTCAGGTTTCTGAAATAACATAAATTTCAGGGGTTAAGTTACAATTATAAACCAGAAGATGATGATAGCTCAGTGATAGTTATGTTGGGTAACGAGATGAAGGTCCCGGGTTTGAATCATGCAGTGAGCTTGAGCTTTTGGTGAAGGAAAACATTGTGAGGAAACCATAGCACTGTGGAAGGGTACTTTGTAGTATCTATCTAGCTGGCTACAACCCTCAAGTTGTATCAGTGTGTTCTGACAGCTGTACTTGAGAGCCAGTTCCTTCTGGGGTTTGTGTGCTTACCACCTTCGGCCACATCAAGAACTATAACACAGAGTAAAAGAGAGAAACAGAGTCAAGATTCATATTTAGTATTTATTTTTATTACTATATATTGCAGTAACTGTTGAGTTCTGAATGTAATTAGGGCTGAAGAACAGCATAGAAGAGCTGTGCAGAAGGCTTTTGAGAACCTTATTAAATTACTAGATTCTGTCCTGAGGGACTTACGGCTTTGCTAGGTTAAAAAGCACCTTATATATTAATCGGGAATATATTCTATCAGTGTGCCAAATTTCATACACATCCATTCAGTCGTTGATGCATAATTGACCCACAAAGATAAAAAATTTTGATTTATAATATTTTGGGAGATTAATGAATGAACACAAAATTATCAAAACTGTCTTTTCTTCATTGATAATGTGTCTTAAGACCAAGATCCCAGTCTTAAACAAGTAGTAACCAAACAATGAACCATTGTAAGTAAACTTTAATTCTAAAGATGAAGAGTTTGTATCTAAGAATATGCTTGTCGCACAAATTACTAGTCAGTTTTGATAGATTCTTGTGTGAGATAGCCTGCTTATTGAGAAAGATACTTATAGCCTATAGGCTATAAGTAACACAGCTTGTTTTCATAGATACATTAGAGAAGCTATCATAAGCAAAGATTATGTCCCATTTTTTAAAGACAACTAAAGTTCTCTTTAGCGCTGAAACAATAATTAGTCATCGAAGCAGACAGTAGAAGTACGTAGCGCTATTAGAACGCTTTCAGGAGTATTTTTCTCGCAAACACCTTGATTTCCACGGCGCTAACGGGTTTCGTTCATCATTCTACAACAAGAAGTGTGGCCGGATGGCCTCAATTGGACGGAACATAGTTGTGATGTGTGGCGTCTTCTCTATACGTAGTAATAATAGCTCAATGCATAGATAGAACAAATAAGTGCTTTCATAATGTTGCAAATTAAAACATGAAGAAACAAGAGCTAAGTGCTGTTTTTTATGAGTTAAAAGGCACTTTAATAATTATTGTGATTAGTTTACCAGATATTTTTATAACAAACTAGCGATGAAAAAATATACCTATGAAATCCATCGTTGTGAAGAGTTTGTTTCATTTCAGCAATGAAATTACACGACCTGGTGGTGGAAAATCCTTGTAATAAAGTTAGGAATATGATTAGACCATATTTTACTGCTTTAGATTGGCAGTAAAGCGACATGTTTATACACAATATGAATGTAATAAGGTGGTAGATAATTAGTTAATACATTGTACTGTGTACACAATATTATTAGATAATTTACGGAAAAACGACGGGAAAATAAATTCCAATTTTCGTCTTTTTTTATCAAAACAAAGTCTGACATTGACAGATGACAGTTTGTATTGATTTTCATTTTGATGCGTTCCGTTTAACGAAGATCCCAAATGTAATGAATGATATTTTCAACACACTTGCTAATAAATAACAAATATAAAAATACAATCTATATATAGAAAATTTCCTCAAGCCTGCCGCTGCTTCCGATTAACGGCAGGGTTCCCAGAAGGCTGGCAGCGTTTTCTCTTTGGATAGCCAAGCTGACGCGTTGGCGGAAAAAGTTCTCCGCCCGCTGGTCTCCAGAGATCTCGATCAATTTTGATGACAAGGTGTGAGCATTTTGCTCGTAAAGTGACATTTATTGCACCGTTTTTAGTATCTTTATGCAGCTTATTACGCACTAGTGCTTTTTACTTTACATTACCGCACAGTTTTATGATGGGTATAATCCTGATTACCTATGTCAAGATTATACCTCAATGTAATTGATGTGTGTAGACGAAGCAATTCTTAATTTAAATGGGTAAAACAGTTAAATCATTTAACTTAGATTTGTTGTTTAATGAGCCAACACGATCTACGGCCACTTCGTCTACTTGCATAGATAATATAATTAGTAACAGTAGTATATTAGATAAATCAATTATAAGTGGTGTTCGTTCTGATCATATGGCTCAGATTGTAATATTGCCCTACAAATTGAAAGTTTCTAAGGTCATTAAAGAAATTAGACCTATGACAAAGGTAAGACTAGATAACTTTAAAAATAATTTGGAAATGAAACTAAATAGTAAGATATATAGTAGTAATGACCCCAATGTCTTGTATAATGGTTTATTATCTAGTATTTGCAAAGACTTTAATAAATCCTGTCCCATCAAAAAAATTAAGGTAAACAGTAAGCTGGAATTTAGTGATTGGGCCACAAAAGGAATTCGGAAAAGTAGGGATAAGCTGTACGAACTATATCATTTAAGATCATACAGTCGTGACGAGAATTTCCATAACTATGTTAGAAAGTTTTCAAAATTATTTAAAATAGTATGTAATCGAGCTAAATCGATATACTTAAGTAAAAAAATAGATAAAGAATCTAATAAAATCAAGGCAGTCTGGAACTTTATAAATACGGAATCAGGTAAAATTAAAAATAAAAACGAACAGCACGCGTTAAAAATTAATAATAAAATTTTGTCAGATAAGTTAGATGTTGCCACTGCTTTTGAATACTTTTTCTCGAGTATACCAGAGAAAACTACCGATTGTCTTAATTCGTGTCCCGACGTGGCTGAAACATTACTTAAGCAACATGTTAAGGAATCATTTCCAAATTTTAATTTTAGTTATGTCACTGCTAGTGATGTCACAAAATCATTTAATGCACTCAATCGAAAAAATACTGAAGACCTATGGGGACTGTCAGTAACTATATTAAAATCAATTATAACAGTGATTGCACCAATTTTGTCAGATATATTTAATGAATGCATTGATCAGGGCTCTTTTCCTGATTTAATGAAGTATAGTAAAATAGTGCCAATTTTTAAGTCTGGTTGTAAGGATAATCCTTCTGATTATAGACCGATTTCTGTACTTCCAGCACTTAGTAAAATATTTGAAAAACTGTTGCTTAATCAAATGTTAGGTCACTTTAATAAATATGAGATACTACATAGTCATCAGTTTGGCTTCACGAAGGGGAGATCTACATCAGATGCAGCAGCAAAATTATTAAAGCACATCTATGAAGCCTGGGAGAATTCACAAGATGCAATCGGCATTTTTTGTGATCTATCTAAGGCCTTTGACTGCGTTGACCACCGTACTCTACTCCGTAAGCTTGGATTTTATGGTATTCGTCGAACTGCTCATGATCTTGTTTTATCTTATCTTAGTAATCGTCAACAAAGGGTAGGAATTAGTGGTACAACATCCAAGGGCTCTTTAGTCAAAATGGGGGTACCCCAGGGTTCAATACTAGGGCCATTTTTGTTTCTAGTATATATTAATGATTTACCATCTGTTGTAAATGGTCTCTCAGATATAGTCTTGTTTGCTGACGATACTTCGTTCATTTTCAAAGTAGATAGAAAAGACAAAGAACTCAATAAAGTAAATGACACCATGTCAATAGTTTCCAAATGGTTTGCTGTTAACAATCTGTTACTAAACTCGAAGAAAACTAAATGTTTAAGATTCTCTCTCCCAAATGTAGTGCAAGTAGACAGTCAGATATTAATAGATGGTAGCAGTTTGGAACTAGTGAAAAAAACTGTATTTTTAGGTATAACATTAGATAATAAATTACAATGGGGTCCTCAGATAGAATCTTTATCTGGTAAATTAAGTTCTGCTGCATTTGCTGTTAGAAAAATCAAACAATTGACGAATGTCGAGACGGCCAAATTGGTTTATTTTGCATACTTTCATAGCCTTTTATCGTATGGCGTATTATTATGGGGAGCTGCAGCAGATATTGAGACTATTTTTATATTACAAAAAAGGGCCATTCGTGCAATTTATAGTATGGGACCTCGTGAATCATTGAAGGAATTGTTTAAGGAAATAAATGTCATGACTTTACCTTCACTTTACATTTATGAAAATATAATGTTAGTACGTAAAAGCTTACACACGTTTAAAACGAATAGTGAAGTTCACAATATCAATACTAGACAAAAAGACAAATTAGTTGTTCCGTATTTTAGATTAGCGAAAGTTCAAAAGTCATTTCTTGGAAATAGTGTACGTTTTTATAACAAAATCCCACCTTCGGTAATCAAAATGACTGATTTTAAGTTCAAATCTCACGTAAAGAAAGTCTTGAAAGCACGAGCTTATTACAAGGTAGCCCATTATATTGAAGATAAAGATGTCTGGAAATAGCTTCACTCTGCACAAGCGCACATTGTACAAAATTCAGTAGATTACCTACATAATTATGAACCAGTGCAGGTTATTATTTTTTATTTATTTTGTATGTTGGTGTTTTGTTTTTTTTTTTTTTATGTTTATGCGTTTTAATGTTTGTGTATTTTATTTTGTAAAATAAAACGTATGTATGTATAATGTTTTGGAAAAAAATAGCCAATAGTCAGATTGTTCAAAAAAATATTTAAAAAATGTAACCTTGCTGAGTTTCTTGCCTGTTCTTCTCAGTTGAAGGCCGACTTACGAACTGGTGGTAACTTCAGTAGCTTTGACCTTCATAAGTGCCCTACTAGGGCCTAAATTGAATAAATGGCTTTGACTTTGACTTTGACTTTGAGTTTGACAGAGCATAGCTGTCAAAAAAAAAAACAAAAGCTGCGCGCCATATTTCCTCACTCACTCCTGTATTCCATGCGCTCTATCTGCCTTTTGTTCTGTAATCTAAGTGCTAATCTGAGATTGTCTTAAGCAACTTACAAAAAGTTTTTTTTTATACCACTAAGGTGGCAAACAAGCCCACGGCCCACCTGATTGTAAGCAGTTACCTTACGTAGTTATTGAATACTCTTTGGCAGTTACCGTAGCCTATGGACGCTTCCAACACCAGGTACTATCACTCGTTACCGACCCTAAAACAGTGAAATCCCTCCAAACACATTTTCATGTAATATATTGCCAAGACGAGACCATATGGCTCCCACTGTCAAAAAGTTATCAGATCTCATGTAGAGCTAAACTTATAACTCTACACGCTCTAACTCTACAAGCCCTAACTTCACAAACTACACCTTAGTCAAAATATGTGGCTTGTACACACGGCAACACATCAAGCTATTATACATTTCCAGTATAAGCTGATCTCGCATTGTATAGGATTTCCCTGCAATGAGAGGTCAGCTTATATTGGAAATGTATAGCTTGATCTGTAGCCGTGCGTACGTTTCGCTACCGTCACATGGGCGTAAGGTGATAAATGTATTCACTGTTCTTACTTTAGTGTTATACAATAGTTCTTGTACACTTGATGGCGGCACAGGTGGGACATGAACCTCGCTCAGGGCATTACAGGGGAGTGAGGTAACGGGCTTTTACGAGTTATGACTAATTAAGGACGGTCGATAGATGCCCGGTTTCTATAAACAAAAACGAATCGTTTTGCTTACCAATGGTAGGTTTTTTTATTGCCAAACTGGGCATATAGATAATTTCGTAAGCTAATTTTACCTGTGATAGCTACTTCCATATGGGAGGGTCTGCTATGCAAAGCTTTGAGGTCTTTGCTTCATTATCAGTAAAGATATAAGAGTCTTAATTTTGATAACGGCCCGTAAATTACGAAACCGGCCATTACTCATTATGGCAGCTCGAGCCATTTGAAAGGTCGAGTGTGGGACAACGCGAATGATATCGTGGTGATCCCATACCTATTGATAATTGAACGCTACTTATGTGGGTGTTCTATATAGGTACATACCTGTGTTTGACCTATGTTTCAGAGAAATCTTAATAAAAATATTAGTTACAGAATTTGAGGTAGTATACTACAAAAATTACTTATAATATTATAAGTATAAACAAACATATATTATCAAAGCTCTTTTTAGGATTCCGTACCTGAAAGGTATTTCCATCGGTAATGTTAAGTTTGTCTCCAATCCAGTAAAAACGGAACCCAGTGGGCGAATCCAACTCGCACTTGGCCGGTTTTTATTTAGTAGGGCCTCAGAGTATATAAATACTACGTACAAGTAGGGCTAAATTATTTTTATACTTACTTTGTACTGTGTAATGTGTTGTCTAGGATAAACTTTGCTTCTTTCATTTTTTTTTCTTTCTATTGAATAAATACGAAATTGTGTAAAAAAATAGCGATTCTTTTGAATTTGTTAAAAAGAGTAATGGCACCATCGAGCAAATTAACCCCAGCCAATCGGTCCCAATAATATATACCGTTACGAGGCCTAGACAAGTTGGATGTCAACATTTTGTCTTCGTCAGAAGAAAGTAATCTTTGCAAGGGACTTATGAAATCGAAAAGTCATCAACGCACGTCGTCGTTCATCTGTCAACGAAGTCAATTGTCGATAGACATCTCGTCTACGGGGACTGGACCTCCGTAAGTCAATGATAGAATGCAAATAGAAAAAAACCTACGTTTATGGCCCCAGCCATCAAATTTTGACACCTACACCAATGACATAAAGGTCATTGTAGAAAGTGGTATAACTATTATGTGTCTACGAGTAGTTACGTCGCAGCGCGTGCGCATGGTCGTGGTTGACGTAGAGTCTACCATTAACCACCACTACCTTGAGTCATTGCCGATTGGATGTTGAAGCCATATTGATACAAATATTTGAGATAGTCTCATTGAAAGTTTTGGCCAGGCTTGGATTTGCTTTTTAAAAATATGTTTGAAAGTGGTCAGCACGGTCTCTCTCAATCTAGAAGGCGTCTGGCTCACAAAGATCTGACCAAACGTAGAAGTAAATCTTGACAAGAGAGAGAGATTTATGTTTGTCTCTTTTTAGCTGTCATATGTGGTCTTTTAAGGTCATGGTTTGGTGCAACTGTCAAAACCAGCAGGCGCGAGAGATACAGTAACCCGCAGGAGTCGTGAGCACAAACTGACACCTGCGCAGTAGGTAGTTAATTTTTCGGTCTGTTTGGCGGAATTAAGAAGGGGGGAGCGCCGAGCTGCACACGATTGGTTCGTCAGCATGGATGTAATCCATGTTCGTCAGTGGATGCTCGTCGTCTATTGGATTCTCGGGTGTCATTTGGCTACTGTAATTTGGCCGAAAGTTTACATGCGCGAGCTTGCCCCCACTACTGCTTATCTGTGCTCACGACTCGTGCCTTATACTGTACTACAATACAAGCTAGAAGAGTAGGTCCATCTGATTGTCTGTTTTTAGGAGATCTATCAAGTGACTCTACCAAAATTTCGATAACATCCTAATGTGTCTGGGTCAATGAGGCTCATCTCCTCATGCCATCAGAAGGGACTCTGTCAGCTTGACAAAATGTCATCAGACTTTTTACAGGAAAGTCTACAAGGACCTCCGTTTTATCGTCACCCGAATAAACTGGTATGTGCCCCATTACCACGGGTCAATGACTCACTCGCTTCTCGCCGCTAAATCACCTTCACCACCATCTCTTTCTATTTCTTTATGTTCGAGCAGGTGCAACATATGTATTTTAATAAGAAAATTACACGAGTGATTGTTCGAGGTAGTGGTATGTACGAAACAAGTTTGTTACCTCAGTTTACGTTGAACGGTGGAAACCGAAAGTCGTGTATTACTTTACGCAATATAAATTAAGTGATAATTTGCACATGAAAAAGTTTTGATAGTTCAAAACGTGCTTCAGTTCGTCGTATAAAATTTTACTCGTGCAACAGTTGTGTTTTGAAGGTTCGTGTCACTTTTTTGATTTAATTTATGTTTATGAATTCGCGAGCCGTGCGTTGGTTAACGGTCCGCCCGCCAAGAGTCTTGTGTGTGGGACGCTTTAGATTTTTGTTTTTTATTTACTTATTGTTTTGTGCCAGGTATTGTTTCATGTTTTTCTTTTTTTATTATTCATGCTAAAAAGACCTTTGTGTTACCTTTACGACCTTTCTATGTATGAAAATATTGTAACGATCCATGCATCAGTGTTGTTTGACTGACTTAACGAATCGTCATACGTTTCGTAAATATTAAAGTAAGTAAGTTAATGTTAAAGTAAGCCTTGGTAACCTAATTAATCATGTTGATTATACAATTTGTATACAATTCGCAATAGTTTAAGTCAAGGAATAATTATACAAACAACACAGTATCTCATTAAATATCACAGTTTATTAGCGTTTCCAATAATAAATTAATTCGCATAATTAGCTCATTGTAGTATTTTAACGATACAAGAGTACCGTTACCTATTAACCTACTAACAAATATTCTATCTACACCTATGTATAGTTATAGAGAAATTATTGAGGGATGCTAATATGGCGGATAAAATTTAAGACCTAATGGAAGCGTACGACCCCAAATAATTGAGAACAAGGCAGGCGAATGATTATACTGGGTGGAGACTTCGAGATGGCATATTTTCGAAACCTATGTTGGGTTAGTCATGCTGAACAACTTTTACCATGAGATCAATGGGGAATTCTCAAAAAAAAAATATTCTTCATAGTAAATGTCAACCTTGCTCGATCAGAATGTATGAAAAGTAAAAATTTTTTTTTGAGAATTCATCGTTGGTCCCATAGTAAAAGTTGTTCAGCATGACTAACCCAACATAGGTTTCGAAAATATGCCATCTCGAAATCTCCACCTGTTATATAAAATGAGAAACTGAAAAATTAGGCAATTCAAACAGCAAGAAACTTATGCACTCAAGTTCCATAAATAACGTAGTTAAAACCCAAAAAAAACCCGGTTACGGACCCGAAACAACCCGGTTGGGAACCCGAAAAAACCCGAAAAGGGTTTTTTCAATATTCAACAAAAGAGTGAGGCATTCAAAAAAGAGAGATTTATAAAGAGGGAAACATGCAGAATACTAGTTTTATTATAAATACAACAAATTAATAATATTACCAAATCAAGTTTCTATGAAGGTATAATTATATAATCCAGTTAAGTATTTACTTAACAAAGAACAATATAATAATTGAGCGTGTGACTTTCACATGCACTTTTATTAAGTATCAAGTAAGAATAACTTTATGTGAGTTTGAAGGTTCCCATCTTAAATTTGCATACAATTGATAACTGCTTTTCAAATTCTGGAAAACGGTATAACGAATTAGCAAAATTAAAAAGTCACGAAATATCTGATTAATTTAATTAATAGTAGGCTTATATAAGCTAAGAGTCACTCAGCGAGCTATGGAACGAGCTATGCTCGAAATTTCTCTACGTGACAGACAGGGTCCGAAACGAGGACATTCGTAGAAGAACAAAAATTACCGATATAGCTCGTAGAGTTAGCAAGCTGAAGTGGCAATGGGTAGGCCACATCGCTCGAAGAACCGATAGCCGATGTGGAAGGAAGGTTCTCGAGTGGCGAACACGTACTGGTGCGCGCCGAGCGGGTCGACCTCACACCAGGTGAACCGACGACCTGGTCAGAGTCGCTGGGCGCCGCTGGATGCAAGCGGCCCAAACCGTTCCAGGCGAAAGTAAATGGGGAGACCTATGTTCAGCAGTGGACATCCTTAGGCTGATATGATGATAAGTAGGCTTATAGAGGATAATATAGATTTATATCGACGCACACAACATTACAGACTGCATCAATGTGTCGTGTAGAAAAGGACAACGACTCAGTTTTACTTTTAGCTAAGTATTGCCTACCTCAAAACTATCATCGTTTTTTTTTTTATAATTTATAATATTATATATATTATAGTTAGTATTAGGATCACCGAATCCTTTGCGACACGAAACATGAAATACTTTATTATTTAAATTGCATAACATATAATTTTAGATATAAGACAGTTTTCTTTCATAAAATTTGATTGATTTAACTTAACTTTTGAACACTTTTAAATGTGTTAACTATATCTAGGGAAGGACAGCTCCTTCCCTAGATATAAGCCTGTATACTAAGAGTCAGCACTCTTAGTATACAGGCTTTGCCTACCTTAAGTGTCAGAGATCAGAGATAAATAAATATTATTATTATTTATATTTATTAAGATTTAACATTAAACATTCTCAGTTGGCTCAGTGGCAAGACCACTTATGTGTCGCTCACTTCCCTCCAATATGGCGAAGAGGGCGATGACTGCCACACGCGTCATACTTGTGAACAGGTGCTGCTTGTGGGGGCTGGTCTGCTTAAGTTTGCCATTTATTTATTTACTTATTAAATATAGATTCAGTGTACTTTGTAGTTTTGCCGCCGCGCCGGGGCACGCAATTGTTGTCAGTGCGATTAGAATGTAAAATTATGTAATGAATCTAAGCTTGTTTTGAAAAGAGTAATTGCTGAGTTTATTGCCGGCTCTTCTCAGCAAATGCAACCTTCCGAACCGGTATTAGAGTATTAGAGTCAGACTTTTCATAAGTGCCTGCGAAGGTTTATTTGAATAAATGATTTTGAATTTTGAATTTTGAATGTATCCATGAACAAGGATTTGATTTACGTGAAATGTGTCAGGGAAATCTAAACTGCCAAAAATCTCTGTGTGAGTCAAACGACTGTAATATACAAACATGTTTCGAATACAAGACATAAGGGAGCATCCATTTATTACGTGAACTATTTTAATTATCTTATTGGACCCCTCCCCCGCCCCTTGGTGCGATTTACACCTCCTCAATTTAAAGGAGATTTTACTGGACCTCCTCAATTTGAGGTTTGATATGTGGATTTTTGCCCACTAAATCACCCCGGTGGACTACCACTATGTATTTCGACACCAACCGGGTTCTCTATTACAAGCTTAATTTTTACAATTAGGTAATTGAATTTGATATATATTCAACTTACATTCCCTTTTTCCTGAATAAAAGGATTTTGATAGACTATACGGAACGATAAAAACAAAATCAAATCAAAACACACTCACGTGATCTTCAATCCGTTTATTTGCCATTGTGAAATAACGTAGTCACATGTTGTTGAGTAATTGTGAGTACACACAATGTAGATACTTCTCATTAGTAGCCGATGATCACATGCGTGGTGTCTTCAATTTGTATGTCACGAGAGTAGACAAGCTTTGTTGCTCCTTCTTACAGTTGTTAGCTAGTTACTTGAGGCATTAATTACATTACCGAAACCCTTTATCTAAAAGAAAGGGAAATTGTAAGTAATATCTAGATCAGAATTATATTTATATGGTTTACTCTCTCTGCTCAAAAATATTTTTGCAGTTTTAATTTTAATAGGATTTTAAGAAATGCGTGTTTAATAAGAACCAGCAGTATTTTAAATCTGAAAGGTTTTTTATTTTATTTTTTTATACCGCCTATTGCTACATTAGCGGTAACGTACTATCTGATGGTTAGCGGTTACCGCTTATGGACACTTGCAAGTTGCAACCCAGCAGTAATTTTTACACCCTTTTTGCATAACCCCATGCTGAACTCCATTAGACCCACGGCGGGGACTTCATTCCACAGTCTGAGTGTCTACGGAAGGAAGCTCCTTCCTTAGGGTGCAACAGATAAAGAGCACATAGGCAAGGTCATTATGTAACTAAGAGGCTTAAAATAAGATGGAAAAAAGTTTAGATGACTTCAAACTACTTCAAACGTTAACCCCTACACATAAAACTTCTCATTGAAGGTACCTATGATTAAACGCAGACCTCTAACTAACTAAGTACGCACGGCTACACATCAAGCTATATATTTCCAATATTAGCTGACCTCGCATTGTACGAAAGTCCTATGCAATGCGAGATCAGCTTATACTGGAATTGTATAGCTTGATGTGTAGCCGTGTGTATATCACAAATCACAATATCTTTTATGCGTCAAATCGTTGCGTCTAAAATATAAAATAAATAAGTAATGCCTTTTTTCTAATATAACCATCGAAATCCGTGTCTAATTGACTCACGCAAATATTAGCCTGCGGATTTAGATAGCATGTTGTAAGAGATGCTAATGAATGTCGGGATACCAATTTTTATAATGGTCACGTTTCATTAGTAGGTATGTTATGTTGTGATTTTCGTATTAAGGCGGCCCTCTGTGGCCGGCGCAACTTCAACGCAAGCATAGTCTAAAAGCTTGTTGTTTCATCCAACGTAATGTTTGATTGCGAAAAAAGAGAGACAGCATCAGAGCCGTCGGTTATCAGTCGGTAAATTCCGCTGATCACTCGCGGCCGCTTCGCTAGGTCGTCATTCATGATTTCGCATTCATAAAACTTGTTCCAGGAGTATACTTCTTGTGAAAAAATCTTACAAGTTAGTGAAAAAAAAGTTAGTTATTTAGAATCTCCAATACATTTGCAAGCCTGGTCTCTAAATGTTTTCTTTACTTTTATAATTTATAGGTACATTAGATATGGCCAAAGTTTAGGCAAAAACGCTGTTTTTCGGAGGCTTTGACTGAATTTGTTTCACACTTTTTTTTAATTACGCCTATATACACGGCTAGATACAGTGCACAAGATACTAATTTGTTCAAAACATCTAGCGAAAAATGTTTAACAACGCCATAATAAGTACAGAGGTTTTGTATGAAAAGTATGACGAATTGAGTCCTCTTAAGAAATAAATTTTGATATAATAATAAAAAGTTTACTTTGCTGTTAGGAATAAAAAAAAAATTTAAGCTAGTTATAATTTTTTTTTTGCTGTCGTTCTTCAATTTAATTTTCACGAGGCAGCCGGTTGAAACGGTGGTTGCCTTAAAGTGTGTTCGCTGTTTATATAATGAAATTTTAATGCAATCCCTCAGTTTATTAGGGTTTCCAATAATAAATTAATTCGCACAATTAACTCATTGTATTTTAACGATACGAGAGTACCTACCTACTATCAAATATTCGATCTATACCTATGTATAGTTATAGAGAAACTATTATAAGGAGGGATGAGAGCAATGTGACTAAATGAGTCATGAAAAATGCTAATATGACGGATACAATTTAAGACCTAATGGAAGAAGCATACGACCCCTAAAAATATAAAAAATTTACAACTCAAACCGCAAGAAACTTGAAATGATGCATCCAACTTTCATAAATAACGTAGGAAAAACCCGTTTAGGAACCCAAAAGATCGCGGTTGGGAACCCAAAAAAACCCGTTTGGGAACCCGAAAAGACCCGAAAAAGGCTTTATTCAAAAGTCAACAAAAGAGTGAGAAATTCAAAAAGAGATAATTGTAAAGAGTTTCCCTCTTCACGCAGAATGCTAGATTTATTAAAAATACATAACAAATAAATAATATTAACTGTTTAAGTTTATTACTGCTATTAGTGATAAGGCCACCTATTGTGACATATTTTTTATGTTCTTATATTCTCATGGAAATTTGGTTTAAAAAGAAAAATTGACGGTCGACAGATGCACGCACATATTTTACAGGCTCTTGAAACTTGAAGTTCTGCATACAGCTTCCCAACGTAGGCAACCACTAAAAAGGATTATTCTGAATATAACTCTAACCCCCTTATTACGTGAGATGGTTTAAAGCAAGTCTAGCAAAACCCTAAAAAATATACGTCACTTTCTAACGTCATTTAATAAAATTAACTTTTTAACAGTAAATATATATAGACGGATTAGCAACATTCTTTTTTTGTTCGAGAGGGGTTTATACCGAAATGGTCCCATATAAATTTCATATAGATGAAACTAAAAATTCAAAAATAAATTAACTTTTTAACAAAAAAAGAAACCGCCTTCAAAGTGCACTAAAAAGTATGAAATAACTCTTATCTGACACTGTTTTGAAGTCAGCAAAATATTTTCATATAGAACGCGTCATGCGATTTCGCTCACTTCAAAACAGTGTCAGATAAGAATTTTGCAAATCCGTCTATACGTATATGTCGGAGTTATGCCCGAACATACATAAAAAAAAACATCTGAATTGATAACCTCTTCCTTTTTGAAGTCGGTTAAAAAAGGGTTGGGATTCCAAGGAGAAACCACTGGGCGTAAAGCAGTATCTAACATTTCAACACCTATTCGAAAACCGGATCGCGCTAAAATTCAGCGTGAAAAACAAACCGAAAATTAGCAGAGCGCGAAAATTTAATTGTTTTATAACAATGTATCAGGACGGCAGCGGCAGCCGAATGTTGGCCTTGATAATATTTGCATAACTCGTCTACATGTCTAACTTGCTATTCAACGATTGCATTGGCAACTCATGGCTGATTAACGACGTCCTAAACATGAAAAGCTTGTTTATATATCCAAGATTATTTTTTTACTACTAGGTAAGGTTGCAAACAAGTATACGGCGGAATTAAATTCATCTGTGAGGAGATGCCCTTACATATTTAGTTGCATATACTTTTTGCAAGCAAGTTTATTAATCAACCACGGCGGCGTCGTGGCTTAACTGATTTGGATGAAAATTAATGCGATGATAGCTCCGTGGTAGGGAAGTTGGAAAATTCAATGAATTTAGAATCG
This sequence comes from Polyploca ridens, assembly GCA_951394255.1. Classification (NCBI taxonomy): domain Eukaryota; kingdom Metazoa; phylum Arthropoda; class Insecta; order Lepidoptera; family Drepanidae; genus Polyploca; species Polyploca ridens. The sequence goes on along the minus strand of OX596243.1, from coordinate 1,653,088 downwards.
AACGACACCGTTTTGGAGCTGTATTTTTGATGCAAACTCCGAAAAAGACCTAATATTAGAAGGATATGACTTTAAAGTAAGATTTCGGTTCTAGAATTTACTATTTTTCTTTTACCAGAATTCATGTATTAAAAAGTGTTGGTATAGCACAATCTACAGTTATTTCACCTACAGTTCATCTACAGTAGAAATCCCGATTTCTTTGAGCATCAAAGTATTCGCAGACATGTATGTAAGTGATCTACCGTGACCATACACCATTAGATGTATAGCAATAAACATTCTTATTGAGTTATCGGCCATTTTGCACAATTTACGCAATACTCCACGCTAATTTAATTCGCTGTTTCGCGGAAAAGAATTTGATTCGCATAAAGGTATTATCATGAATATTGCTGAATGGAATTCTTATGTTTGATACTTTTGAGTAAAAGAAATAGCCAACATAGGCTCGTCTAAAATTAACTTTACTGAGTTTCTTACGTGATCTTCAGTCTTACGAACCGGTGGTAACTTAGTAGCTTTGGGGTTTACAAGTAGTCTTCATAGGACCTGCACTAAATAAGTGGCTTCGACTTTGATTATAAGCAGGGCCGGCTCTAGCCCATGTGGCGCCTGGGTGCAATCAGTACCCTGGCGCCCTTTAGTAGGCGCGTGATCGTAATGCAGTACTTACTGTTACGTTTTCAACAGTAATAGGAAATTCGGGGGCATTAAAAACCTTCGCCACATCTAGGCTCACTGCCCATATCACACCTTGACACTAGGAGGTCACCAGCCGAGCGATTGTGATGGAAACCGTAAGGTCGGTCGCTCAACAAATCGTGATCTTCTAGGTATCTTAACAGTTGCGTGTTGATGACTCGCTTCATCATTTTGGAGAGAAGGGAGGTGATGGCGATCGACCTGTGATTCGCTGGGTCTGATCTGTCGCCCTTTTTAGGAACTCATTGGCACGTGGGCATTTCACGAAGATGAGATTTCCATTTTGGTATAAGAGAGCGCGAAAAGACGCGTTAGTAGGTACAGTCAGGAGGTAATAATTCGAGAGCATTATTTGATGAAAGAGATCGCATTTTGGCGGCGCTCGGCGCCCCCTGAGACCCTGCGCCCGTGTGCGCTGCACACCCTGCACTATAGGTAAAGCCGGCCCTGATTATAAGAGTCATGAATTTAAAACTGGATGGTTTTAAAAAAGAAGACAGTAGAGACGACCTAATTGATTAATTTCGATCTGGCAAGGTATGGAATGATGCTTCGTGAATATGGAAAGACCTCTTTGTGTATATATCTACTGACATAACATATAATAATATTATTTTAAATTCGAATAAAAGCTTAAGTTAAATTAACAGCGTCCTTTCCAAAATTCTAAATTGCAGTTTTTATGAAAACAAAGTGTGGTCTCAGGCCACCCTACCCGTGTGTTATGGTGGCCTAGGAGTGCGGAAAATTTCAAGCATATCAGTACCGGCGTTTCTATCCTCGGTATACAGTGTGGGCAACCTCGTCAGTTCTGTTTTGGACCCTTCTATTGGATCTGTTGAGGTTTCTTACCTGTCCGATGCTAGAGACGCCTGGCAGGCAGCTTGTCCAGGCACAAATATTCCGACCTTGAGTCACTCTCAGAGAGCGTGGGACAAGCCTCTTTGTGAAAAAACCTGGCAAAATTTATTTTCTAACTTTTCTATAGATACAGACCGCGCGCGCTTGTTAGCTGTCTCTCAGAGTGACTCAGGTCACTGGCTACAAGCTATTCCATCAACAAATACTGGAACAATGTTAGACCGTATAACATTAAGTCTGTGTATTTGTCTTCGTCTTGGTTGCAGGACCAATCAACCTCATCGCTGCCGCTGCGGAGATCTCGTCAACGAGCTCGGCCACCATGGGCTTTCGTGCTCTCTAAGTGCTGGTCGAATATCACGGCACTCGGCTATTAACGACATTATCCGCAGGGCTCTTGTTGTCGCTAACGTGCCTTCCGTACTGGAACCAGTCGGTATTGCGCGGGGCGATGGCAAGAGACCGGATGGTATGTCTTTGATCCCTTGGAGTGTCGGCAAGTCGCTGGTGTGGGATGCCACATGTGTCGATACACTCGCGCCATCTCACTTACCGGCGACTTGTAAAGCTGCAGGGGCAGCTGCGGCCAGTGCGGAAAATTCAAAATTCAAAAAATACGCATCGATTGGACCCAACTATATTTTTGTGCCTTTTGCGGTCGAGACCATGGGACCGTGGGGGTCCGAAGCTCGCCGTTTTGCTCGCACCTTGTCATCAAAATTGATCGAGACCTCCGGAGACCAGCGGGCGGGGAGCTTTTTCCGCCAACGCGTCAGCTTGGCTATCCAAAGAGGAAACGCTGCCAGCCTTCTGGGAACCCTGCCGTTAATCGGAAGCAGCGGCAGGCTTGAGGAAATTTTCTATATATAGATTGTATTTTGTACATATTTGTTGTAAATAAAACAGCGTCTGGCAACTTTGAAAACCACATTCTTAAGTGTATAATTAATTTGTGTTCATGTGCAGATACATTTATATAACTAAATAACAAACAGGTTGAGTAATAAAACTAATATAGTACAATTATAATTGATATTTATTGGATCTATAGAGACACTTGAACAAATAATTATTAATTTTAATGAATAATTCGGTTTGTAGACTTCGTGCTATGTGTTACCAGTCAGTTATAAAAAGTAACAGTATGCCGTGGAATATACCTTCGTAAATATTTTCCATTTAATATAATTTTAATAGGGGTAAAGTATAACGGATTCTCTCGTTTCATGGAGGATACATCTTTTTACAGTAATAATGCCGAGTAATCTAACTCCGCTAATAATAAGTGTTTTTGCACTGATAAATAAGAGTAGCTAACAATCACTGCATCTAAATGTTCAGCGTGACCTTGACTTAGCCAATTGTCGATCTCTATGGTTGAGGGGAATTGGCGGAATCCATTTCAAACAAAATGAACGTTGCTTTTTTTTAAACTCGCACACACGGCTACAGATCAAGCTATATACATTTCTAGTATAAGCTGACCTCCCATTGTATACGGAAATCTTATACAATTCGAGATCATCTTATACTATAAATGTATAGCTTGATCTGTAGCCGTGTGTACTCCTTATAGAACGCAAACAAGGCGCATCACATTTCAGTTCACATAAATCATAGCAAGGCATATTATGATATATTTTCAATACTAATCTTTGAGTGACCACACACGCAGCTATAATATATATTTCTGTTACTTCACCAACCGGCATATTAATATATATTATAGCTACGTCTGTGGTGGGCTTTACATAATAACTTGTTGTGGCACTGGCCTTCTAGGCTCCGTCAAGATTGTCAAAATATGCCAATTACCATATAGTGGACCATCTGCCAGCTTTCTGATATACAAAAAACCCGGTCAAGAGCGAGGAGAACTACCTTGAGGCTTCCGTACTTAATGCTCCAACTGCAATACAAGTTTGTACTTACTTAACAGCAAATTTATAAAATGACGTTGTCATTTACTTGTACAGTGCCACCTTGGTTCTTGTCATATTTCATGATTGTAGGTAAACGGGAAGTATCCTGTTGATGAGTAAGTTTGCTAGTATCAAAATATGTAACAAATACCTTAAACTTTTTACACCTAAAAGATTTAGTATTTTGAAACTGAACATAGTTTTAGTATTTTGAATATAATTTTAGTATAATTTTGAACTAATTTAAATTATTCTATCCTCTTTGTATTTTTCTTAAATTTGAATTAATATTACAAATTAAATTGACATTGGTGCCGATTCTGTTGTAAATCGCACTAAACTAATTTTAGTCACATCTCATCTCTTTCTTACGAACATGATTGAAAAGGGATAGAACATATTTTAAGTTGTCAAATTAATCTTTGCCGTCTTATTTTGCGTGTATTTAGGCGTGACCGCGATAGATGGCGACTAAATTTATATTGAAAACAAGCATTGGACTAATTTGACAGGACTAAATTTCTTACATCCTTTTCTTATGTTCTTTGTTAGAAAGAGACATAGTGACATTAAAATTAGTTTAGTTGTGAACAACAGAATCAGGGCCATGTATTGATTATATTTAACTTATTCATGGTATTGTTATAATTGCTCTATACCAGTCATGTCAAAGATACGGCCCGCGGGCCGAATCCGGCCCTCGGGCCATTTCGATACGGCCCGCGGTCATAATATATCACAAATAAATGCATCTTGTTTTTTAGAGATTTTAGACTGCACTCGATGCCTCTACGCAGGTTTAAAAATGCGCGCGCTTTACTTAAAAGTAATTTCAAGAGTAGCGCCTGACTAGACGAGCGAGAGAGTGTTAGTTATGCATTTCTCGTTGTTGCGTGCGAAAATAAATAAGAACAAACATCACACAAGACTTACGAATGAACATCTCCAATCAATTCTTAAAACAACTACCACGAATATGATACCTGACATCAATGAGATTGTCAAAAACAAGAGAAGTCAGGTAAACGGATCCTCGAGCTCAAAATAATTACCCTCTTTCTTACTTTTGGTATGATTTGTAACAACTATATATAACTAAATAAATAAAGGTGTTAAGATAAGTCAGTATGTTTTAGTTTTTTAATTTGAACCTGGCCCGCCTACACATTCTTAATCGAATATATGGCCCTCTGCAAAATTGAGTTTGACACCCCTGCTCTATACAATGATTTTTGTTATTGTTTTTTCCTGTAATACTTTATTCATAATAAGTCAATTAATTGTAGCCTATGATTGAGGCAACACATAATAACAAAATTTATGTTAATTTTTTTGTAATTTAAGTTAGTGTATGTCTTGTTGGTTGCCCTAAATAAATAAATTTTCCATTTCTGAGAAAATACTTATACATTTATAGGTTACAAAGTAATCCTAAAAGGGTTCCGTTTGAGGTACAGAACCCTAAAAATGACAAAAGTTTAACCAAATGTGACAAGCGTGAGCAAGTAAGAATGTCGTGAAGCTGGAATGCCGTGACCTACAAATCGGGTGCGCGCACGCAATAAGCTACAAGTAGGTCCCGCTTCGGGGCATTGCTACCTAATCACCATTTATTAAGACTATGTAAGAGGTGACATGTGCTCATACGAACATGGTTGATGTGTCACGACACACAGTGGGTCTGTGTGTCATAAATTAAATAGTATATGCAGAATCGGATGGCGAACATTGGTAGATACAAAAATACACGTTAAAATTACGTGCGTGAAATATCAAAAATGATACAGTTTTGGATCATTATGTCGTGTTTTTGTCTTTCATGGACTATCTATCTATACAAATAAAGATCAATGTTTGTCTGCTTGCATCGTTTCCATATGTCACTAATCAATTGCGATGAAATTTTGGTAAATTATTGTGTGCATGCCGGGGAAGGTTTCTGAGGTAGGAAAAAACCGGCCAAGTACGCGTAGTACTCGCACAAGGAGGGTTCCGTACAATAATAATATGAACTAATTAAACTTTGCTATGAAATTAATAATTTAAACTTACCCATTATACAGTCCACTGACATTCCCAGGGTCCCATTGGTTACCTCAAGACACGGAACCCTAAATATAGGAGTTGCAAAGCACGCCAATGGCCATATACTAGTGTCCTATAAAAGTCCTTTGAAGCTCAATCAGGCATATATCGTTATAGGTCCAGTGCGCGTATTTGTAAAAAAAAAATATTTTTCGTTATTATAAATGCGTGGGCTGTGCGTAAGCGCCGAGGAAATGTCACAATCAAATTCGTGCCTATGACCTTTCCTTTAATGATTTCATAAATAAGTTGACATAACTACATTGAGAGTTGATTGATTATAATTATACTACTACGTTCAGTGTATCTGTCCGTTGAATCTCGGTACTCGTATTTCCTCAAATATTCAAAATTATAACTTATGTAAAGTTTCTTTTTTACAAATTTTAACCGCTAAAATCTTTCGTAGCAGTAATACTTGTAGCTTAGAGTCCTTACTTAGTTTCAAGCTTTTTTAAGCTAAGTTACGGCATACCGTTAAACGGGCCGTTGCTTGTTGGCAAACAAGGTTCTGTCCGATCTGACATTTTGTTCTAAGTCTGAGTGTAAATCGATCCTAACCTATCTGGTATTGTAATTCTTAGTGATCGAAATACGACTATATATTTCTTTTTAACACATATTACTCATAAATGACTAGCTGTCACCCGCGGTTTCACCCGCGTTCCCTGAAGTATATTCTTTTCTATAGCATAGGCTACCTGTATGCCAAATTTCATGATGATCCATTGAGTAGTTGAGACTCAGCAGTAGGACAATATAGGCTGATGATATAAATAATTAAATAAAATAAATAAATATCCTGGGATCATTCCTCACACACGGTCATCTGATCCCAAACTAAGCAGAGCTTGTACTATGGAAACCAGATAACTGATATAATACATATACTACTTTTTGTTTGTAAATACATACTTAATATACATAATTACACCCAGACTCAGGACATACAGACATGTTCATGCACACAAATGCATGTCCTGTGTGGGAATCGAACCCACGACCTGCGGCGCGTAAGGTGAACCGCCAACTGGCCCGTCATAAAGATGATATATGGGATGATAGAGCCTTTTTGTAACTTCCTATTTGTAGTCCCGATCGTGGCTATTGACTATCTAATATAGATGTGTATGTATATGAGAAATACCTGCCAAACGACTAACTCCTAAACTGAATCAAGTTCACCTTGGTCTGTCCCTTTCGTAACATTTTTATTGGTGCGACTTGTAGGCGATGGTAGAAGCCTTTTTTTGGGGTTTGGTTGCAAAGTGGACGATAAATTCTTTCAAAACATACCTAAAATAATCCAGTTGTTGTGTAGATATTGGTCCTATAGGTAGTTTCTTGCCGGAGTCTTCTCAGTTTAAGTGTATTCCGAACCGGTGGTAAATTCAACTGTATTACATAACGTTCATAAGTGCCTTACTAAGGCCTAAATTGAATAAATGACTTTTTGATTTTGATTTTGATTTTGATATACAGGTCGTTGTTTTGGTCAGCGACGATCGACTCAGGATCGATAATACAAATGAAAAATAAAAAAATACTCAACCACATTGACTCTAATTGTTTGTTCGAAAAAATCCGTTTCAAAGCTCCTCGTAGTTCCTCCCGTTCTCAACTTACATTTTTCATTACTACTAGTCGTACTAATTACGCTAAAAATGCATTTATAAGGCGTTCCTGCGATTTTTATAATAAATACTATACAGGTCGTTGTTTTGGTCAGCGACGAGCGACTCAGGGTCGATAATAGAATAGATACTGGTGCTAAAAAAAATATAAAAAAAATACTTTTTTTTTTTTAATAATAAAAAAAAAAAAAAAAAATTGAAAATCATGTAATAAGCTAAAATGTAGACATAATACTCAACGGGAGTACGAGGGAGTAAAGGGGTGGGGCGATGGCGGCTTGTGCTTAGCTCTAGTCTGTGCACGTGCCTAGTAACCATACTTTGCGGTAATTTTATTTGAAATTGAATAAGGTATTTCTCAACATATTTACAGTATTTAATGGAATTAAGTCCATTTTTGGGGAATATATATTTTGTACTACCGCTCCTGGGTCGCTTGTCGCCGACCAAAACAACACCCTGTATACAAAATTCTCTATAATAAACATATACAATTAACTCTTAAAAGAGGAAGGGTATTCACTGTGATATTGTGCCCTTATTAATGGTAGGCAAGGAGCTCGAGTACATACAAAACACCTTTATGAATAAGCAAAGTTTTATTTAGCTTAAAGCATACATTAAAACTCAGTTTTGGCCCTGATAAGACGCTAAACTAGTGGCATACTATGATGACCATTTTAACAGCCCATACATAACATACCTGAGGTAAAAACAAATAAACAAACACGCAAGAAGAGAAACCTTTATGGCCATCATAGCTGGCAGCTAGTGTAATGACGTTAAAATTGACTGCGCCGCTGGTTCGGAATACACTGAGGAGACTCCGGCAAGACCCAGCAAATCTAATTGAATTCAAAAGTTCTGAAAATATGGTGAAAAGCATTAGCTGTTTTTTAGGGTTCCGTACCCGAAGTGTGTCAAACGTGACCCTATTACTATGACCCCGCTGTCCGTCAGTGTGCTGTATCACGTGAACCGTAATAGGTAGACAGCTGAAATTTACAAAGAAAGTGTATTTCTATTGCCGTTATAACAAAAAATAATAAAGATAATAAAAAATTAAAGGGGGCGCCCATTCAAGAAACGTTTTTTTTTGCGTTTTTTTCAAAGCAGAGTTGAGTTAGTTAATATTGTACGGAACCCTCCCTTGGTCGGTTTTTTCATTTGATAGGCTCGCGCGCGTATTACCTCTCATATTGGTAATATAAAGTTCACATCACAGACACAAGCTCCTAGTCTATTTATGATTACTTGTTGTATAGTAATTTTCCTAGCACATGCAATGTCTGTCGCAACTACACTACTACCTGTTTCTACTACACGACATCTTGATTACTTAGAATTCTACCTAAGGGCGACATTGCGTATGGAATCTGGAATTATTTACTAATGTAGCTGTTAGCAATTCTTAATTAGAATTCGTGATCAAATATTTTCGTATCAGGTATTGTAATGACACATGAGACATTTGTGTACGTTTTATGGTAGTAACTGCGGAAAAAATTAATGTCATAGCCGTATAAGTAACCCAAGCATAGAGTAAAATAAGATGTTACGATGACGTTCTATCACCAACAGTCCAACACGTTGTTTAAAAGAGATCTAATATTGAAAAATGTCGCAAAATGACCCTTATTTTAACTAAAACTCACGTTGATTGTTCAACAGGTGCACGCACAGTTTACCAATTACGTGTAATTCAGATCATGCCGTGCCGGGGCGCTTGATGTAATGTCGACCCTCAGGTCATAAAACTGAGGAGAAGTATCGAGACTCGAGATAGTCTGAAAAGATAAATAATAAATTGCTTTTATAGAAATTTCTAGAAAGTAAACAGTACGTATACTACCCCTGTGTGTTGGCTATATTCCGACCTTCTGTAAAACTACGAGAATTTTAAAATAGATTATGCGATCCGACAGCGGCAATTTATTACAATGTATAGGGGATTTTATATATTTCTTATGGCAAAATATTGACATGGCACTCATAATAAGGTTGTGATGATATTGACATTTGACAGTTCGACTCCACAGAGACTTCTCAAGTATTTAGGACGCTCCTGAATTATAGGCATAAAGAAAAGAAGAGAGCAGTTTTTTTTAAATACTAAAGTGGCAAACAAACTTACAGCCTACTGATGGTTAGCGATTACTGTAACTTATACATACTTGCAACACCAGGGGTGAAGGGTGCAATTGCACGAGATACCCTTCTTTTAAAGTTTGTAAAGGGCTTGGAAGCATTCGCTGTACCGGATCATTTGGTACTACACCACTGGTGGTTTTAAACTCTTCTCGTTGTTTTCACGATCGGTTTTGTGACCTTTAAGTTACAATAACAACCTCCGACATGAGCCGAGTTGTTGTGTCGACGGAATTTCAATATCTCATTGTTTAATGCATGTTTGTGTTCGGGAAAATGCGTGCCTTTACTCGCATTACCTTCTAAGGGAGTTATTTGTGGTTTTAAGTGTCCGAGTGTGTGTGTGCGAGTGTATTATACAAGGAGATGGCGCTACTACTAGAACTATTGTTACAGAATAATTGATAGTAACTTTTTTTTCCCCTTACGCCCATGTGACGGTAGCGAAACGGCCAAGCCATATATTTTGACTACGGTGTGTAGAGTTTGTGAAGTTAGGGCTTGTAGAGTTATAAGCTTAGCTCTACATGCGATCTGATAACTTTTTGACAGTGCGAGCCATAATGGTCCCGTCTTGGCGACATTTTACATGAAAATGTTTTTGTTGGGATCCATATTACTGGCATCCGATGGAGCTGAAATTTGACATACCTGTATGTTGAAACTCTTCAATTTCACTAAAACATTCATGCACTGAAGTAATTTAATTAAAGCAAGATATGTACAATTCCCACGCAAATGCGAGTAGTAAATTATGGCAATAAAATAAATAAACACAATGAAATGTAAAAAGGGATGACTCATATTCCAGGTATACGTGCGTGACTCATGCTGGTAAACCCAACCGGGCTAACCATAATATTTGGTGGCACAGGGGATTAGCATGTGTAACACAAATTAAACCATGGCATTGTTTGACTTTGTAAAGAGCTGGGAGGGGTAGGGCAAAATGACGAGGCTATCCTGTAACAACATGGCAATGAATTTTACTGAACTGAATCCCATTATATGGAGTTTTTCAACAACAGCAGGGCACTACCCACCTTTTCTCGAAGCGTTTCGTCGTATTTCCAAACCCTTATAGCTTCAGCCTGGATAATACCAGAGAGCCCAAATTCTCAGGATAAGATTTAGTTAGCAGAATTATGACACACTAAATTTCATTTGTCTAGCTGTAATAATTTTACTTTTATTAATACCTGAAATACGCCGACTTTGCCACTAACTCACTCATCAAAACCTCTAGGGTATTTACCGAAGGCCTAGTAACTGAAATTTGTTATGAAGACTAGGCTGACACATGCACCCAATGGGGGTTCCCATTGGGTGCATTGATATAACATAATAAAACTAGGGTACTTCCCGAAATCTTATAAGAACTGTTTGGTATGCAGACTAAAAAATTAGCATACAAACAGCCTACCTTATGACAAAGATGTAGGGATTGTAGGCCTTGTAGTGTTAGGGTCTTGGCTCTTGATGACATCTGATAACTTTGTTACAGTGAAAGCGTTATGAGCTTGTGAGTCTTGGCAACCAGGGTCAGTAGACAGTCAACCTTTGCATGGGATTGACATTTCAAGTCGAAATGTCAATCCCATGATTTTTAAGAAAGAAAGAAACAAATAAAAACATTTATATCGACATACACATAACATTACAGAACAATACATGCGCAACAAATTAAGAAACAGATAAAACAAATTAATACATTTAGAAATATTGTGTGGTGTCGAAAAAGGATTTACTCCACTGATTTACTAACTGATTTTTCGACAGCACGAAAATCTGACAACAAAAAAAAATAACAGTCTCTTATTTAAATACCATACAAAGGTTGATCGTTTACTAACGATGACGATTGTCGACAACTCGACAACCATCTTGTTTAGAGGGGCAGTTGTTTTTGGTGAATAATTTGCAAATTCTACTGTATATGAAAATGCAATAGATTTTGTGTTTCAAGAAAAAGCACATATTATGTATTTATATTTATGCATATTAATATGCAGTCATACTAAACATCAATATATTTATAAACGACTCAAATAATTATCTTATAATTTACTAGAACTAGACAAAAGATTTCAAGACAAAACAGCCATTTGCATTCTCATTGATAACATGCAAAACATCATTATCGAGTGTCAAAGCGGATAATTAGCACATTAAAAATAATATCCTTACAAAAGATAACAATGAAGACATGACAATATTCCACCGGACAGACAGCCATCTTTGTCTTTTATAAAACATCATCATCTTTGTATGTTTGTTAGTCTGCTTATAACTCAAGACAGCACGAATTTAGTTTTTTTTTATACCAATAAGGTGGCAAACAAACATACGGCCCGCCTGATGGTAAACAGTTACCGTAGCCTATGGACGCTTGCAATACCAGGGGTATCACTCGTGCGTTGCCGACCCATATTTTGATTGCTAATTTTAGTGTTTTTTTTTTTAGTTGCTAGAGCTATGTATCATTTTGCTGTGACTAAGGAGAGCTGAGCAGCCTGATGTCAAGCGTTTACCGTAGCTCTCACGCGTTACCAACCCTTTCCTCTCCCTGCCCCCCTAAACAAGATGGTTATCGAAAATCGTTAGTAAACGATCAACCTTTGTATAGGTTTGACATAAGAGATTGTTAAAAATCACGTGATATTTCGACTTGAAATGTCAATCCCATAAAAAGGTTGATCGTTTACTAACGATGACGATTGTCGATAGCCATATTGTCTACAGGCCCAGGGGGGCTAAAAAGGAAGCTAAAGCAATATTGCTAACGCAATTATTTTTTTCGAATTCTCGTCAGATCCTACGTAATTTCAATAATTTTTGGTATACTAGTCACTCATTATATACAATTAAATTCAATAAAAGATTCGGAATTGATGAATTGCATAAGATCTGCCGTAAATTCGAAAAAAATGAATTGCGTTAGCAATATTGCTTTAGCTTCCTTTTTAGGGGGGCTGGTGAGCTCTCGCGGCCTTACTCACGCGCAGAAACACAACATTCAGCTATTTGGCTGCGGTATTCTGTATAGTAGAGGTACTTGCCCAGTTGCTGATCATTGAGTGTAAATAAGACTATTTTCTACCTCGTTTAAATAGCCATTAGACATATAGTTAACAACTAAAGTATAATTATAACAATATGACGTAATAATACGCTATAGAATCCTTAAACATTACAATTCCATGCGTGACATTTAAACTGACCATTGTTGTGCAACACAAGCAATTAAAGCTTCTAAGTTAAGGAGGATAAAAACTATATTTCCGTATTTTTGTATTCATGTCGACAGCCGATTCGTCTCGTATTCGTATGTTATCGCGTTGGTATTGTATAAATAAATAAATAAATTTATTTCCAATAACTTATCACAATATATAACTTATTATAATATATTTTTGCAAAGATTTGCTTGTGTTAGGAGATTCCACTCTTCCAAGACATTTCGTGATAAGTTGAAAGGTTTTTTAGGAACAATAAAGATTTTAAATTTAACTAAGATACAAAAATACGAAACGCGCGCAAAGTGTATGTTTGTGTATGTGTGTATATGTGTATGTGTGTGTATATAAGTGTGCGTGTGTGTATATGTGTATGTGTGTGTGAATGTATATGTATTTAATATTTTTTTATTTAATATTATTGTATCTATGGATTTAATAAAAGCTTTTTATAAAAACATAACCGTAAATAAAGAACGATAATACTAATTGAGCGAAAAACAGTCCAAAAGGCGTTATTTCGTTATTATAGCCTACATTAGGTAACATAAAATATATTTAGTCATCAAGAATATTGTTCCTATCTGATCCCATACATAAACTTGTACCATACCTACCGTCTACATAACGTAGTTCACACGCAAAAAAATAGATGGCGCCACAACATCCTGCATCGCGCTGACGGAGTCTATCCGGCGATCTGCATATATCTATAGATCTGCATCTGCGGTCCCCATGCTCGATGAAGCAGGCTGGCGGAAGATGTTCCCTTTTAAATGGAGGTGTCACCACCTTGCACCTCTATATACTGGCTACTCCAATATATATATTTAAAAAACGTAACCGTGCTGAGTTTCTTGCCGGATTCTTCTCAGTTGAAGGCCGAGTTCCGAACCGGTGGTAACTTCAGTAAATGTGACCTTCATAAGCGCCCTTCTGGGGCCTAAATTGAATAAATGGCTTTGACTTTGACTTTGACTCTCATCATCAGCTCTACGTCTACCATCCAACGTATTCGAAATTTTGTGAGAATGGATGTATGTTTGTTACTCTTTCACGCAAAAACTACTGAACGGATTTGGATGAAATTTGGCACACATATAGAATATGTTCTGGATTAATATATAGGATACTTTTTATCCCGGGAATACATACGATCCCTCGGGAATGCGGGTGAAACCGCGCTGGACAGCTGGTATAGTATATAAATGAGAATATAATATGCCCCGATAAGGCACTTATGAACGTCTTACACCGGATCGTTACGTTATACATAAACTGAGAAGAGTCAGCAAGATATAAAAATTCTAATGGAATTTATCAAAAAAGTTATAAAGCCCCGATCGAAAAGAAAATACCAAATACTTACTTTCCGTGTGACCTTAAAAACCGGTTATAAGCAATTAGACCAAATAAAATGCAGCGTTTGCTAATGCTACCAAGTAAATCAATAAAAGATGGCGTAACGTCGTTAAAACATAATATTTTATTGGCCATTTTGCATTTGTTTTTTGATCTTTGATCGCAGCGAATTAATTAAAACACTGCAGTTTATTATAAGTAGTAAAACTTTATTTTATTTAATTATATTACTTTGATAAAACGCTCGCTGGCCAATTACAATTAATCCATGACACAACTTTCATACGCAATAATCTTCTGTTCCCAAATGAGTCTATTAGTCCTTTGTATCCATTATATTCACTCCTTTCTTGCTATTTTTTCCCAATCCATCCATCAATTTTATGGTCTTCCTGTTCCTCTATATCCACTTTCATATTCAGTACTCTTTTACACAAATGGCTTTCGTTCCTCCTGATAACATGTACGTACATACTCCAATCATATGTAGTGTAAGAATGAAGTTATTTATGAATATCATAAGTAACATATACACCGTGATTCTTTATTCGTCTTAGAAACGCAGCCCACATGATATACCCAATGACTAGGTACTAATCATTTAGAAAATGTTTTTTTTGATCATTTGTGTATTAAAAAAAATATTAATATTTATTTGAATTATCACAAATCGAGTTAATAAATTAAAGTTTACGTATAAAATGGTAGAAAATACCAACCCAGAGCACGAGTCGAGTAGACTGCGCTCGTAACAGGGTGTTTAAAACTACGTCATGCGTCATAATGAATAATATTTGCATTTATTTATTGATACAAATGTTCAAAAAAAATGTTTTTTTCAATAATTAGTACCTATTCATTGGGTACATTATGTGGGCTGCGTTTCTAAGATGAATAAAAAGTCACGGTGTGTAACCAAGTTATTTACGTTAATTATTCACATAATAAAAGACCTTAGACTATTTATAAAATAATTGACAAATAGAAAGGCTCGATCGGAAGCAGGCCTTGACAGAGGTCAGTGGCGAGGTATTTAATGAACCTTGTGGACCAGGAAGTTCATTAAATAATCATTATGTAATCAATTTTCGACTTTTACGCCGAAGTACAATGTTCAGAAGCTTTTTGGTATTTTGATTGGAGTCTATGTCGAAACATTTCAAACTCTCTTCTGATCCCAAACTAAGCGTTCTTTTTCCTTGTTTTTTCTGTGTCCATTTTTGTAACTTTTTCATTTTTCTTCTATGTAATAATATATTATTAAAAACTGAATGATTGGCAGTATATAATAATAACCTGAATAATTTTTCACATATGGCTATATTAGGATCTCAAAACTAAGATGTACGCATAGCTTGCACTTTTTGAACTTTTTAAAACTTTTTGCACTTAAGTTGGAAGCATTTTCATATAGAAAAACAAACAAATAAGGCGTTGCAAATTTAAAATAATTACCCTAAATGAAACAGGGCATTAGAAGACAAGGGAAGTACCTAGAAATAAATTACAATGACAAGTTTTCTTATGATACCTGTATGCTCAAAATGTTGATAATTCGAACCAATTTGAACCTTAAGGCCAGGTCTAAGCTCAAATGCACAAAAATGGGTTTCTTTGAGAGTCGAGTATGACGTAACGCAATGAAAATACCTAACACAAAAAAATACTGTGGACAGAAGAGGGTTTTGAGAAAAATGTTAACCGAATAAAATATTAAAAAGTGCTTTCATATTCCCAAAAAAAATTGGTAAGTTACGTCTAAAAAAAATCTTTCGCGTCGAAATTTTCCGTATTTTCAGCGATGACAACAGTTTTATTTTTAATATTATATAAGATACTGAATTATATTAGAATGTTAACCGGAAACTTATTCAATTTAATGTGTATATTCTGCATAATCTAAAGAAAACCCGTAAATAACAGTCCATTTCATAGAGTCGACACATTTATGATTTACCATTTTCAACTCTATTCCAGAGAAGAACGAGTGCTGTCAAAATCATAGTCAGTCCGCGCCTTAAGTTCACGCAATTTGACAGGAATTTTGACCATAGAGGTATCATAAGAAAACACGTCGCCATTCCATTCCGTCTAAAAAACGAATATCTAGAGGTCATTGCGGAAACTAGTTGGAAAAATACATAATTGTTCCTGCGTCATTGAAATTTCCCAGAGGTAACATAATTCCAACTTAGCATGCAAAATATTAAAAATAACAGATACTCAATAATATATTAAAGTTCAATCTTATCAAGGCCAAGCGTACAAAAATACAAAACAAAAATAAAACCAGTCTGCGACATTGCGCCGCTTTTGAGCGAATGAAAAACTTATGCCACTTCCTTATTTAATTAATCAGTAAGTAGTGTACTTGTAAGCGGAAAATTGTAATTTATATAAGGTGTTTACATAAAACAAAACCCTTTGACCTTCTTTGTATTTGAATTCAACATCCAAAGATATTATAATAAAAAGAGGTAGATATCGCATTAACGCACGCTAATTGTTGCAGACAAATTCAGACAATTGTCGTAATTTTGCTTAGTTGTCAACATCCCATTATTTTATTCCAGCTCACAATGGGGGCCATCAAGACCCTCATAATCCTCCAGCTGGTCTACATCACCCACTGCATGGACCAGCTGCACATAGTCTACGAGTGGAAGCAGCTCGACTACCAGTTCCCGAGCCCAGAAGCCAGACAGCAGGCTCTGGACTCCAAGACCTTCATTCCGGAGAACAACATTCCTATGGGTTTGGAGATCTATGAAGACAGGCTGTTTGTGACTGTACCAAGATGGCGGACTGGGGTGCCGGCGAGTTTGAATTATATTAATTTGAAAGGTGAGATTTATCGCCCCATGTCCTGTGATGATTATCAGTATCTTTTCAACTATTGTTACTAAAGATTTCTAGCTGTCTTCATACTAATCTGCATTTGAACAAGGCAGTTTTCGGTAAAGGAAAAATCTCGAGGAATCTATAGCACATAGGTAGGGTACTTTTTAGTACCCGCAGTCCCGCATGGTTAGTTATCACTCTCAAGTTGACAATCTGAGGCCAAGCAGTTCCTTTTTACAAGCTTTTATTTATCTTGCAATGTATGTACACACGAAGCGCTCGTGGTGTAGCATGATTAGCCATTCTCAATCGATCGGCAAAATTAAGCTACCACCGTCGTGATCGGTACCTGGATGGGTGACCGCCTAGTGGTATTTCAAATCGAGCGTTTCCGTGCTTCGGAAGGCACGTAAAGCCGTTGGTGTGATAGTCGTTAAGCTAGTTGGATGCCTCCTAGGCGGCTTGAAAAATTCCAACAGTAGGTTGACCACTAGCCTTCCTCTACCGATCCGCGGCTACAGATCAAGCTATACATTTCCAGTATAAGCTGATCTCGCATTGTAAAGGATTTCCGTACAATGTTTGTAACTATTTTTGTTCGGGTGGAATCATGCATGAATTTCACCCACTTCTAGCGGTCGCATTGACTTGATATTATTATTATTATTGTGCTAATAAAACCCATTAGCAAGTACTTTTCTTAGACGAGAGAAAGTTATTTTTAAATATTTGTATTAAGAGTAAGGGTAAAACCTCAGTAAAACCCACAGTTTTGCATTGTATTTCACGGTAAGTCGTTATGTAGGTATCCCCAATTTGAAGTTACATAATTGTCAAATAGATTTTATACCAATGGAAAGTCTAAAACATAGAGTAAGAAATTAATAGAGTGATAACTTAACAACATTACCTTGGGCGAAGCGTGAGAAGTTTGGCATATAGATGCATTCATAGATATATCGGACACTAGTTGATGTACTGTCAGAAAAAATTACAATTGTGCCGATTCTGTTGTAAATCGTACTAAACTAATTTTAATTACATCACATCTCTTTCTTGTAAAGGTTGTTGAAAAAGGATAGAACGTATTTAAAGATGTCAAATTAGTGCCGTTTTCATTTGCGGGTAAATTACGAAACACGTCGGAATGTTTATGCAAAATTTGAAGTACTTAGATCGGACCAAGGAATCACGTTGTCCCATACAAACTTTGCCTCCGTTTTTCACCCTCTTAGGGGAATTTCGGAAAATCCTTTCTTATCGGATGCTTACGTCATTCAAATAACACACCCTCCAAGTTTCAGGTCTCTACGATCAGCGGTTTAGGCTGTGCGTTGATTGTCAGCCAGTCATTCAGGACAAAGCATTTTATATGTATAGATATAGATAAAGTAAAGCTAAATTAGTTTAGTTGTAAACAATAGAATCAGCACCAATAAGTTCTTTGGAATTTCTGCTCAGTAAAAATATCGATAATAAACGAGAAATTGACATTCATTATATGTATTTAGTCGTTCAAACTATTATATGAACGCGCAGTTCTTTACAAGGTAATGCTGCACATACCCCCGGCACATACTCTAGTAAAGTCGCTCTACTAATATTCAATGTCTATGGTCTAAGAGTTTTAGCTTCTAGGTAGAGTGTACCTAAAAAGATCATTCATCAGTTCCAATTGGCTTGGCCGTTTCGCTACTACAGATCTATTGTACTACAGAAAAGTAATGAACAGTGAATAAATTTTACACCTTACGCCCATGTGAAGGTAGCGAAATGGCCAAGCCACATATTTTAACTAACGCGTTATTTAACGTACAATGAATGAATAATTAATTAATTGATTTTATTTATTTATTATGGGACAAAAAACAGCTACAACATAAAAAAATATGTGAAGTAATTATATTAATTATTTCTATCATAACACTTTTCCACGACTAATGCAAAATTTGAAAATAAAATAGAATAGGCGTTATGGCCCGCGGGCCATTCGCGAGTGGGACATAATGACTGTCATCAAAATTGATCGAGACCTCTGGAGACCAGCGGGCGGGGAGCTTTTTCCGCCAACGCGTCAGCTTGGCTATTCAAAGAGGAAACGCTGCCAGCCTTCTGGGAACCCTGCCGTTAATCGGGAACAGTGGCAGGCTTGAGGAAATTTTCTATATATAGATTGTATTTTGTACATATTTGTTGTAAATAAAAATTATTATTATTACAAAAAAACTGTAAGCAGATTAAAAAAATATGACTAAAGACCCATAAATATATAAAAAAGTTGTTATGGTGAGAAATAAAAGGAATTTATTTTAATGTTAATTTCATAAATATACAAGTATGTAAATATTTTTCTACTGCACAAACTGAATTTACATTCAAGTCAATATAATATGGAAATGAGGAATTAAAGTGTTTCTCAATAATACACTAAAAGTGTCAATGAACAGATCTCAGAATTCATTGATTGATGATTCATTGCAAAGTGCACGGGCACTGAGGAGAACTGAATTACGACTCAGAATTCAACAGGTTTACTCAAGTGCACATTTAAAAACGAAGGAAGGTCAATTAAGTTATTTACTCTATATTTGTTTTTGTACTTTCTGCGATATTTGTGGCTGTTTATATGTTTAATTGCGTCTGAATTTTAAGACATCAGTGGCAGTTCCGTCTTTATTTTAAGAGGAAACGCTGGTGGCGTTTGTTCCATACAAACGTAATCCTCAGTTTCCTCTCTGGATAATGAATGACACTAGAGCTATGATTATTTTATCATACAATCTGTAGGTACCACTGTATGTCTCTCGGTTGTGTTTTTCTCCATAAATTATTTTTTATAAGAATTAGGAGCCTTCTAAAATGACAAAAACTGACCATTTTTACTGCCCTTATCAGACGTCCAGCAAAGAAATTTGACGAATATAAAAAATAAAAGGAAAACCGACAGACATAGCCAAAGCCCTTCTTATTATATTATTGAAAAATTAAAAAAAAAACGATCCAGTATTGGAGGAGGAAACCGGGGATTACGAAATAGCGATTTCGTCTATTTTAAATAGGTATAATCGATCCAAGCTGCAGTTGTCTCTATCGCCTCTCATACATTTATATCCCAGCAACAGCGCGACAGCAATAGATTTGTTAAATACCTAGTTTTCAAATTTCATGCAGCCATCCTTTCCTCTTAAGGGCTCACGGGGCCCCCATACACACGGGGGCCGATATAATCGCTTACACTACACAATATTTTTTTTATTTTGGGTAAATAGTAAGAATGAGCATTTCAACATTCTATATTAAAATGTTAATCGCACACCAGATCCTTTTTAGGGTTTCGTAACTAAAAGGTGGCAACCAGATCCTATTACTAAGCCTCCGCTGTCCATCCGTCCGTCTGTCTGTCAGTGGGCTGTATCTCACGAACCGTAATAGGTGGACAGTTGACATTTTTATATTGCCGCTATGACAACAAATAATAAAAATGAAATAAAATTACAGGGGGCCCCCCATAAAAAAGACTTTACGGAGGGTTGGCCGGTTTTTAATTTTAACCATATAAATATAAAATCATAGTAGAAAAAATGATTTTTTGTAATTTACTTTTTTACTTTACAACGTCTCTTCGCCTAACCTCGTCCCAACCACTTGTATGCCCAAGGGCCTCGGCATGGATTAAGACGGCCCTGATCAGTGATATTTATAAAAGCAAATAAATAATATTCTATGGTGTGATTAAGGTCCATTATATCAATAAGTATTAAAAAAAGACATGTTAGGAAAACTACACAGTAGCCAACTTTCTCATCAAAAATATGAAATCAAAAGACAATATTTATTTTTCCAGATAACACAACGACATCCCCAAAGCTGATACCGTATCCAAGCTGGGCAGCACATAACATTGGTCTGGACAACAAGCCTCCAGAGCTCATCTCTCCCTTCAGGGTCCGAGCCGACCGCTGCGGCAGACTCTGGGTTTTAGACAACGGAAAAATTGGTAACCAAGAGACCAACACATCTCTAGTCAAGAAATACCCGCCTTCAATCATCGTTTACGACTTAAAAACTGATAACCTCCTCAGGAAATACATATTCCCCGAAGACCAGGTAAAGGAAGAGTCTGGATTTGCAAACATAGCTATAGAAGACGCAGACTGCGATAAGACTTACGCTTATGCAGCAGATTTGGGTAAACCTGCTTTAGTTGTATACTCCTGGGAAAAGAACGAATCGTGGAGGATCAATCATCATTTTTTCCACCCAGATCCTTTAGCATGCGACTTCAGCGTTAATGGCCTTAATTTCAGTTGGACCGATGCGATTTTCGGACTTGGTCTATCAGCTCCTAATGCTAACAATTTCAGCACTCTGTATTTCCATCCGATGGCAAGTTACAGTGAATTCTCTGTGTCTACAGAATATTTGAGGAATCAGTCCATTGCTGAGAGCAATTTTGAAGCATTCAAGTCATTGGGTAGCAGAGGACCCAACGCACAATCCAGTGTGTCCTTCATAGATCCGAAAACTGGCATCTTATTCTATTCTCTGGTGAATTTGAATGCTGTAGCGTGTTGGAAGACGACAAATAAGGAGTACTTGATGAAGAACCAAGGCCGCATCTACATGAGCAACGAAACTATGGTCTATCCCACTGATATTAAGGTTGACTATAACGACAACTTATGGATCCTATCGAACAGACTTCCCTTTTGGATGCACGGCAAATTGGATTGGAATGAAAATAATTTTAGGATCTTTTCTGCGCCTGTCGTCGATGCGATCAGTCACACCGCATGCGACATCACACCTAGGTCAGACATATTGGATAAGTTTGTGAATAAATTCAAGAATGTAACGAATAAAATTGCTAACAAATTGAATCCTAATGCTGGTGCTGAATTAGGTTCAAGGTCTTTTGTTACAGTGTTCCTACTGAGTTGGTTCATTGCTCTAATTTTTTCGAATTGAAGCGTGTATTCGGGATATAATTTAAGTACGCCATGTGGTTCTCCATTACTTCCAAATTGAGAACTTACTCGCTAGTCTGGAGGGTTGTTTTATTTAGCTACAACTATTTCAATGGTCAGATATATACCATCACATTGTTTGGCGATATCAGAGAGATGGTCGATAAATGGATGATAATTTAACTAAACAGTATTTAAGCTAAGTTGTATTTTATGCTTAGGGCTTTTAGTCATTATGTCCCAAAGAGGATATTTCTAAAAAACACTGTTTGCTTTATACACTTTAAGCTACAAATTTTTGCTGTAAAAGCAGCTCGAGAATTCTGCACTTATGTAATTCCTACAATTTGCTTTAAGAGAGGAAATGTTTGTATAATTGTATAAAGTGACAACAAATGAGGTGTCAGAATTGTCTGATGATTGTCATAATATGAAACAATGATCGCAAAATATAGGCTGAATAATTAAGAGCTTTGAAGTCTTCAGAAACTACAACAATTAATAAAATGAATGAGATAGTCTATGGAATAAGGATCAAATGTTATTGAAATCTAAGTCTTATGACTATAATTATGAGAATAAATTTGCTTCAAGTAAAAATTAAAAGAATATATATTTAAAATTAGAATGATTCTTTCCTTTACAAAAAATACTCGACTAAACGTAAATTACGTAACCTAGGTTTAAAATTAGAATACTAATTTTTTTTTAAGAACCTATTCTTAAAAAAAACTTTTATTTAATGGAGAATCACGATTTTGGTCTTGTGATGCAAGGAATTTCGTTTATACACGTTACCGCTTTATTTATTGTGATCTTTAGTAACAAAGTGAATGGAATAATTTTGTACTTAGTAAGTTCGTGCCTTAAAAGTGATATTGTAACTATGCTTATTTAGTCGATAAAATTTCTTTTTTGTAAATATATTTTATTTAATTGTAATAAAATTTTGCTGAAAGCTTCAATGTACTTTTTTATTGAGGAAAATACCATTTTCACTTTGCAATTTTTGGAACTGATTCTCACTTTCGCTAAGTGCTTATAAGTCAAATTTGTAAATTCATATACACTCAGAAGTTACCACCGATACGGGCGTCAGCCTTTAAATGAGAACTTTTTTTTATTTGTCAATTTTTATGTTTTACTATTGCAAAATATATTAATTCATGAAAAGATGCCTGAACGGGGCTATTGGATGCACTTTTAATTGCATGTAAACTAAAGGAGGGCATACTTATTCAAAAGCTAACAATCGTTTGCCAAAATTCGCTCTCTCTAGCAGTGGCGTAGCTACCTAGGGGCTAGACGGGGCAGTGCCACGGGGCCCCCAAGCTCAGGGGGCCACTTATTACAAACTATAAATTGAACACAGACATATAAGAAGAAGCAGACGAAGCAGAGAAAAATTGCGTAGCAATAAAATAAATAAATCAGAGAAATAAGATTGTATTTTGTACATATTTGTTGTAAATAAAGATCAGAATTAATAAATCATAAATTAAATAATTTAGTTGGGGCCCTAGTTTATTTTCTTCCCCAGGGCCCTTGCTAGCTACGCCACTGCTCTCTACTCTAATAAATATTAAACACCATTGTCCATAAGAATTAATATAAACAGTACTATTTATCCGATTGCGATGAAACATTGGTGAGTAATTGTGTGCAAGCCGAGGAAGGTTTATGTCAAAATAATATAGCACTTGCAAAGTAAGCGTCGTGTTCCACTTCCCTCCAATATGGCTCGGAGGGCGATGGCTGCCACACGCGTCATACTTGTGAACTGCCCCCCTAGACAAGATAGTTATGATATAAGAGATTGTTAAAAATCACGTGATATTTCGATTTGAAATGTCAACCCCATACAAAGGTTGATCGTTTACTAACGATGACGATTGTCGATAACGATCTTGTCTAGGTACCCTGGTGCTGTTTTGGGGGGCTATTTTGCTATATATGTACATATTAAATATCAATTAATGTCCAGTTTCAATAATTTACGGACCGTTATCGGTTAAGATTTATTAAAATTAAGAATATTATATCTTTACTTATAATGAAGCAAAGACCTCAAAGCTTTGCATAGCAGACCCTCCCATATAGAAGTAGTTATCACGGGTAAAATTTGCTTACGAAATGACCTTTAAGCCCAGTTTAACAATTTAAAAACCTACCATTGGTAAGCAAAACGATTCGTTTTTGTATATTGAAACCGGGCAGTCTACTTTGTACTTTTTGCCGTCGGGACACACAGTTGTTGTCTGTGAGATCAGAATTAGGTATGATCAGAGTATTATGTAATGAATCTAAGTTTTGTTTAAAGAGTAATTGCTGAGTTTATTCCCAGCACTTCTCAGCAAATACTACCTTACTAACCGTTATTCAGATAATTCATAAGTGCCTGCGGAGGTCTATTTGATTTTTTTGTTCGCACGCTTGGCTTTAAAAAAAAGCTTTCTCTAATATATTCAGTCACAATAATAATAGTACGTTATTAATAAGCATAAATTAAGGTTTAATCAGGAAGGATCAGTTCCATATAATTAATAAATTCGTATATTTAAATGGCACCCCGAAAATAATTACGAAAACGACAAAAAACTAATTCAGCCCGCAGTACTCCTATCACAAACCAAAAATGATAATATAATACCAACAACTCTAACAACATATGAAATTACCAACAACTATAACAACTTAAGTACAAACTCAAACTCATTAAGGTGCTTATATTCAAATGTGCGAAGTCTAGTTAAACCCGGAAAGATTGACGAACTAAGATGCATACTGACATCAATACAGAATGTTCATGTAGTGGTGTTGGTCGAAACATGGATAAAATCGGAAGAAGAAGCACAAAGATTATATCTGCCAAATTACACACATCACTACAATTTTAGAACCACTAGCAGAGGGGGTGGAGTTTCTATTTTTATACACAACGACACTAAGCACGAGTTTGTAAGCCAAAAAAGTGAAGATGATAATCACTTCTTATGGGTTCATCTACAAAAATTCTGCTTAGACATATGCGGAGTATATAAACCAGAAAGAACTAGCAGCAATAAATTCCTTGAGACCTTAACAAATGAACTTGAAAACAAGAAAAGAACCATATTATTTGGCGATTTCAATTATAATCTGCTTGGATCAGATCGAAGTACCAGGGAATATAAAGGTGCACTCTCAGAAAATGGCTACACTATTTTAAATAAAATTGATGCAACGCACTGTACTCGTGAGACATCTACAACCCGTACTACTTTGGACCATATTTCTACAAATCTTAGGGGTCATGATTTCCATCTAGTTATAATTGAATCCAGCATGTCTGATCACAAACAGCTATTTCTAGAGGTCAAACAGTATAAACCTGACCCTATAAAGAAGATACAAATTAAAACCATATCATTTGTAAAACTGTACAAGACTATAGAGAAAGTTGATTATAAAACGGTGGGCGACGACTTTACAAAACTAGAAGAGGTAATAAAATCAGCAATCATTGAGAATCAAACAACAAGAATTAAAACACTGAACCCGCCAAGAACTGAATGGATAACGAAAGATATAAGTAAGAGAATAGACACAAGGAACAAATTATGGAGACAGCACAAAAACAATCTGAACAACAAGGAGTTTGAAGACAAGTTTAAAAGTGAGAGAAATAGAGTATTCCAGTATATGCAGTCTGTGAAAAATAAATACTATAGAAAATCTTTTGATGAATGTAAAGGTAAGCCGTTAAAGATGTGGAAACTTATTAATGATTTATCTAAAAACAAAACCAAGGAAAGTTGTACTCCTCCTAAATTACAAACCCCTACAGGCATTATCACAGATAAGAAAGAAATTTGCGAACATTTTAATACATACTTTTCAAACATAGGCACACTCCTGGCAAGTAAAATAGCTACTAAACATCACAATAGTAATGTAAACACAACTCTACTACATACTGAAGCTCCGGGACTGTCACAAATGTTACCAACTAACTATAAAGAGATCGAGAAAATTATTGATAGCTTAAAAACAAACACCAGTACCGGCGTAGACGGCATTAGTGTCAGAGCCATTAAACATATAAAAAAGCTCATACTACCAAATCTTGTTCAATGTTTGAATAAATGCTTACGCGAAGGTAATTTTCCAGATTCACTAAAAATCGCAAAAGTTACACCGATTTTTAAGTCAGGATCCAAGTTAGACCCAGGAAATTATAGACCCATATCGGTTTTACCGGTACTTTCTAAGATATTAGAAAAAATTATGCATAACAGGCTTAGTAACTATTTAGATTCCTTCGGGTTTCTCTATGAACGGCAGTACGGATTCAGGCCCAAATCAAACACACTAGCTGCTGCTTCTGATTTAGTAACTAAAATTAGGACTAAAATTGACCAAAAACAAATTGTACTAGGAGTTTTTATTGATTTAAAAAAGGCCTTTGATACTGTTAGTCATAACCTTCTCCTGCAAAAATTAGTATCCATAGGAATAACAGGAAATTCATTCAAAATGTTCGAGTCTTATTTGAAAAATCGCTACCAAGTTGTTAAAGCAGGAAAAAGTGTCAGTAGTTTTAATTTGATCAAATGTGGTGTACCCCAGGGATCAATAGTGGGCCCTCTTCTATTCCTCTTGTATATCAATAATGTGCACGAATTAGGACTAAAGGGACACGTTACACTCTATGCCGATGACACCTGCCTGTTTTACTTCGGTCATTCCACTGAAGCAATCATACAAGAGGCACAGGATGATCTAGTTATTTTGGAAAGATGGTTCTTGGATAACCTATTAACAATTAATACATCCAAAACGAACTACATAATTTTCTCGGCCAAGAATAAAAAGATTCATAACCACAAGTCTTTGTTGATAAATGGAGATGTCTTAAAAAAAGTTAATACAGAAAAGTATTTGGGCCTTACTCTTGATAGTCACCTGACATGGCAGCCCCACATAGAAAAGATTTGTTCTAAGTTGTCAAGTCTTACGGGTGCATTGCGGGGAATAGCTAGATGTTTACCACCAAAAGTTAAATTTACTATTTACAATTCATTGATAAAATCGCATATTGAATATTTAATTGAGGTTTGGGGATCGGCTACTAAAACAAGTCTAGGCAAGTTACAAATCGCCCAAAATAGGATTGTCAAGGTCCTCTTTCAGTATCATTACTTAACATCCACAAACAAAATTTATAACGAAACCAAACTATTTAATATTACCCAAATTTATCACTATAACACTTGCATATTAATTCGAAAAATTCTTACTAAAGACATACATACACAAATAACATTTACTAGAAATTTTGAAGTACAAACACGTTCATCGCGACGGGCACATAACCTACAACTACTCAAACCAAGAACCAACCACGGAAAGAAAAATATCAAATATGAAGGAGCACAACTTTACAATTCCCTACCAACAAACGTCAAAGAAGCAAAAACACTATACCTATTTAAAAAATTACTGAAAAAACACATATTTGACAGCTACAATATAAATAAATAAAACTATGTATTAGAATGTTGTGATTGTATAATGTGTACGGTGCTTAAGAACTAAACTGTTGTCGACCGGTTGCGTTGTGTGCGACTCGTCGCGAGAAAAATTATTTTAACATACCCACAATATGTATAAATACGTAATACTTCTGAGACACTGGACATAATAATCTTTACTATAATATATAATAATATTTTGTTTCTCGTTTAAGTGATTTTTGTAAATCTTAGAGAAATAAATGATTTAAACCGTATATTTTATTATCTAATTACGTTACAAGATAAACAAATAAAACATAAAACGACATCTATCTATAGTTTATGGCGATATGTTTATGGTTGTTATAAATAATCTTCACACAATATCGTATGGATGATAGCAAATATACCATAAAGGACCTGCCTCGATGAAGAGTTGGACGTTATGGAAAAGTTGGTTTAACGTTATAATGAACGCTGAAGAAAAGGTGAGTTCAGTTTTTTTTAATTCAGCACAAAGTTGCTTTTCTTTATGGTTTCGAAAATTAAAGAAAGAAAGCTTCGGTTTTTACCGTGATAATAATAAGGTTCATATTTGTTGAAAACACAGGGGGAATAAAACAAATCGTAATTTCAATGAAGAAACTTAATTGAATTCTCAACCATTGCAATTTATAGGATTACCTTTCTTATAAATAGGTATAACTGAGAAATATAGAAAGAAAGAAAGATTAACATCACAAATAAAAGTAAAACTAAAGAGCGAGGAACATACAGTAAGATTTAAAACTAGGTAAAATTATACAGGTGAATGTTTGAACAACCTCTAATTGTTTGTCAGAATGCTAAGAGCTAATTCTTTATGGCTAAACATAGTGAGGTCCCAGCGAGATCTGCTCCACCTCGTCAAACTTTACGCAGGATAAAACCATGGTCAAGGAAAATAAAAAGTAATATTTTGGTTAACTTCTAGCAACTTGTGAGCAAGATCGTCATAGATATCTATTGTGACGCAGAAGCAGAATTTTGAAAAAAATGATTTTTTTTTTTAAATTCCGTATCTCCGAAATTACACATTTTTTAAATAAATTTAAATGCCACTTGACAACTATGACACTATTTTCTTCAAAATTCAGCTCACGGTTCCTTTTAGCATTTTGCTCTATGATCTGTAGTTCGGAATTTGCCCATACTGGCTAGAAAATAAAATTCACTCTGTATATAAACACAGAACAGACAAAATATATTTAAAAAAAAAAATTGTGCTGTCACAAGGGTAATATGCATATCATTTGAGAGGTTTTCATCAGCCAAATATCAAATATTTTGGAGCTTTTATTTACTTCAAAAGGTTGTTGCTGGCCGATCCCCGCCTATAGACATCAGCAACACCAGGGCGAATGCTATCCGACTTGCGAATCTGTAGAGCGAGTCAGAGCGAGACTCGCTCACTGACTGATTTATTTTAAATCGAGTTCCATATTCAATTGTTTTTCACAGGTAGAAGAGGCTCCAACACTTCAACTCAAGGAGAAGTGTGTGCGATGTCTGAAGGGCATCAACCTCATCAAAACCATCGTCATAGTGGCTTGTAGTGCCGTTGTTCTGCAGCAAGTAAGCAAACTTTGATTGATATGATGATTGGGTCAATAATAAGGATTAACTCCTAAATAATTGAACTTGAAAGAAAAATTGTGAAAGGGTTAATAAATTTTGGCGTACTTTTCGGCCATTTTTTTTGCAAATGGCGACGCACGATAAAACCATAACCAAACTCATACAAACAATAAAGTACTCAAACAAATAACTTCAAATCCTTTAACAATTCATATTGTGATGTTCCGGGGATCCAATTGTCACGTCTTTGGAATCAATGTCGAATAGAGATTTGACGAAGAACATGGCGGGCTTCCGTCAAAATGTATAGATTTTTTAAGATATCCGCCATGATTTGGTTATTGTTTCAAAATCGATGATAGCTCAGTGGTAGTGATGTCGGATACCGAGATGAAGGTCCCGGGTTCGAATCCTACAATGAGCTTGAGCTTTCGGTGAAGGAAAACATCGTGAGGAAACCATAGCACGGTGGTAGTGTACTTTGTAGTACCCGCCTGGCTGGCTAACACCCTCAAGTTGAAAATCTGTCGCCAAGCACGGTGTATTCCGATAGCTGCACTTGAGAGCCAGTTCCTTCTAGGCTTTGTGTGCTTACCACCTTCGGCCGCATCATCACTTACCATGGTGAGATTGCGGTCAAACACAGGCCTATAAAAAGTAAAAAAAAAAAAAAAAACAAAATCCAAAAGCCATTTATTCAGTTTAGGCCGTGATAAGGTACTTATAAACGTTAATTTGTTACATACAGTTGAATTTACCACCGGTTCGGAATACATCTCCGGCAAGAAACTCAGCAAGATTAAAAAAGTCTACGCGACATTAATGTCGAAAGTATGAGAATTGGGGACCGCTGTACTTCCTCATAATAACGGAAAAAATATCACTATTAATGCACTTGTATTTATGAAAAAAGCCGTGGCGCACACTTTATATTAGGTTTCCAAATTCCATAATACAAGCTCTGCTTAGTTTGGAATCAAGATGACCGTGTGTAAAGAATAAATAAATAAATATCTTAGGTCATTCCTCACACACGGTCATCTGATCCCAAACTAAGCAGAACTTGTACTATGGAAACCAGATAACTGATATAATACATATACTACTTTTTGTTTGTAAATACATACTTAATATACATAATTACACCCAGACTCAGGACATACAGACATGTTCATGCACACAAATGCATGTCCTGTGTGGGAATCGAACCCACGACCTGCGGCGCGTAAGATGAACCTTAACCAACTGCGCCAACTGGCCCGTCCCAGAACATTAATAATATCATTAACTTCCCTAGATAGTGGTATGTATAACGAAGCTGGTACATGTTCCGATCACAACGTACACACACTTTGACTTCAACAAGACTATAATATACCCTAGCGTTACATTCTGCAGGGAACCGCCATATAAGTATGACAAGCTTATGGTAAGTTCCTTAATATTACCTGCCTTTTTCATTTTACAGCTGTTCTCTTGGCTGTGTAGCTTTTTCCATTCCCCTCTATCGTTAGCAACATTCTGCACCTCCTTAAACGATTCGATATTTATTATGCCTTCACTTTGTCTATATAACGTATCCACTGTTCTTTTCGTTTTTATAGGCGTTTGTTTGACCACAATCTCACCATGGTAAGTGATGATGTGGCCGAAGGTGGTAAGCACACAAAGCCTAGAAGGTACTGGCGCTCAAATGCAACTGTCGGAACACAACGAAAGGTGCTTGGCGACAGATATTCAACTTGAGGGTGGTAGCCAGTCAGGCGGGTACTGTAAAGTATCCTATATATGTTCCTCAAAAAGTGCGTAAAGAGATTTTTGTAAGGTCGGCAACGCACAAGTCAGTAGGCTACAGTTATCGCTTATAATGGACCGAATGCTTATTTACTGTCTTAGTAATACAAAAAATACATACTTTCTCTATATCTTTATTATCTTACAATGTTCTTCCTCGCCAGGAATACGGCATATACTCTGATCCTCGATACACCACCACATGGACAAATTTCGATTTCTCTAATATCACGCTCGATGATATGTGGAATGATATCACCTACAATGATGACGACATGTTTGTGCAATACAGACTAGCCAGATTGGTTGACAGTAAGTATAGTATTAATATTCCTGCCTTATAAAGCCATAAAAACCTTTGGGGTTGGGAGCCCGGGCGGGTAAATTTATCCGCCAACTAGAGGTGTGTAACTCAACAAAAATACTCGAGCTGCATAATAGCTCACGGCTCAAGTGTGTGAGCCGGTTCAATGAATCAGCTCGCAGATCAGCTCCATTTGTACCTACCTCTAGTTCACGATATGCGTGCGCGGTCAATGCGAGCCGCACGTCGAATTGAGCCGACTGAGCTGCCGCGACTCTTTTCATACTTTAGAGTTGGAATCATTTAAGTCATTTTATATTATCTATTTATGTTAAATATTTTATATATATTTATTGAATTCGATTGATACATTATTATTTAAATGTTTTAGAAGAAATAATAATTCGTAGATTAGAATCACAAGACTAATCTGTGGAGGGAGTCACAGATACAATATGACACCGATTGAGCCGTGAGCGAGTAATTTTGTTGTTGAGCTTTAGCTCAACGGCTCAAACCCATTTGGGCTGATTCATTGAGCTGATTCAGAGCTGAGTTACACACCTCTACCGCCAACGTATTAGCTTGGCCATCGTAAGAGGAAACGCTGCCAGCCGGTTGAGAATCTAATCAATCAACGACTGCCAAGGAACGGATGTAATGGCATATATTCCAGCATCTGACGGCAAATTTTCAACCATTATGTTGAAGAGAAGTTTTCAAGCTTAGACAAGTATAATAATATAATAATAGCCATTTATTCCGAAACATAGGGTACATTGTATGGTCACATTAATTTGTTTAGAACAAAAGACAGTTATAGAATGTCCCGCAGTTCGGTGTGCCTTTTGGCATAGGCCTCCTCCAACTCTCTCCATTGTGCTCTGTCATTCGCAACTCTAGTCCAGTATGGCCCCAAAGTTGTGCGAATATCGTCCTCCCATCTGGTTTTAGGATGACCCTGTTTTCTTTTTCCGTCTCTGGGGTACCATAGGGTCACCTGCTTGTTCCATTTATTTGCCTTACATCGTAGCATGTGTCCCGTCCAGCCCCATTTCAGATGGTCTATACGATCCAATACGTCTGTAACTTTGGTTTTCTTCCTTATCTCAGAGTGTCTAATTTTGTCCCTTAGTTTGGCTCCCAACATGCTTCTTTCCATTGCCCTTTGGCATTTCAGTAGTCTCTCTCTGTGAATGTCAGTAAGCGACCATGTTTCGCATCCATATGTTATGCATGGCAGAATGCAAATGTTGAAAGTCTTCCTCTTAATATGCATGTTAAAATCTTTACTCTTCATTATTTCTTTCAGAGACCAGTATTTCTTCCATCCGCAAGCTATTCTCCTAGTGACTTCCTTGGACATTGAGTCCTGAGGAGAGATAATTTGTCCTAGGTACACATAGTCATTCACATATTCGAGATCATTTCCATTTACTTTCATGTCTGTCCTTGTGGAGTTAGTCATTAGTTTTGTTTTGCACATATTCATATCTAGCCCTGCTTCGCTGCTCTTGCCTGCTAGGGTTTTAATCATATGTTCAAGTTTCTTGGACTCTTCTTCTAGGAGGATAATATCGTCTGCGAACCTCAAGTGATTTAGGCGGTTTCCGTTGATGTTGAGACCGTATTCGTCCCAGTCTAATTGTCTAAAGATATGTTCCAGCACGGCATTGAACAATTTGGGTGATAACGGGTCTCCTTGTCTGACGCCTCTGTTTATAGGAAAAGGGTTTCCTTTGGTTTCCAGTTTTATTCGGCTTTTGCTCTTGCTGTAGATGTTTTTAATTAGTTCGATGTATGCATTTTCCACTCCTTGCTCAATTAAACTAGACCAGATATAATTGTGGTTCAGACTGTCGAAAGCTTTGGAATAGTCGATGAAGGCAATATGTAAGGGCTTCTGATATTCATTATATTTTTCCAAAACTTGTTTTATTGTATGTATATGATCAATGGTGCTATAGTTTTTTCTGAACCCTGCTTGTTCAATTGGTTGGTTTTCGTCCAGAGTTTGTGTTATTCTTTCTAATATTATCTTTGCAAAGACCTTATAAATGTTTGAAATAAGACTTATTGGTCTATAGTTACCAATTTCATCCTTATCACCTTTCTTATGGAGGAGAATGATATACGATTCTCCCCATTGGTCTGGGATCGTACCTGCAGTTAGGATATCATTAAATAGCTTGGTTAGAATTGGACATATTTCCTCTAGCGTGCCTCTCATCAGCTCATTTGGTATATTGTCCGGTCCTGGAGCTTTATCTAATTTTTGTGACATGATTGCTTTCTGGACTTCCTGTATAAGTATTGGTGGGACCTCCTCATGTCTAATGCTTGGGTTTTTACAGATATAAGTTTCTTGGTTCGCGTCCTTATTACAGTAGAGGGTTCTGTAATAGTCTGTAGCAAGCTTCTGAACTTCTATTCGTTTTGTCACATGATCAGACCCGTTGTTTGTTCCTTTTTTCGTTTTTAGTTTCGAAATCCATTCCGTACCTAGTTCCCTTAGTTCCTAGAAAGCCTTTTTAGTTCCACCCGTTCTTTGAATTACGTCTTCTAGTTTTTTCATTCTCTTTGTTTTTCTGTCTTTTCTTATGCTTTCCCTGATTTGCTTGCTTAAACTTGATATTAACCTGTGGTTGTCTTTGCTGTTTTCTTTGTCTGCTATTAGTACTTTCCTTTTTTCTAGAAGCTCAATTGTCTTGTTGCTAAACTTTGTATCCTTGGTTACATTTACTTTCCTACTTTGTGATGATGATAGGTGTTTATCTATTAGATTGTACTTTTCCAGTATGCTTATGTCGGAGTTCACTATTTCTTGCAGTGGTTTGATATAAGAGGGATCTAATATTTGTGTTTGCTGTGATGGCATCAATGAATTTTTTATGTTATTTCTGGATCTCTTTGTAGAATTCATTTTTAGGCAGCAACGTACCATTCGGTGATCGGTATTGAAGTTTAGATTTTGTAGAACGTGTGCGTCATTGAAGAATGTTGGTTTGTTGGTAAGTATGTAATCAATTTCATTTTTGTATTTTCCATCGGGTGATAGCCAAGTCCATTTTGTTTTGGGTTTTTTTCTGAAGATTGAATTTAGCAGTGTAAGGTTGTTTTGGAGTAAAAATTCACATAGTATATGTCCGTTATCACTCCTTTTTCCATGTCCATACTTTCCAAGAATCATTTCTTCTCCGAGTCCTCTGGTGCCTACCTGGCCATTAAAATCCCCCATTACTATGAGGTGATTGTTTTGGTATTTCTTTACAATATCCGATAGACTGATATAGAAGATTTCAATATCCTGTTTGGATGCTAGCTCAGTAGGTGAGTATACTTGTATAATTGTCCAAGTTCTCCTGTAGCTTGGAAAATTGATATTGAGTACTGCCAATCTGTCTGAGATACCTATCAGCTCTTGTATGTAATTTTTCAATGTTCTTTTAATAAAAAATCCCACTCCTCTTTGACCCGCTGTTTCACCTTTTTGGTACAGTATGTAATCATTGTTTTCTATAGTTTTTTCGCCCAATCTCCTCATTTCGCTTATGCCTAGGATGTCGTAGTTAATGCTTTCGAGTGTTTTTTCCAGTTCTAATAAGCTTTCTTGTTTTCTTAACGTTCTTGTGTTGAGTGTTGCAATTTTAATTGTTTCACACCTTTTGGTTGGAGGGTTTTGGTCTAGTACTCCCGTGGGGACCGGCCATGCTGGGAGACGTTTAGATTGTGTTGTTTGTCGTAAATTGGTTGTCTCTTGTTGTTTGTTTTGATTCCGGGTGTCGATATGAGTTGTTAGTTTTTTGGCTGTTCTGATACTGAAACTGATCTGCCGCGTTCGACGTATTTGAATATTCCGGGTTTTATGACGTTTGTTGTTTTAGTCGTCATGCTTTCTGGACTACTCAGTGAGTTGCTCTTCTTTTGTGTTGATAAAGAGGGTGAAGCCGACTCCTCTCTTTTCCTTTTGGTTTTGTCTTGATGCAATGGTGTTTTCACTATTATTTTGTCGTATCTCAGAAATGCTATGTTTCCTTTCTTTTTCTCTTCCTCAACTTGCAGCTGTAATTGTTTACGTTTTTCCAATACTTCTTTGGGAAAATCTTCCTTGATAAATATGCCTGCTGGAAGGCTGGCCTTGTTTTTCATGATTAAGTGTTTTTTCCACAAAGCCGTGAATGAAACCACTACAGGCCGGTTTTTGCAGCTGGAGGTCCAGCGTCCAATTCTGTATATTTTATTTATTTCATAGCTTTCTATATTTACTCCCGTGTCTAAAATGATGTCTTTTATATAATCAACGAGCTCACATTCCGTTTTTCCTGATTCCTCAGTCCCAAAAAAAACGAGGTTGTTTTTACGCTTTTCTTTTTCTATATTATTTACTTTCTGCTCTAGCTCTGTTACTTTACTTTTTAGCAACTTATTTTCCTCCACAATATGCTTCATTTTCTCATCTAATGCTTCCAGTACATTTTCGGTTACAGACTTTGTTATGGTTAAAGTTTGTTGATTTAGCTTTTCTTCGAGTTTTGATAGTAACATCTCCATACTTTGGTCCATTGTTATTATTTTTATTTTGGTACGTTTTCGTTTCTTTTACTGGCAACCCACTAACTGTCAATGCCACTTGACGTGTTTTGTAATGTTGATAGCACTGATCTGTCTTATGTTTTTGTAAGTTGGCACTAATTGATTTGTTATGTTGGTATGGCCGGCGCGTGAGATGTCAATGTCAAAATATGTGGAAAGCAAATGTTAGGTTAGCTTTTGAGATTTCGTTTGCACACTTTTCTCACGAATCTTAAGGTTTTCACTATGTGTTTGGCCTCAAAATGATCCTTTGCAGATGTTTGATCGGAATCTTGCTACAAGCACACTTAATAGTCACTTTATGCAGGGTAACAATTTTATTTTCGCGAGAGACAATAACGTACGTGTTAACAGATTGACAACCGGAACCGGACAAGTACCTACCGTTTAAAAAACTTACGCACGTCGTTCCAGATGTAATGGTAACACCAAACATTGGTTTCATTCGTGGACGTTGCTACACCTTGTCACCTAAGGTCCTGGTTACCCGAGCATCCAAGACCTCTGGGTACTCCATCACCCTGAAGCATACCGCTGAAGATGTTGATACCACTACCGGTGATCGGCCGCCGGGGTATCATGTCTATGTACATTATACTAAGGAACCATATACAGGTATGCTAATGAAATGGGAATTTCTAATCATCTTTGACCAAAACGCCGGGAAAATTTTCATCCATACGTGTTGACATAAGCAGTTTGCATCCTCATTTATAAGTCTTTAATCTGTTTACAATGCGGACGGCAAGGGAGTCAAACATGCAAACAAACTAACAAAAAAGCTATTTTAAATAAGGTAATAGGTAAATATATGTAAGCTTGTATATAATTTTTTATAGAAATAGAAGTCTACAATGGTGGTCTGGTGAACTTCTTCTATGCAAATATCGGAGAGACCATCGAAGTGAAACTCACTGTAGATGAATACGCAAAGGTGGATGATGAAGACGATCCTTGTACTTGCAATAACAACTACAGTGCTAATATGGCAAGTATATCGTAAAATATTTAGAAACTTGTTGACACCTACGCATTCCTGGGAATCGAGTCCAGAAATTCCTTCTAGTCATTATGTGCTTACCACCTTCGGCCACATCATCACTTATCAAGGTGAGATTGTGATCAAACACAGGCCTATACAAAGTAAAAAAAAGAACCGTGCGTAGCATGGCAGCGGCAGAAACTACAACTCTTGAAACAGCACTTCTAGACCAAGAATTTATTAATTTGCAGTGTACCACAAAATACGTATGGAATAAAGTAGAAGAGCAAGTCGGCTGTTCAGGTCCGTGGATGGTCAGTAGTTTGCCAAGATGTGACAACGCAACAGCTATGATGGAGCTCATCACCGCTTATCTCAAGTACGTTAGTCTTATTAATTGCCTTATGTTGTATTAGGAGTATGAGGATGTTCCTTAGGGTAGCGGACTCGGGGGAATCTGTGATATGCGTGTATTCCAGAGAAGAAGAGAAGGCTTCCCACCAGACTGTCCTTACCAGATACGGGGCCGAATGCTTCGGCAGCCCATATACTCAGCCAGCAGCGACCCATAAGAAGACTGTGGGTTTTAAATCAGTACAAATCTGCGCATGGGGCGGTCGGGTATCTGGGAGGATTTCTCCTCATGTCACTACGCTCCGTATCATTAGTCATGTGAAAAGTCGAGCACTATATTAATCTAGTCGATTTGTTTTAATTTTAGAAAATGCAAGGGCTGATTCCTCATCCAGTAAATCTAATTTGCGAGATGCTTCCAGAGATTCAAGCATATGTCATGTGTATTCCATTTATAAGGACACAACGCTTGCCTTCAATCTTGCTTATCATTATCTAACTGTCCTGTTCCCAATTATTTGAGGGCGGCACAATATGTACGCTTCTTCTATTCGACCTTTCTAACTGCTATATCAGCATTCACTCCTTTCTTACACATATCATCTTTCACAGTACATACGAGGACCACAACTGCGTCGTCTGCCCTCGGTTCTGCCGCTCGTACTTGTATAACGCGTACGTGACGGACAGACAGAGCTTCTACACCTGGAACTCAGACGAAAGGCGGTGGTACTTCAAGACGGGTGCTGCTGCTCTTCATACACAGGTGATCTTCCTTTATTTTCTTTCTTCATACTTACTCGGCATTCACGCTTTTTGTAAAGTAGTCTCTGTATGCGGAGTGTAAATAAAACGTTAGCAATTGCTGTGAAGAAATTTCATGAAGAAACGGTCGTAGGGTACTTTGTGCTCGCCTGAATATCTGTTATCCAAAAATTTATTAACAGCCCCCACCAGGCTTTGTGTTTTTGAGTGTGGTTACTGTAAGAACTTTAAACTGTGCAAAGTGTATTGCAGGGGCCCAAGTCTGCTCTTTCAATTGTGTTCCAATGAACGTTCAGTGGCGTCATAATGGCGTCATAATGACGCCATAATCGCGTCATAATAATAATAATTTCTTTATTTTACAGTTTAATGGTGAGCTCTGTGAGTATAAAGGCGTCATAATGACGCCATAATGGCGCCATTATGATGCTATTGTGTTAGTAGACTACCAAAACTGTAAAATGTCACAATTTTGACACCACTGAAAGTTCATAGGAACACAATTGAAATAGCAGACTTTAGGCTCCAGGTCTAGCTCAAATTCATTGTAATATTTGACCTTTATAGCTTTAATTAGCCTTTGCATTTCATAATTTGTTACAGTTGTACATTTACTTCAATGGCATGATGGTGTCGGTTTACGAAGAGCGCTACAACTACGATTGGAACTTATTCGTCTCGGATCTTGGAGGTAGCATTGTAAGTCACTTTAGAATCGTTTACCCATGACATGAAACGCGATGATAGCTCAGTGGTAGTGAAGCTTAAACTTTCGGTGGAGGAAAACAGCACGGTGGTGGGGTACTTTGTAGTACCCACTTGGCTGGCTAACACCCTCAAGTTGAAAATTAGTCATCAGGCACCTATCGGTATGTTCCGACAGCTGCACTTGCGAGTCAGTTCTGTCTAGTATTTGTGTGCTTACCACCGTCGGCCACATAATCACTTAGCATAGTAAGATTGCGGTCTAAAGAAACGTTGCGATTGGAGGTGTAAAGGTCGAACACATATAGAAAATCCCTTGGGGCCCAAGTCTGCTATTACAATCCAATGAACTTTCAGTGGTGTCAAAATTGTGACATTTTACAGTTTATTATAGAGACTAATTCTCACTCACAGTTTAACGAGGTTTAACACATACAAAATTGTGCTATAATGACCCCATTATGACGCCATAATGAAGTTATTATGTTAGTAGACTACTAAAACTGTAAAATGTCACAATTTTGACACCACTGTCAGTTCATTGGGAACACAATAGGGTTGATAGGGGGTAGCCTGGGTAAAAATATAATAATTCTAATTAGTCCGTCAGTTAGATTATCAAAAAATATTGGACACGTATTTTTTGCTTTACCAAATCATTAACAATTGACGAAGATAAAGCGCGACTAAGTTCTGGAGTATGGGCTCGTGACGTCACTTGTTACTAAAAAGTGTACCACACCGTGACGTCACTCGGAACTTCAACACACGATATCTTCGTATTTTTTGGTTTTGACAAAAGAAAAAATACGTGTCTAATATTTTTTGATAATGTAAATGACGGACTAATTAGTTTTTTTCAGGAAAGTAACCTCAAACTTGGGCCCCTGGTATGCTAACGTCCACAGGCGACCATGGTCACTATATTAGGGTCACCTGGCTTCTTGTCAGCTTTATTATATGCTTAACCCATTATTTCCATACTGTTTACAGAACCTACCTACCTAGTAACAAAAATTTACTGAGCACTGGAGATTTTTTGCTATTTTTCTCGTATTGAGCATGAGGTTCTTCAAGAGAGGTGTGAAGGGATTTTGTTAGCAAAGCGAAAGATACCCCTGATGTTGCAAGTGTCTATGGGCTACGCTAACCGCTTACCATAAGGTGGGCCGGTTGCTTGTTTGCCACCTTAGTGGTACACACGGCAACACATCAAGCTATACATTTCCGGTATAAGCTGATCTCGCATTGTATAGGATTTTCGTACAATGAGAGGTCAGCTTATATTGGGAATGTATAGCTTGATCTGTAGCCGTGTGTACAAAAAAAGTTTGCAATGACGATAGAGAAAACTCCGTCAAAATCAGAGAAAAACTAGACATAAGCCAATACGAAGGAATGAGAGCTGAAATTTGATTATTTGAATCCCCATTGATATCAGTATAAATGATTGTTTCTACCTTAACACGTATCAGATAATTTAATATAGGTAAATATAAATTCTTCTGTAATCCGGTTTGAGAATTCATCAGCAAATTTATTGAGGTAAAATGAAAACACGCAACGAGTTTTAAATAAATATGCAATGAAATATATGCACTAGGTAGGGTAGGCAGGGGGAATAGCGCTCACTGGGTAATGGCGCTCACCTCTGTAACTCTGACAAAATGGAACGTAGCAATACGCCAATTCGCGTGAAGTGCGAGGGGAGGGGGCCTCTAACAGACAGCGATGCAAACGGACAGTTAGCTCGCGTCATGTGACCGTAAAGTGAGTTTCTTCGTTTGCGACCGCGCTGATGTAATTTTTGGTTCGGTGTTTCTTATCGGAGTCCAAAACATTAATGCTTATTTAATTATTAATTTTACTTTTCTGACAATTAAACTATTCTCTTTTGTGATAATGCAATAAATTTTCAACAATTGTGTATGTTTTTTTTTTAATTTCAAATTAATTACAAAACGAACATTTGGGGTTATGCCGCTCATCTGAAGACCTAAAAAATAGCGAAACTCAATAAGACTGGAAAAGACCAAAAAAGTTGTCAAAGAAAAGAAGAACA
This sequence comes from Polyploca ridens, assembly GCA_951394255.1. Classification (NCBI taxonomy): domain Eukaryota; kingdom Metazoa; phylum Arthropoda; class Insecta; order Lepidoptera; family Drepanidae; genus Polyploca; species Polyploca ridens. The sequence goes on along the minus strand of OX596243.1, from coordinate 1,612,656 downwards.
AACATATGAAACAAAATTCTTACAAGAGATTTTTTTACAAGAACATCCTTCAGGTAGTGAAGATGAAGAGCACCTTTGCGACAATGACAGTGGTGACGAAATTAATGTGGATGATGAAAATTATAACAAATGTATTATATGCGAAGAATTTGGAAAAAATAACGAGTTGTGGTATCGCTGCACTATCTGCGGACTGTGGGCTCAGGATATATCTGTGATTTAAGTGGCCAAAAATAAAATTTGTTATTTGTTAAATTGAAAAAGGCTAATCTTACGTACAAATGGGGACAATTGATACTACTTTGTGATTGTAGACATTACTTTTATTGTATAAGGTTGATATCATGAATATTTCTTTAATTAAAATGTATCTTACTTGCTATATTCCAAAAAACATGTTTGAGCGTCATTACCCCGTACCCTGAGCGGCATTACCCAAAGTCAGGGGCAATGCCGCTCAAACATGTTTTTTTTATAATGTTTTCCTACTACTAGTAGGTCAAAGATATATGCTTTTGTTGTTAAATTGTTGATTACTCGATAATCAAAGACTTTGTTATTTTTGAAATTTTGATTTATAATAAATAAATAAAAAAAATACACCATTTTTTCCTTAAGTGAACGCCATTCCCCCTGCCTACCCTACGTAGATATCTACGTCATAGATTGTAAAGGATGACTATTTTGTTACTTATCCCACTTGCTTTAGAAACAAATTTTCGCCGCACCCGCGTTTCCGAGAGAACTTATGTATCCGGGATAAATAGTGTCAAGTATACAGGATGTTTTTTCTTAAGTTATGTGCCGGTTATGTGGGTGACCGCGGCCATTAAGCTTTCAGGTGCTGCTTGTGGGGCGGGAGGGGGGGGGCTGGTCTGCTTAAGTTTGCTATTTACTTATTAAATATCGATTCAGTCTAATTTGTAGTGTTAGTGTTGCCGCCGGGGCACGCAATTATTTTCAGTGCGATTAGAATGTACCTAAGTATTATTAAATGAATTTAAGCTGGTTTTTTCTCAGCAAATGCAACCATCGGAACCGGTATTAGAGTCAGACTATTCATAAGTACCTGCGCTGCGACGGTATTTTTTTTAAATAATTGGGATTGCGTTTGGCCACTGACCCGCGAAAAGAGGCGATGACGAAGCCTAAAATGAAACACGCTTACCCAGAAGAAACCTATTCACTCTGGCTTTCAAAGTTCCTAGTTTGTAAGCGTTAGGAAACACAGACGCCGGAAGCAAGTTCCACTCCCTTGCTGTCCGCATTATAAATGAGGATGCAAAACGCTGTGTCCGTATTTTCGGTATGTCAACAATGTACGGCTGAAAATTTTCCCGGCGTCTTGTGGTTCGGTGTAAAAATGGGGATGGTGGAATAAGGCTGAACAATTCCTTTGCACACTCCAAAATATATCCTGTAGAAAACCGATAAGCAAGCAAATTTTCGTCGATGGTCGAGGCTCGTTAGTTTCGCCTTAATTAAAGGCTCATCGATGAGCTTCCTGGCTCGGCGGTCTATTGAGTCGAGGGCGTCAAGCTGGTAACGAGCGGATCCATCCCAGAGATGGCAGCAGTACTCCATGCATGACCGGACTTGAGCTTTATACAGTTGAAGCAACTGTCCAGGCGTGAAGTATCGCTTGACCTTAGAGAGGATACCCAGCTTTTTAGCAGCTATTTCTGCCTTCGTATATTAGAACAAATGATTTTGATTTAAAAAAATGATTATAAGAAAAATTCTTCACACTCATTTTAGTTCCACTCTGTATATAGAGAAGGTAACCGTATTAAAGTATACGGAAACCATTTCCCCGTGCTGATGACGTCCGAACTGCACCTTAATATATGGCTGCACCATGTGGGCTTGGAAAATCACCTGAACAGCCCACACACTGAGTTTAAATTGCCATACCATATAATAATTTACCCTATAGTTAGTTCAATAAAAAAAAAGTTTTTTGTTTTTTTTTTGTTCAAAGCCATTACATGACGCTATACTACTTCTAAAACCACAAAAACTATTAAGTTTTTTCCTCTACGGAATTACTACAGGTTTTTGCTTCTTTGGAATTGATCGGTAAAATGGGATGTAAAATTCGTTAAAACATGGGTCCAAATTCAAAATCATATTCATAAGACCTTCGCAGGCACTTATGAATAGTCTGACTCTAATACTCTAATACCGGTTCGGATGGTTGCATTTGCTGAGAAGAGCTGGCAATAAACAATTATCAAATAAACTCAGCAATTACTCTTTTCAAAACAAGCTTAGATTCATTACATGATATATATTTGCATTCTGATCGCACTGACAATAAATTGCGTGCCCCGGCGCGTCGGCAAAGCTAAAAAGTAGACTGTAGATTGATTTTTAATAAGTAAATAGCAAACAGCCCCCACAAGCAATACCTGTAAGCTTAATGGCCGCGATTTTAACCACATTATCGGTATAATCATTAGGATATTAATATCACACTAGCTATCCCCCGCGGTTTCACTCGCGTTCCCGATGAATCGTATCTTTTTCCGGGATAAAAAGTACCCTATATTTTATTCCAGAGTATAATGAATCTATGTGCCGAATTTCGTTCGAATCCGTTAAGTAGTTTTTGCGTGAAAGAGTAACAAACATGTCCACTTCCTCACATCCTTACAGAATTTCATATTTATGATAGTAGTGGTCAGTACCCCGAGTGTAAAGAATTGAAATCAATAAACAATTACTAATGCGTTTGCGTTAACTATGAAATAAATTAGTACGGTGAGTATTCCGCTAGAGGCGCTGTGCCAATTCCAATAGAGAAGTGTCGTAAACGTAAGCGTTTGGAACTGGATCATAAAAAAATTTTAGGTATGTTACCCTCCAATGCGAGGTAAAGTAACTAATAGAGACATCGATATTTTTATTTCAAATTGTGTCAGTTCCGGTGACAATTAAAAACTAAACAGTTTTAGTTTCATATAATAAGAATTTATTTTATTTTAAATTTTAACATAGAGATAATGTAACGTGAATACATACACTTCTAGCGAACACCTATCCGTAAAAATTGCTATGATGCATTTAATTAGAATACATTTCAGATACATACCTTTAATTGTATGTAATTGCCTTGTATTGATTGTATTCTCTGTTGTGATAGCTAAATAAAGCTTATATGTATCCCAATTCTACCCAGAAAAAGAAAAAGCTCCCAACAATGGCAACACTTTCATAAACTCATAATTTATACCATAAATAAACATCCGCTGTAGACTAGGAACCGACCGTCCAGTTTTCCTACAATACGTAAGTGCAAATACCTATGTACCGATTGTGCCAGCTGATCTGGCATCGTGCCAGATCAGCTGGCACAATCGGTATCTCGTTGTATCTCAGAAATAACAGTTTGCTATAGACATTTTACAGATTCTTCACTATTATTCTAGTTTTTATGGGATTATTGATACATTATGGCCACTCCAACTTCTATTTGTTGATTAAATATAGGTAGGTTAATACTTGAAATATTTTCTATGTATATATCATAAAGTGTCATAATATAAAATTCAAAGTCCTGACTGACTGACTGATATATCAACGGACAGCCTAAACCACTGGCCCTAGAGACATGAAATTTAGAGGGTATATTCTTTCCACTAAAAAAGGGTTTTTCGAAATTCCACCCCTAAGGAGGTAAAATAGGGGATAAAAGTTTGTATGAAAGTCCGTCAGTTTAGAAGTTAGGATCTTCAAATTTTGTGTATAGGCTGAAGATTGAAAATTAATCCTATCTCAGCGTTTTTAATAATTCCACCCTCGAAACGGGATGAAGTTGTTTTGTTTTGTTTTATTGTCGTATAAAAATATGTCATTTGTTTCCTGTAGACCACGCGGGCGAAGACGCGAGCAGAAGCTAGTTTCAATATAAACCTAAAAATATCTAATAACACTTAGCAGAGATCTGGATTTTCACAGCAAGCGACACCAAGTCTGAATCATTCTGGAGCTAGCAGTGACGATAACCAGATTAGCCCACCTGGTGCGCTGTGTACGTAGTTTCTTGTCGGAAGCCATCTGATAATAAAAGGACCCTGACAACACAGATCTGTTTATATTGGAAGCATTGAGTGCGCCGCTTTTAGAAACCCTTAAAATAAAAAAATAAAAATACAATAAGCCTTTATTGCTGAAAAAACATTTTTCCTTAAATAATAATATAATAATAATAGTTAAAATAATGGTTCCGTTACATCAACAACCGGTTGTTTCGTTTTTTTTATTTCAGCTTGTCCGTTGACAAAGGCCTCCCCAGATTTTTCCACTCCTTTCTATTCTGTGTCAGTCTAGTCCACATTGTTCCTGCCAATGCCGTTATGTCATCCTTCCAACGTTTTTGTGGTCTTCCTCTTTTCCTTTTATTATGTCTAGGATACCAGTTCGTTACCATTTTTGTCCATTTCCTCTCATTACTCCGCATCATGTGTCCTGTCCATGTCCATTTTAGTTGTTTGATGGTTTTAATGACATTTTTCAAATTTGTCTGTCTTTTTATGTAGTCTAGTCTGATCATTTCCTTTAACCGAATTCCCATTATACTTCTCTCTATATTGTTTTGGCATACTCTTAGTTTATTTAGGTTTTTTCCAGTTAATGGCCATGTCTGGCAGCCATATGTTAAGCAAGGTAGTAGGCATACATCAAATAGTTTTTTCTTTTCCTTCATGGGTATATCCTTGTTTTTCATGATTTCTTTAAACGACCAGTACCTGTTCCATGTGTTTGTAATTCTACGTTGAATTTCTTTATCAGTGTCTTCCTTGGCTGATATGATCTGACCTAAATATATGTATTCCTCCACACATTCAATGGGCTTACCGTCTAGCAATATATAAATTTTTTTTTTTTTTTTTTTTTAGAAACCCTTACTGGCCCTTTTTCACGAGCCCCATACTAACTCTTTATAACTGCTCTTCAATAGATTTCTATCTATTACCATTTCACATTATGAACTTTCGTTATTTAATTTTCAGGGCTTCCTTCTAGGCCTGTCGGTGATCGGTCTGATAAAGATCTTCGATAGAACCTGGAATATAATGATCAAACCTTTCATCAAATCTTCTAAAGCGAAGGACAGTGTCTCCGAGGCCACCATCACCGCCGAAGAGAAGGTTAACAAAGAACAGAAGTTCATTGAAAAGTATAAGCAGTAGTCGCTGACAAATTTATATTTAGATTGATAATAAATCATATTTATTACGTGCATTTATGAAGACTTTATTTAACGGCCTTGTTGGTGTATTAGTTAGATTATTGTTACACCGCAGGATCGATTCTTAATGCTTATATGCATGAACATGTCTGTTTGTTTGAGTCTGAACATTACCTTATTATTTACAAGTATCATAGTTTAGTAATATAAACCGATAAAATTGCACAACATTTCGAAACGACGATCCCACTAACCCCACGTTGGGCGCCAGTGATATCAGTGATCAGTTATACTAAGATGGTTCACACGCAGAAAGATAGATGGCGCCACAACATCCTGCATCGCGCTGACGAAGTATATTCCACGATATGCAGATATATAAATGTCCAACGTCTGTCTAACTTGTACAGTTGAACCGTGGTCCCCAATCAGGCGCGATGAGCCAGCTTGGCGGAAGATCTTCCCTTTTAAATGAAGAAGACATACACCTTGTCCTCCATAGTACCTATATCGTTTTTCGTAGTAAATCCACTGCTTAGTTTGTGTTAAGATGATCGTATGAGAATCTATATTCTGGGATATTTATTAAATGAATCTTTAAGGCCTTTGCTTACGGCGGCGTCGTGTGACGGGTCGCTCACTTCCCTCCAATATGGCGAGGAAGGCGATGACTGCCACACGCGTCATACTTGTGAACAGGTGCTGCTTGTGGGGGCTGGTCTGCTTAAGTTTGCTATTTATTTACTTATCAGTCTACTTTGTAGTTTTGCCGCCGCGCCGGGGAATGCAATTGTTGTCAGTGCGATTAGAATGTAAATAATATTATGTATGAATCGAAGCTTGTTTTGAAAAGAGTAATTGCTGAGTTTTTTGCCGGCTTTTCTCAGCAAATGCAACCTTCCGAACTGGTATTTTATTTTTTATTTTTTTACTCTTTATAGGCCTGTGTTTGACCGCAATCTCACCATGGTAAGTGATGATGCGGCCGAAGGTGGTAAGCACACAAAGCCTAGAAGGAACTGGCTCTCAAGTGAAGCTATCGGAACACACCGAAAGGTGCTTAGCGACAGATTTTCAACTTGAGGGTGGTAGCCAGCCAGGCGGGTACTACAGAGTACCCTACCACCGTGCTATGGTTTCCTCACGATGTTTTCCTTCACCGAAAGCTCAAGCTCAAGGATTCGAACCCGGGACCTTCGTCTCGGTATCCGACGTCACTACCACTGAGCTATCATCGCCTTAAATAATTAGAGTCAGACTTTTCATAAGTGCCTGCGAAGGTATATTTGAATAGATCTGGTGTTACTACGGTCAGTAATAGTACTTTTATAAATACAGTCAGGCACTACCAGGGAGTAACGTCTTAGACGGTGAACCCGAATTACACATGTTGGCAAATGTCAAACAATTGCATACCAATTGGCGCATACCGATATTAGGGTGAGGTTTTGTTACATGAGATAAGCGATTTGCTATACGCTGACCCTCGCAGTTTCGACCGCGTATGGTTATATGTTTTTAAATAAAAGTAGCCTAAATAACTCCTTATAATATCAGCTATCTGCCAGAGAAAGTCCGGTTATAATACGTTCAGCCGTTTTGAAGATTAGCCGGAAGAAACAGACAGACAGATAAAAATTCAAAAAAGTATATTTTTTATACATAAATATTGTATATAACCTATAATAATAATAATTGTATGTAAACGGCTATGTAAATTAATAATATATTGTATGTAAACGGCTGGCATTTTGATATTACAAACTGCAACGCCTCTCTTAATTTAAGCTACGTTCGCACGAGCGATTTCATCAATCAATCAATCTTTCAACGCGCGTTATATTCAACGTTATGGAAGCCTTATTAGCCTTACTAGCTAATCCAACGTCGTTTGAACTCGTGAAATCCCCCTAGCTGCACTGTCTGAGTGATATTCGAGACCCAATTGTGGCACTCACATCACAAGCAACTATTAAAACAAACCCTACCCGGTGAGAAACCCTCAACATAAAGGTCAACGTAAAGGTATAAACGCCATCTAAACCTAACACTTTATAGTAACGCATCATATCAGGCCAAATTTTCAGGATGGAAAGTGATCGAGAATACTAACAACATTGACTAGGATCAACTGTGAAAGAGCGAAAATGGTTCCATACATTTTGATTTGAGTAATTATTGACCTTTTGTATGGAAGCGCTCGTGGTGTAGCATGATTAGCCGTTCTTAATCGATCGCCAAAGTTAAGCTACCACCGTCGTGGTCGGTACTTGGATGGGTGACCGCCTATTGGTATTTCAAATCAAGCGTTTCCGTGCTTCGGAAGGCACATAAAGCCGTTGGTCCCGGTTATCACTTAATTGTGATAGTCGTTAAGCTAGTTGGATGCGTCCTAGGCGGCTTGAAAAATTCCAACAGTAGGTTGACCACTAGCCTTTTTTTTTTTTTTATTTGCGTGGGGAAATCCTCATAGGATACCCGGCCGCCCTGGGGGGGAGCGGCCAGGTTATGCCGGACTTTTACCGGCTAAAACCCCACGGTGGTCGCCACCTGCGCTATAGAGAGGCCCCGTTTAGTCGCCTTTTACGACAGGCAGGGGAACACCGTAGCTGTTATTCTAAGCCCGAGCTACAGGGCAGGGGGGCCGCGACGAGGCGCGTTTGCGCCCCGGCGGCTTCGCCTCCGGGTGGGATCGGCCCTCTCCCGATCCCGCTCAGCCGCCTCCTTCTGGACCATTACGGTCTCACAGAAGGAGGCTACGGCCCTCCACGCCGTATCCCCGCTCAGCATCGCCGACACGACTGCTGGCAGGGAGAGATTCCGCCCAATCAGGTCGACCAGGATCCGCCGCTCGGGTTCCCACGCGGGGCACACCGCGAGCGTGTGCGATGCGGAGTCCTGGTCGCTCCCACCGCAGTGGAAGCAGGCCGCCGTCGCCTCACGTCCGATCCTACACAAATAATCACCGAAGCACCCATGCCCGGTAATTATCTGTGTAAGTCTGTAGGTGAGTCGTCCACCTTCTCGCTGCATCCAGGCCTCGAAGACCGGCAGGACTGCTTCGACGACGCGTTTGCGCGCAAACCGCTCCTCGCGGAGCCTTGCGCGCCACGCTGCGAATGCGATAAGTCGCTCCTGCCGTCTGATCGCCTCTTCTGGATCGCCTCCACCACTCTGGCGGATGATGCGAATCCGGTCATAAACCCTCGCATCCATATCCGCCAGAATGTCTAGCGGTGGAAAGCGAGCCAGAACAGTTGCCGCCTCAAAGGATATTGTGCGGTATCCCCGTACGATCCGTAGGGCCATCTTACGCTGGACGCTGTATACTTTCGTTCTACAGCGTCGGATGGCCAGCCTCTTCGCCCATACGGGAGGTTGACCACTAGCCTACCTCCACAAATCCGCAGTGGGTACGCGTGGTGGAGTATTGCCCATTCCCTTTCATCCTCATTTGTGAAAGGAGACCTGTGCTCAGCAGTTGGACATTATAGGCTGATGATGATGATGGAACAGCAGATTTTTTTCCCGCAGTTAGAGTTGTGAACCAATAGTAGAAGTCTTCATAAAAAATTTCAACCAAAAAATTCTGTTAGCTATAAAAAAAAACCAGTAGATATATCAGTACATAAAACGCCAATCGCTTCGCCCATGCACCGTATTCACTACATAATAGCATTAGTCACACGCCTTGCGTCGATCAACCGAGTTCATGGCACGTTTCAGCGCTCTATAATGATTTAAATATATTTTATTACAAGCACCAATAAATTAATCTGCCAAAATTTTGTGGTCAATGATTATATCAATACAGTGCATGTTTTTTATCGTAAATCACGTATTAAGTTCCCAGTTTTGGTTTGGCAGACGATTGAAATGAAATGAAATGAAATTTTATTTCCAAAAAGTTGCACTCAAAACTCCTTATACGCTAAAATAAAAATAAAACTAAAATACAGTGTATATTTAGACTACTGCAAAGTCACGACTGTGGCAATCCCTTGCCTAAGGCCAGGCTTACAAAGGACAGCTCGACTGCAGTAACCCAAAGAAAAAACTTATACTAAAAAACCTTATTTTTTTTGTTTTCTTTCCTTCCCCTTCCCTCTATACAAGCCTCTTATGGTGACTATATTCTTTGTTGACCATAGGTATTTGCATTGCCTTCCAATATACTAATGTAATACCAAATATCAAGTCAATCCAACCACTGTAAGTGGGTGAAATTCAACTTGCAAGATTTGATCCAAACATACATACATTGCAAGTCAATAAAAAGCTTGTAACAAAATAAAAATGAAAAAAAAAATACACTAATATATATTAGTACAAGAAAAGAGAAAAAAAAAAAAAAACTTAGTTGTGCCGTAAAAGGAGTAGCACCTTACCATCCATACTAGGTTAATCCTGTGTTACAGATACTAAGTACTTCCAAATGAAAAAATGATTAAATGGGTTTTCGGAGAATTTGCTGAAAATCTGTCGCCAACCTGCCAGGCTTCTAGGCTTTGTAAATATTAACAACACTTTGCTGGGTAGCAAAATATGGTGAATACAAATTAGTAACCTCTTATTCATAATGAAGTTATCAGACGTTGATTAGCTAAAATTCCGAAGTCTTTATCTGACAGGTGACATTTGGTGATCGGAAGAGTGAGACAGGGCACACTATTACACTGATTTAGTTAAAAAGCGATTATGAAGGGGGTACGTGTTTAAACAGAGGCAACCTTTCAGGGTAGCGAGCAGGGCAACCGCCCGAGGCCTCGCTCTTGCAGAGGCCTTGCACACTCGCGCAATAACCCAAGTAGAAAAAATAATAGTACTAATATTTATTTGAATTTCACGCCTTCTCGCGCATTAAGCTCATCGCTCACTTTGTCAGCACCGCTCCATCGCAGCGACCCGGCACCGCCTCAACTCAATCCAACCACTAGCTGCCAGCGCGCCGCCTGCGAGGTGGCAGCTCGCGGGCGGCGCGGCACCGGTGGAATTGGTAGCGCGGCTATGGCAAGACACCGCTAGCTGGCGTCACGCAGCAAGGGAGCGGACGGTCAGCAGGACTAGTGGCTTGTAGCGGCAAACGCACTTGCCGTGAGGCGTCCACTATTTTATCTAGTCATTGTAAAATTTACTTCCTCACTTGCATGGCAAGTCAGATGCCGAGGCGTTGCTGTGATGGAGCAGTGCTGACATAGTGGGCGATGAACTTATACAACTCACATCATGCCACTCGCGCTCTCTTGCGTAGTTATCACTAATTCAATAAAGACAAGGGTCTCGCAAAGATCTACCAGCACGGAGCCTCATAATGGCTAAAGTCGCCCCTGTTTTTAGAAATGGTAACTAGAAAATAAATCATGTGAAAGTCATGTCTGAGTGCTTATTTTTATCAATCGATCGCGTGCAAAATGTTTAGTTAGACAATTTAATTGGCTAACAATGAATTCTAAAAACCTCGCGGTGAGTGAGGTAATTTTTTATGATGATAGTCCTGTGTTTGACCACAATCTCACCATGGTATGTGATAATGGGGCCGAAAGTATACGAGACCTGGAAATAAAACATATAGTATAACTGCTTTACTAACTCTACCATGCTTTCCACGCACACACTAAAGTCCTTGCCTAGATACCTACTTCGCTTTAGAGAAAAGTCGCTTCTTAACGTAGCTATATTTAATATTCTTTGCCATTACACAAAGCCCACAATGTGTCTAATCCCACGCTTGCTTCGCATTTTCTGGCCAAAACAATCGTCCACCAAATATTTTCGCTTTACGATGGTAAGACGTGAATCAGAGGTATTCGACTAATAAACACGAGCCAAACGTCCCGTGCGTATGTTACTGCAAAATTGAGGAAATGGGAATTACGTTTAATTGCTAGGGAATAAATCATCATACTCGTATATGTGCGTGGTTGCACAAACGAATTTAGATTATATATGCAGAGCTATTAAAGTTTGAAATATGAATATTTGAATATAGGACGTGGGTCACATAAACTAATACGGTTTTTCGATTATGATTTTCAAGTGGTTCGAAATACAGTGTAAAATAATACATCTTAAAACGTAGCTGTGAACTTGTGAAGCCTGAACCTCAAAATTGATCCATCAGAAGAATGTCAATGTTTTACTTGACCACTGTATCGCTCACTCCGTACAGTATTACCCAACTAATATGGCTTACCGATGTACCTGCGCAGAAGATACTTTTTGTACATTTTCAATGCGCGGGAAACGCTATTGGTCGACAGCTGCCGCCATTTTAGCGCGCGCCGTGCGGAGGGGCGTGACTTGCGAGTGAGATCGAACTAACAGCTGCAGTGTATTATGAACCTTATAATAGTGATCTAAGGTTGATTGTAAGTTTTAAGCATTCTTTCGTTAATCTTCGGGGCCATACTTTCTTTTCTGTGCGAACGAAGATTCACGAAGCGCCATATCAGTTGGGTAAGTCAGAACGGATCATGCAAGCAAACTGCTCCCTAGCTATTAACAGTTCAGGTCCCCAGTCGAGAGCTCTAAACTCTCACCGAATTGTCCACGAAAGGGTGTTGAAGCCGTCTTTAGCTTACACCTTCCAGTCCTTTCAACAAGGCTCGGGTCCATGAGGCTCGATAGTTTCAGAAATACCTGATTTATTAATTTATCTGCAACACAAGGTGTTTAAAAACAACCTGTTTATCTGTAAACATAAGGCGTGTGTCATTTTTGGTCGCCATTGCGTGATTATTTGAGACTTGAATACATTTATTTGGGTGAGACATGAGGGCTTCCTGTACGATCTAATCATTTGCTGCATGTTGTGTTTTAAGCTTTATGAGTAGGACATATGGTTTACATTTGCTAGTGATTTCTTGTATTTATAAATTAATATTCGCTGTCACCTCAAAGCGCAGTTATTTTTTTATTAATTATGAATATACCACAGTGTTATCATAAGTGATATTGAAGATGGTGAGATAAGGAACTGGTTCGCAAGTACAGCTACCAGTATATACTGCCAGGTACTTGGCGACAGATTTTCGCAAGTGTGGGAACCATTACCCTACCACCGTGATCGTGCTATGGTTTCTCATGAGTGTCTTTCGTATCTTCAAAATTCGAAACACCGATCGACTGCAGACTGCAGTTCGAAATACGTTAGTGCGAAAGTATACTATTATGAAAAACGCTGGTTCGAATATCTCATATGGTTTTCCTTCACCCAAAGCTCTATAGCTTATTATCTTAAATTCGATCTGAAATCTGTGTCTAGTACCTATTCTCTTATCTTCTGTTCTCAGCAAAAGCGATCTTCCGATCCATTGGAGTCTAACTAGTCATAGATGTCTGGTATGGCTTATTTGAATGAATACATTTATTTCATTGTTCAAATAAGTACTACGTTGTAGGCATTCGTAGACTTTCGTAGCTTAGTGCTACGTATCTGTGTAAATCATATTTTTTAGCTTTACTTTCGTAGTTTTTGTAGAATAAAAGTAGCTATTGGTGCCGATTCTATTGTAAATCGCACTAAACTAATTTTAGTCACATCTCATCTCTTTCTTACGAACATTATTGAAAAAGGAAAGAACATATTTTAAGTTGTCAAATTAATCTTTGCCGTCTTATTTTGCGTGTATTTAGGCGTAACCGCGATAGATGGCGACTAAATTTATATTGAAAACAAGCATTGGACTAATTTGACAGGACTACATTTCATACATCCTTTTCTTATGTTCTTTGTTAGAAAGAGACATAGTGAGATTAAAATTAGTTTAGTTGTTAACAACAGAATCAGGGCCAATAGCTACCTTATACTTTTTTAGCTTATGAAGAAACAGGGGTTGTTTTATTGTGTATGTACCATACATGTCCACCTCTGAGTCCAAAGTTACTTCTACGCCAAAATCATTTCGCTCATAAACTTTTTTGCCTAAACGTTATATTACATTTCATAGAAGTATGTTTAAGGGGAGAAAAGTACTCAAATAGACTTAACCCCTTATTCATAATCGCTTTTTAACTTAACTAAATCAGTGTAATAGTGTGCCCCGCCTCACTCTTTCGATCACCAAAAGTCACCTGTCAGATAAAGACTTCGGAATTTTAGCTAATCAACGTTTGATAGATATTTTTAAAGAATTAAAAGATTTTTTTTTGTTTTTTCCCCGAGTGCCAACATATAAATATTTTACCAATCGTATGAACGATGCGCAAACGCATAGAAGATAAACTAACACACATTATTTTTCATGTAAATAAATAAATACATCAATCTTATGAATTTATGTAGAGCGCGGTGCGGCGGTACGAGTATCTGCGGATATTGGAGAGCGTTATTTAAAGAAGGATTCAAATTCGGCATTCACGCTTCGTGGAACTCTTACACTGACCTAGATGTACATGAACATTATTTTAACCATAAGGTATTACAATGAAAATAGAGCTGCTTAAGAGAAGTTGGCACTTTAGCTCTCTTTTTGAGTCATATGCTTAAGCATAAGCCCCTGCCGTTTTACCAAACACCTCACAAACTCACACTTCAACACTTGTATTGATATTGTTAATCTTGAATCATAAAAATATCATAAAAATATTAATAGGACATCTATCAACATGGAGAAACCCGTGGGGCTACCGCTTAAGTCAATGGTAATAAACTTCATAGAACTAGGCTTTGAAATTTCTTATCTGGTGTTGTTAACATTTAGATCACAAGTTGGCCACCGGACGAGTCAATGGATGACTTTCTTGAAAATTTTGATTAAAAAAATATATATATACTAGGCAAACAAACATACGGCCCGCCTGACGGTAAGCAGTTACCGTAGCCTATGGACGCTTGTAACACCAGGGGTATCACTCGCCCGTTGCCGACCCTGAAGAAATCTCTTCACACCCTTTTTGAAGAACCAGAAAACTACGGTGGGGAGGTCATTCCATAGTCCGAGCGTCCGCGGAAGAATACTCCTTTTAGCCCGCACCGTTAGAAACAATTCTGGTTTCAATGATTGATATTAAAATCGACTCGCCGAAAATGGAATCCCATTTAAATGATTTTCATAACCATTGACTTTCTTGGTAGCCCCGCCGGTACCTTGCTATCACAATAGTAAGGTAGAGATTTTAGTGGGCATTTTTACCAACTTTCCATTTATAAAAAACTAATCGAATTGAACTATCTACAATTCGATATTACCTGTCTAGATTGTCTGTCTGTCTTCTTTGTCAATCTTGCTCTTGCTCTTTCGTCGATTGGTACAAGACTATACAAGATCTGCTATGCCTTTGGTGATCTAAATTAACAAAACGCTTGTACACTATTGTTCGATGCAATTCCGACCGAACACCGCTTTGGTGATCCAACAGCTAATATAGCGAGGCCGCACCAAGTTTACATTTACCTCAGTGCGTACTTTTTCTGTAAGCAACGCGGTCGCATTCATTTAGCTTATCCATCAATCATACAATTAGACGAAATAATTTTTTTTTTTTTATACTACTTTGGTAGCAAACAAGCATACGGCCCGCCTGATGGTAAGCGGCTACCGCAGCCTAAGGACGCTTGCAACACTAGGGGTGTTACTCACGCGTTGCCGACCCTGCAGAAATCTCTTCACACCCTTTTTAAAGAACCCCATGCTGTACTCCATTGGGAAAACCACGGCAGGGAGCTCATTCCACAATCTGAGTGTACGCGGAAGGAAGCTCCTTTGAAACCGCACAGTTCGAAACAATTCTGGTTTCAATATGTGAGGATGGACTCCCTGTCGATGGCGAGAGTTGCGATGGTAGAAGGTGGCCGTGGGTGTTACAAAAGTCTTATTAGGGTCGCGTCCCCTACAATCCATAACATAGAAAGAAGCAGGTACAAGCTACATACTACAC
Source organism: Polyploca ridens (assembly GCA_951394255.1). Classification (NCBI taxonomy): domain Eukaryota; kingdom Metazoa; phylum Arthropoda; class Insecta; order Lepidoptera; family Drepanidae; genus Polyploca; species Polyploca ridens. The sequence goes on along the minus strand of OX596243.1, from coordinate 1,597,583 downwards.
ATTTCTACGTACATAATAGATAGTTTAGTGTACAGGTATTCAGCTACTTATATTGCTGACCGTACTATAGCTACAGTCTGCAAACGACCTCTCTTCAATGGCACAGTAAGTAATATGACAATCTTCAAACTATTCCGAATAACCGTACCGATTCTAAATCCATCATCGTGCAACTAAAAATGGGTCAGATACATAACATCTAAATTTGGCAGGTGGCCGTCTGAAATCGTTTTGGTGTCGGTAACGTATGTATGACGTCATCACCGTATATATAGATTGTGGGTAGACCGCGTCTCCGTGACTCACTGCTTTGGTAGGGCCAATGTATACCCACTTCAATCAGTTTTAATTCATTCATTTTTACTTAAAAAATGATGGATGCCGTTTGATAGATGTTCCTACCAAAATAGAGTCTCGTAGCTGATTTTTGTTAGTTTTTTTTGCCTTTTGATTATATTTGCGATACAGGGAACTAAAGGCTTTTTGTAAGGCTATGTGGGGCATTTGAAAGTAAAAAAGTGTATGATGTGCGATCAGTAGCGACTATTGCAGAAGTCTAGACTGCTTGCTGTGTGCACAATAGTCAACACGGAATGCAGAACTCGGAACTCTAGAACTCTCTCTGCGGGATCGGCGCCTTAGTGTTTCAAATTGTATCCAATTCTGTTAATACTTACATAAGATTTAGTTTGAAATATACTACATAAAATTATTACTCTTGTATTTATAATAATGCACGAGTATAACGGAAAAATATTTAAATAAATTTAGGAGAAAATATTAAATATATACTTAATAGCTAAACATATTTTGTATCCAAATAAACCAGGAAATCCGGGTTCTGGTCATTGAGAGTAGGTAACGTAAAGAACAGTGTTTCCTGTGCCAAGTCTCTTTCAGGAATCCAAAGCGAAACTCAATATTGGCCAGTAAAATTTCGCGCGAGACATAAATCATATTATTTCTAAATGGTGCTAAATATTTACATACAAACAGTATTTATCAGTTTAGATACAAAACACCTGTCTAAAGAAATAACCACTAAAAATATTTTAGCAAGTTTTCATAATTTTACTGATAATATTGAAAATACTGACGAAGAAAATGTTAGTGATCCAAAAATAAATGTTACATCAAATGTAAAAGAGGCGGAACGCTTTAAAAGCATCAATTACATTACGAATTTAGATAAAGATTGCGATCTTAGAATAAAAATTGAAACGACGGTTGAAAATCAGTTTTTCTCACATCGTGGCATTGTACAGGAATAGTTTTAGGAAGAATGAGAGACCTGCTACCGAATTGCATTGGTTGTTAGACGATTTGTGAGGTTAGTGTCAGATACGAAGTTATTAATATCATCATCGTTTGGTATAGAATGGTTAAAATAAATATTTATTCTAAAATCTTTATAGTTATTGATGATATGAGTATCCTAGTACAGGCATCTTAAACAGAGAAGCAACAAAGTTTCGGCTTAATCGAAAAACAAGGTCATTATAGATGTTGACCCTAATCTTACCACGGTAAATGATGTTGTGGCTACAGGTAGTGAGCATACAAATTCTAGAATAGCTAGCTGCAGCTGCTGGGTCAAATCGGAAGATGAAATTAGAAATAGGCCTTTTCAAAAGCATAGCAGTCCTTTACGCTCTCTCCCTATAGTTGTTGAACATTTTGTGTCGTATCGCAAAAGGGTGCATTCAAATTAAAATGTTATCTTATTTAAATAAGTTACTACACACAAATGAAAATAAAAATAAAAAATCACAAAATAATGAGAATGTTCTTCAATAGTGAAGCAATAAAGTCTTCACATAATTTGCTAAACAGCTTTTGCGCGATCGACGTGGTAACACACAAATAAGTTTCTAAAAATATAATGTTGTTAGCTACGGCTGAGCAATGTTACAAACAAATAGACAAGAACTTCAAGAATGTTTGTAATTCTTAGATATTATGTAACGATTTCATCTTCAATTTGTATTTATTGACCTCATAGAGGAGGATAGAGGTACTTCAGTTTTAAAAGCCTTTTCGCGCTTGTTTTCTGCTTAATATCAACCTTCTAACGCATCTGAAGTTCTTGTTAAGGTGCTTTTTCTCCGTTATCTGCATTCCATCATGCACTTTGTTGCAATTTTTTTTAGTTTATTTATATCTAAAACATGTATATTATGAAACATGAATACTTGTATTTCTAACTAGCTATCCCCCGCTGTTTCTGTCGCGTTCTCGGGATAAAAAGTAGTCTATAATACTCGGGGATAATGTAGCTTCTTTATGTGGTGCGTTTTAGCGTGGAAATAAATAAATTTTTCATTTCATTTCTTCTTATTAGTGACAGAATTTTTCGAATCCGACTAAAGTTCGAAACTCTTCCGCTTTATTATATTAGTATAGATATATCTGTTTCATCAATTAAATATGGAAGGTCTGGTTAGATTGAATAAATTAAAGAAAGCGTTCAGATTCCGAGTCCTAATAGTCAATTTTGAATCCTCAAGTGCATGCGGTGTTTTCCGATAATTAATAAAGATACTTAGATACAATTAGTTGAATAATTTCATTATTTTCGTATTAGTGTACTCATTATTAAAGAGTTATCTCTTTCTTATCATCTTTCAGACAATCGATCCATCTCTTCTTCGAGCTTGATCTTAACTTTTTTAGTTACATCTTTTTTATGCGCTCATATATTATATATAGTATGTGTATACCATGAGAAAGATTTGATTCTCAACCTTTCTGTTACTTGCCTCTCCCACATCCATACATTCTACAGATTTTACCCTTTAGTTTCAGAGGCATTTGTTGGCCACAATTTTTTCTCGAGCCATTACTTCCAAGAATTGATTATATGCTTTACGTCACGCTCAATATCGCAATCACTCTGCATGAGGTACCAAAATTCAAGAAACATTCTTAAATTGTATTGCATGTTTGGCAGTGTACCTACACACGTCAATAAAATGTAATGGAAGTGCCACTCGTAATACGAAAATAGATATTTCCGTATCCAGGTTCCGGTTTCAGAAAGTTTGTGGTATGTTATTGACGTTATATTTTGTCTATTACGCCTGCGCCAGTACACAGCCATATGAGGATGGACATGATCCATTTATGATGTTTATCGCTTTCAGTATTTCAATCATCCTTAACATCAGCTTCTTCCAGTTCACGGCTGGGTATCATCATCATCAGCCTATAATGTTCCACTGCAGAGCACAGACCTCCTTTCACATATGAAGGTGAAAGGGAATGGGCAATACTCCACCACGCGTGCCCACTGCGGATCGGTATAGTTGTATAGGTAGTAGTAGTGGTATAGTTGTAGCTGGGTATAGTTCAGTTAAAGCGCACCACTTCTTGTTTCTCACCCTTATTTCCTCTCTACCTCACCTTACCTACCTGACTTACCCCACCTCACCTCATTCTGGGTACCTTTTTGATATCAACCCAATAGGCTGCGACCTGTACTACTTCAGTTGAACCTCTACAGTGTTCAAAATGTGCTTTAGTCTGTGTATAGTCTGACAATTCAACAATTTAAGTACCCGTAAACAGAACAAACATTTTACCTGTTTACGGGTAATAAGGTAATTTCCGTCTTTCGGTAATTGTTTGAAACTATTCATCCGTAACAAGTTAATTTAATCGTGGGCTATAATATTTTTGAGTTAATTCCGCCCTAATATTAATATTCTTAGTTTTTTTCTACCGAAAAACCGCTGTAGCGGTTTGATATAAAAGGTGTAGATGAACTGTCATGATTATATCTTTGTACGATGTATTTGCTAAAAGAGACTTTTACTGCTATGCTTTAGGTGATAAAATTCTATGCAGATTTTCATCTGATCTTAAAGTCCATTTTGTAACCACTCGAGATTGAATCAGCACCGCAGTGACTCAGGTTTGTCACCTCGCGATACCTATATTTATCTCTGGTCATCAATCCACATCGCTAAGATTACAAATAGACACGTAATTAACTTGCTGATTAACGAAACTATTTGATTCGTGTTATATAAAGTTAAATATTGATCGATAAATTTTAATAGCTATATTATAGCATCGTTAATATTATGAGTATCTACACATTGCTTGCTTACATCATAATAGTGTTACCTTGTATTTCACTCGCATATTTTGAGTTGGAATTCATCGTTTCTTCTCATTTTACCCGGGTATTACCTAAAGCATGTAATTCAGTTCCTTGGTCACTATTTTATGTAGATTTAAATAAGGTATTTTGAACTCTTATCTCTATTTTGTGTTAACACATACATACTGACAACCTTTTGCGTTAAAAAAAAGTAATAAGATACTTTCTCTTACTTAAGTCCTAGGAGTCAGCCCTTTTTACTTACCCTCTTCCACTTCGCTCTATCTCAGATATCGTTTTCGGAGACAAAAAAATCTAAATCCCGATTCTTGCTAACCAAAACTTTAAATCTATTCGTATGTTTATATTATGCTATCAATAGGTGATTTCCACGTTTCCCCTCGATATCTAGATATATTTAGCGAGGCCGCCCACCGAAGCTTTATAAGAAACTAACAGCCAGCTGGAGTGGTTCCAGAATAATAACGTTAGGATCATTCATAAGGAACCTTGATGAGCTGACACGCTTTATTGTGACAAGGTCAGAGAAAGTGCATTTGTATGAGCCGATGATGGTATGTTGGCGACTATTTAAAATGCAGTTTAAATGTTACTGAATTTGTTTGGATAAATAATAATTTAACGGATGAAAAGACTTACACAGTTGTTAGGTCGGCCATTAGAATTTGAACAGCGGTACACACGGCAACACATCAAGCTATACATTTCCATTAAGCTGATCTCGCATTGTATAGGATTTCCCTACAATGAGAGGTCAGCTTATATTGGAAATGTATAGCTTGATCTGTAGCCGTGCGTACAATGATCAGCTGTCGATTAAAATGTACGATAGTTGCTTACCCGCGGATTTGTTGTGTGATGTTGATGAACCGTTGGACTTTGCAGCGAGTGCAAATGATATGATGAATATTTTAGGATCGAATGCTACATAGAGATTAAGCTTAAGAGGTGAACTACATCATGACAAACCCGTGATACATTGGGCATGTGGTAATATCTGTCTAAGATGTTTGCCTTTACGTTGACAATTTGCAGAAAGGAGCGCATGAGAGCCTTTGTACAGGTCTGTAATTAATTGTAAATCAGGTATTGGTGATGTTTTTCATTTATCATCGAGCCCTATCTGTCAGCATTATAAAAACAACTTTATGAAGACTTTTAAGAAAATTCTTTTGTTAACATGACAAGTTCACAATATTGATATAAACGAAACAAAAATAAACAGCTAGGAGAATGAATCAGACAAAATTAAAGTTGAAGGAGCATAAATACAATTTGGCATTGACAGAGCAACATGTATTCGCATTTATTTTGAAACCGTATAATTTCCTTGATGGAAGATTAATGATATCGTCAATGGTAGGTATTATTGAAATTTGAAATATCATTAGGCAGTCACATTGCCTAATGATATTTCAAATTGAGTGTTTCCGTGCTTCGCACGTAAAACCGTTGGTCCCTGCTATCACTTGATTGTGATAGTCGTTAAGTTTGTGGAAGGCCTCCTAGGCGGATTGAAAACTCGAACATTAGGTTGACCACTAGCCTACCTCCATCAATCCGCAGTGGGCATACGTGGTGAAGTAGTGCCGATTCTCTTTCACCCTTATTTGTGAAAGGAGGCCTATTCTCAGCAGTGGGACATTATGGGCTAATGATGATGATGATGATGAGGTTTTAAGAATCTTCCAGATATTTTATCACGTTCGATGTACCAAGATGACGTTTAGCGATACGTGTCTTGATCGGAAACATCAACCTTTCAATCTGAATTAAATCTTAACTTCATATAAAAAGCTTTCACATTATTTTGTCTTCCAAATATAAAACCAGTACATCGGATTTCAAATCCTATACTAAAGAACATGGAGCATCAAATGGTGTGGCAGTTTTAATCACCTGTTATTAAGAATAGATTTGGCACGGAGCGAACGTGAGGTGAATGCTGTATGTGAGATGTTGGCCAGGTTGGCTGACTCATATATTTGACAGGTCAGTTAACTAGACCTGTCTTCCGAAGCCAGATCTGCATCAAAGATCTAAATGCTAGGAGGCGCTTGTGTTGTGCAATGATTTGTATCGTTATTTGACATCGTGAGCAATTTAATTCGCAAATGTCGAAATACACGATGATGCGAGAGTCGGGCCCCAGGCCCCTGATTCGCAAATTTTCGACATCGATATCGAAAGAGAGATTTGGTGATAAACATTTATTTATTTATTTTTATTTATTAATCAAACAAAATCCACAGCTCTTATTATAATGTGACTTAACATATAAAATTAATCTGACAGCCAATGACGGAATAACATTTTTTTTAAATAAGAATTTATATAAGACAGCGATTATTCATTTTAAATTAAATTACTTTACATTTAAAAAAAAGAGTGTGTGTCTGTGTGAATGGAGTGAATTGGTGTTCGTGTGTCTTTTGAATCTGTGTATGTGATTGTGTGCGAGTGTGTAATGAATTTATGTGCACAATGTAATAAATTATAAATAAAATATTAAATAATAAAATAAATAATTGTAATATCGTTTATACTACAGAGGTGATATGATATAATAATTATACTTTATATAAAGATATAGTACAAAATAAGTAAAATAAACGGATGAATGAATTAATATTATTATTTTTTTTCATGGCGGGCTTCTGTCAAAATGTAATGGTGCGTCCACGCTACGCGAGCCGAGCACACGTGGAGGACGGATTCACGTAGAGTGGACGGACCTTGAACGATTTAACCTCTGGACGTGAAGCAAGACAAATTAGTATGAAATCACGTTCAACCAACTTTTGCGGGGGGATGTCACTCTCACAAAGATCTATTTTACGTAATTATTACAACGAATGCAGAATCGTGTGTATTTATACTTCACGCATACTACTATTTTTATTTGTGTGCTATATATTTATACTATTTTTGCATAGCACGCTCTCTTTTTCTGATTACAACAAATACGAAATTTCTTTACGAACTACATACACAAAATTCACATTTACACTAGTGCATGACACAGTCGATACGGTAAGATGATGAACGAATTAACGATTTTCGGTACGGTATGGCAAGTAACATAATTATTTTCAGTCTATTTGCAATAAGTCATATATTTTATTTATTAGTTATCGTTTACTAACTTTTTAGATTATGGCAACTTACTGATATTATAAATGTGAAAGTTAGTTTAAGATATCGATGTTTGAAACTAATCATGTATAAACAGCTAAACGGATAAATTTGGCACAAAATAGGAAAAAACCCGTAGAGCGGAAAGTAGTAGTAAATCATTGGTAATACTTAATAATAAAACAACTTGACCTATTATGTTGACAATTTGTTCTGTTTGAAGGGGCATGCTACAGATATTTTTTAGACAATAGGGAACATGCATTTAATTTATTTATTCATATAATGTATTTAAAGAGACCTTGGTATGGAACCCTAATGCCCATTTTTGCCAACAACTCTTAAATAATAAGTAACCCTAAGGCGCCGATCCCATAGAGATAGTTCTGGAGTTCCGAGTTCTGCATTCCGTGTTGACTATTGTGCACACAGCAAGCAGTCTAGAAGTTCTAGAGTTCTGCAATATTCGCTACTGATCGCACATCATACACTTTTTTTACTTTCAAAGGCCCCACATAGCTTTCAGTCAACGCGGAATGCAGAACTCGGAACGCGGAACTCTAGAACTCTTCTCTGTGGGATCGGCGCCTTAAGGCGGCCCTCTGTGGCCGGCGCAACGCAAGCATAATCTAAAAGCTTGTTGTTTCATCCAACGTAATGTTTGACTGCGAAAAAAAGAGACAGCATCAGAGCCATCGGTTATCAGTCGGTAAATTCCGCTGATCACTCGCGGCCGTTTCGCTAGGTCGTCATTCATGATTTCGCATATCATAAAACTTGTACCAGGAGTATACTTCTTGTGAAAAAATCTTACAAGTTTGTGAAAAAGAAGTTAGTTATTTAGAATCTCCAATACATTTGCAAGCCTGGTTTCTAAATGTTTTCTTTACTTTTACAATTTATAGGTACATTAGATATGGCCAAAGTTCAGGCAAAAACGCTGTTTTTTGGAGGCTTTGACTGAATTTGTTTCACACTTTTTTTAAATTACGCCTAGATAAACGGCTAGATATAGTGCACAAGATACTAATTTGTTCAAAACATCTAACGAAAAATGTTCAACCATGCCATAATAAGTACAGAGGTTTTGTATGAAAAGTATGACGAATTGAGTGCTCTTAAGGCTAATTAGGTAACACTTAACGCTAGTTTTATTTTCAACGATATTTTGGTAACACCTACATTAAAAAAAACTTGCAAGTTTGAGGTGATATATAAAAGAATTTGGAAATTTATGCTCTAATAAATAGATATTTATACCTCTATTGTTTATAACTTACCTATAGTAAAGTTTAACATAGACGTAATCAGGTAATATATTGCGTGCGCAAAATCTTTCATTCGTTTTTATTATTATCGATATTGTTCTCGACAGCGTTAAGCACTACTTCTAATATGACAATCATGTCATAATAATAATGAATGAAGGATATAAGCCGACTATGTATGAAAGTGATAGTTTTCGGTATTATCACATGGAAGTTTTGGTTTATTTAATATGGTTGGATAATATTTATGCATGATTTGAATTAAAATGATTTTAATGTAATTTACCTGTAAAACTGCAATAAAAATATACTTACTTGTGAAATTAAATATTGCTCTTTCCACCACTATAATTTCTACGTGATTTCACGGCACATTTCGTCATTTTCTCCTAATGTTTTCTCGATGACATTGAATGTTATACTGCGACAACTGTCATTATTTTTTTCAATACCATGCCTAAAAAGCATGGTTCGTGGCGAAAGGGGTGTAGGCGCGGTCACTATTAGGGCAGGTCCAGAGGTTAAATCGTTCAAGGGACGGACCTACGAGCCTCGAACGAGCGTTCGGCTCGCGGTCGACTGCACTCCGCCAGTTGACAGTTTTTGAGCAACACGTGATTCGTATCGCGCTCGTGTTGTAGACTCGTTGTACTTCCACACTTGATATCACCAGCAACGAACGAATAGAGGTTCGGCTCGCCTATGGTATGGAGAAGCATATAGGTTTCATTTTATTTTACGAGTGAAACCTCAGGCGACAGCTAGTGCTAAATAGAACATTCTAGGTCAATTTCGCTTAATATTCCACAGCCACGTAAAGTGATACAATACGTTATTAATAACAAACATCATGTGTATACTGTAATATATCAATGCCTGAAGATTAATGGACTAACGAGAGACATCGCTATGCAAATTGCAAACATTTCTCAATACTAATGCATCATTAGTTTAATGTTTTAAGTGTTCTGTTCATACCTGACAAATTACAGTCCTATGTACCTATAAGAATACTAATTATTACTATGTAGAGAAGTGATACTCACACCCCTCCACGATTTATCTTCGTAATTATGTACATTATGTTTATTTAAATGAATTGTGTTAATTATAAAAAAATACTAGGAGCAAATATTCTCTTAATAAATCAGGCCGTGGTATGGAAGCTAGATACCCTGCCTCACACGACACAAGTCATGGGTTCGATTCATGAACATGTTTTATAGTTAACTAGTCGATTGGGGAAGTACCTACATCCGATTGTTCCTGCGCGCGAGTATAGTCACGACTCATCGGAGATTGACAAGGGTCGGTAACCTGAGTGATGCCCCAGGTGTTGCTGTCCTCCACAGAGAGAGGCAACTACGTGGAGCACCGATTCGGTAGCGTGGACGAACTTCCGAGGCTCGAACGAGCATTCGTCTCGCGCTCGACTGCATTCCCCCGATTTTGCACTATCTCAGGGATTCGCATCGCGTTCGTGTTGTAGGCAGTTGTCCCACTGCTGGCGATTAACGAGTAGCGAGTAGAGCTAGCAACTGAAAACGAGTTGGCGAGCAGAGCAGTGAGTGTGCAGTTCCGATAGTTTTGTCGCTGAGCTACCAGCGAGTGTCCGAGTGTGTCAGGCGATTACTCGCACTCTAGGAAATGAACGCTGTTTGTACTTTCGGCGTAAGTTCTGACCGCCAAGCGAGCATCGCTGAGCGAGTATAATCTTTGATAGATCTTGTCGCTCAGCAATAAACTAGTGGAGCCAGTCCTCGCCGGAGGAATCCTACAATGAGCTTGAGCTTTTGGTGAAGGAAAAAACATCGTGAGGAAACCATAGCACGGTGGTAGGGTACTTTGTAGTACCCGCCTGGCTGGCTACTACCCTCAAGTTGAAAATCGGTCGCCAAGCACCTTTCGGTGTGTTCCGATAGCTGCACTTGAGAGCCAGTTCCTTCTAGGCTTTGTGTGCTTACCACCTTCGGCCACATCATCACTTACCATGATGAGATTGCAGTCAAACAAAGGTCTATAAACAATAAAAAAAAGGTGTGAACAGTCAGCGATCAACTATTTATATATGCATCTCTTTTGTTTACACGGAATGTATATCTATTGTACGTTTCTTGGGCGAGAAAATAGCCGATATTTAGTCGTTTCCTCGCCGGCGGTGGGACAACTGCCGTAGACTCGTACGTCCACACTTGACATCGCGAGCAACGAACGAATAGAGGCTCGTACTCGTTTCGCGTAGCATACACGCACAATCGTCGTCGTAAATGGCCACCATCTCGAAGTTGTTCAGGAATATACCTACCTTGGGCAGATTCTGCAATTAGGTAGAAACAACTTTGAGAGGGAAGCCAAGAGAAGGATCCAGCTGGGCTGGGCAGCGTTTGGGAAACTTCGTAGGGTCTTCGCGTCACCCATACCGCAGAGTTTGAAAACGAAGGTTTTCAACCAGTGCGTCCTACCCGTTATGACATACGGAGCCGAAACGTGGACACTCACGGTACGGCTAGTGCACCAGTTTAAGGTCGCTCAGCGAGCTATGGAACGAGCTATGCTCGGAGTTTCTCTGAAGGATAAGATCCGTAACGAGGTTATCCGACAGAGAACCAAGGTCATCGACATAGCTCATAGAATTAGCAAGCTGAAGTGGCAGTGGGCTGGTCACATATGCCGAAGAACCGATAACCGGTGGGGAAAACGTGATCTTGAGTGGAGACCGCGCCTCGGCAAACGTAGTGTAGGGCGCCCTCCAGCGAGATGGAGTGACGATCTGCGAAAGGCTGCTGGTAGGAAGTGGATGCGTCGAGCCGAAGATAGGGTGAAATGGCGCGCATTGGGTGAGACCTATGTCCAGCAGTGGACTGCTGTAGGCTGATGATGATGATGATATGATGACACGCACCATAAAATTGTACCCTACCGCCGTGTCAGGTATTTAATGTTTCATGTCATTTTCAAATACGTAAATACTTGTGTGTGGGTGTCCGCTACCGAAACTGAGAATTTATCTATATGTGTCATTTTTACCTTGTTTTTCCGTTCCACATAATTAATAGTTTACGAAATAAAATAAGAATTGTCGAAGTCGTTATTCATATAAATAAGAGGGATAGATATACCAGAATTGACATGGGCGCCAATTTGGTGACCACCGGAAACTTTTAGATAAATGGTGGCCTCCAGGCAGCAATAAAACATCGATCTAGATCATCATCATTGATCATCATTGTTCTACATTGAAACCAGAATTGTTTCGAACAGTGCGTGCTAAAAGGAATTTTCTTCCGCGGACTCTCAGACTGTGGAATGAGCTCCCCGCCGTGGTTTTCCCAATGGAGTACAGCATGGGGTTCTTCAAAAAGGGTGTGAAGCGGTTTCTTCAGGGTCGGCAACGCGCGATTGATACCCCTGGTGTTGCAAGCATCCATAGGCTACGGTAACTGCTTACCATCAGGCGGGCCGTATGCTTATTTGCCACCTTAGTGGTATAAAAAAATCTAGAATGAAAATAAAAAAAGGTAAAAAAACCCGCATTCAAATCAGTTCACCCGTTTAAGAACTACGATGCAGATAGTCACACTTTCACGTCAATCTTATAACACCCCTCTTTTTGCGTCGGGGGTTATAAAAGGAATTTCCATGTCCCCCCGTAGAGTAAGAAGTTCATATTCTTAGTTCCTTGGAGCTTCAACCAAGTTCAAGTTCAAAGAGAAAAAAAACAAACGAAGGAATATACGAAGACCTACGATAGGCAGTTGCTACCTTCACATGGGCGTAAGATGAAAAAATTATTAACTGTTCATTACTTTTCTGATAGAGCTTGTAGAGTTAGGGCGTGTAGAATTATAAGCTTTGCTCTACATGAGATCTTGGCAACATTTTACATGAAAATGGTTTTGGTGGGATTTTTACGGTTATTTACTGACTTTCAAAACAAGCGTCATGTACGAATCAACAGATAGCGATATTAAACTTAAAACAATACGGCTCTGCACAACGAAAATACTCTGCTAACGTAGACACTTTGTCACCGATACGGGATACGGACACGAAGTTAATTAGGAAATAAAATAATTATCTTCCAAACAAATATAGAGAGACAGTTGTTCTGCACACGCGTCAACAGTTGCTTAATGTTTCGTATACACGACAACCCTCGAAAGCTCAGATTATGCCCCATGAGAATAAAATAGTTTAGTTATTTAACTTGCCTTGTTATTGTATGTACCTGTATGGGTCGAATCTTGCAAACGAATTTTGAAACAGTTATCCTCAACCGTTTAATCCAAAATTTTGCAAACACATTAAGTTTATATGAAAGCTTATTTATAGAAAATAAAAGCTTGTTTATAAAAAGTTTTTTTAATTAATACTTTTTATTTTACTTTTTCTGATGGAGCATAATTTCAGCTTTTGAGGGTTTTCATTTGGACCATTTTTACAGGAATCTTTGTATATGGTTGTGTGTGACGTCTTCACGTGCCTTGAATATATTATAGTCGGCGCAAATAATATAATCACTTTCCCGAAACCACGAAAAAAAATCGAATTATGAAATTTTTATGAATTTCCAATTGCCGTAACTGAAAATGGAAACTGTGTTCGATATCGGAAGCAATGTCTGCTAAGCCGTCCTGTGAATACGTCAAAACCATGACGTCACTTGTAAACTAGTGATACAGTGGTGCCGATTCTGTTGTAAATCGCACTAAACTAATTTTAGTTACATCTCATCTCTTTCTTACGAACATGATTGAAAAAGTATAGAACATATTTTAAGTTGTCAAATTAATCTTTGCCGTCTTATTTTGCGTGTATTTAGGCGTAACCGCGATAGATGGCGACTAAATTTATTTTGAAAACAAGCATTGGACTAATTTGACAGGACTAAATTTCTTACATCCTTTTCTTATGTTCTTTGTTAGAACGAGACATAGTGACATTAAAATTAGTTTAGTTGTGCACATCAGAATCAGGGCCAATAGCGAATAATATTATTAAAAGTGTGATCAAAATAGAAAAATCTATTCCTGTCTCTAAAGTGCAACAAGGCTTTTTGAAATCGTTCCTTAGTGCAAAAAAAGTATTAAAACATTTTAGCTATCGGATCATGTGAACAGGCGCCACGACTAGCGACAATAGGCGGAGAACGGTCAGTGTTCTATATTGGTCGTGTGCCCTGATGGTAATTTCAGCTATACTATTTATATCGCGACAAAGATCGCACCGCCGATGTGGGTCGAGATTCCTTTTTGCTTTTTCGATGTACAATGCTATTGCTAGCACGTGTGGACTTTGCGTAACTGGCGGTTTCTGAAAAAAAATATGCGTTTTGTCTTTGAATTGCATGAACGTTCTTTTTTTTAAACTTTAGTGTTATTTAAACTTTTTTGTGGAATTAAATATTATTCTAATATTAAATAAAAATAAATTGATGTTTATGTTACTCTACTTATTTGTATTAATTTTCATAGTACACAATTATTACATTTATATTTAAATTTAATTTATTTAAAATGGAAATAATAATCCGAAATAAATCTACTCCTAAATTATGGTGGTCCGAACTTTATTTGGATTCATAAATTGCCATTATTTTGCAACAAGAAAGAAAAATAATCTTAAGGAAATAAGATTGTCCGTTCCATTAGTTGCCAAGCAAAATATTCATCAACACAGCATTCCGTTTTTTTAGGTATGATGTAATTTCTGGAGACTGTTAAATATTTATCACATGAATAAGAGTATTCTTGTATTATAATATACATCTCCAGACTCTAGGTCACCTGATGTAAGATAGTGGAGCACACTTGAAGATTATGACGGATAGACAGACAGCCAGACGGACAGAGATTAATCACTGCTTAATTATTGTAGGTACTCGCTATAGAAAATGAGAACGAAATGCTGCTTATATACGACCCGTCGAAGAAATCTGTCTGAAAGGATTGCCATTTCCGATAAGCAACAATAAACCTGCCAAAAAGTAAAGCTAAACATGAGTTTATCTTTTTGCTATATACGCAGCTACAACAGTAGTCCTTTATAGTATCCTGCTGGCTACCACTACCTCAGGCCAGTTTTCACCTTACGCGCCGCAGGTCGTGTGATCGATTCCCACACAGGACATGCATTTGTGTGCATGAACATGACTGTATGTGCCGAGTCTGGGTGTAATTATGTATATTAAGTATGTATTTACAAACAAAAATTAGTATATGTATTATATTAGTTATCTGGTTTCCATAGTACAAGCTCTGCTTAGTTTGGGATCAGATGACCGTGTGTGAGGAATGTCCCAGGATATTTATTATAAAAAAAATATGTAAATCTGTCACTAATCTACGGCTATGTTCCAGCAACTGCACTTGAGTGCCAGTTACATTAAAAAAATTAAATTTGCTACCATGGTGAGATTATGGTCAAAAACAGGCACAAATATAATCTGACTGAATTGATATTAATTAATTCTCCTGATATTGCAAATGTCCATCAAAAGGTTAGGGATTTATCATCGGGTGGATGCCTCATCACCATCAGCCTATAATGTCCCACTGGTGAGCACAGCCTCCTTTCACAAATTAGGGTGAAAGGGAATGGGCAGATACTCCACGCGTACCCACTGCGGATCGGTGGAGGTAGGCTAGCGGTCAACCTACTGTTGAAGTTTTCAAGCCTCTGAGGCCACCAACTAGCTTAACGACTATCACAATTAAGTTATAACCAGGACCAACGGCAATACGTGCCTTCCAAAGCACGGATGCCTACTGCGGGTCAATTTACTTATGAAAATTACGAACCAAAATGCAGCAATGTCTTCAGATTTATTAAGAGTGCGTTTGAAGAATACGATGGCCAATGACATGGCATCACGTTTGTCACTCTTACTAGCTTTGAAGAATTTGAGGCAGTGACATCAGTTAAATCCGCCTCGAGTAGATCAAACTATGCCATTGCTAAAATGGCTATGTCGTTACCATCACGCCTATTAGTTATGACTCGGGATTTACCGTAAACCCAAAGCATATAACCCGGGGAAGGACTTAGGCTATGATCTTTTGTCTCAAAAAATAATCTTGAAAGGGGTGAAATAGGGTTTGTATAAGCAATCCATAATTCCTCAAGTTAGGGATCTGAACATTCATTATTTAGGCTTTGGATAACAAAAAAGATTCTTTTAAAAATTCTTTAGATGCACTCCTATTTAAAGTCCTTACAAAAAAAAATGCTATTACCAAGGTCATTTTATGTTGATAATATTTTACATCATATAATTTGGATGCATAGTTTTTGAGATACTTCTTTAATAATAACAAAAAGATCGCACGCTTATTAAGTTAGGAATTGGTGCGGGACGCGGCGTGGGGCATACGGATTAGGGAGGTACTCTATAATTTTTGACAAGATTTAATTTTTATACTTTGTCGGCGTGATGAATATGTATACTCATGCCACATTACAGCTTTCTAGTACTAAGTTTCTGAGCTAAGCCGAGGACAGACCAATTCCCACTTGCCTTCCCATTGCCTGACCAACCATGCGGTTATACATCCCGAATCTTGGGGATCGTAAGGCAAATGACGCGGACAGACAGAGGGATATACATGGCGAAACGTCGGGTTCCTTGTTGATGAAACCCTACAATTGTGGAACTGACTGTTGTTATTCGCTAGTAGGTAATTTCATACAATTGACTCGTCTTACTTGGTTTTGATGAAGGTGGGTTGGCCATTTCACATATTAAATGGTTGGGATATTGAGTGTCTCAGTAACTTATCTCAGCTCTTGACACAGATTTCTGTGAGACAGTAAGGAAATTGCTCTGCCCAACTAATGTCTGGTATGACCCAATAGCATAAAATGCCATAGCAATCAGAATCTACAATAGAAATATTATTGGCATAACAAGCGATATGTATGTATAGTAACAATATATTAGATAATTCTTAATTGTACACCATAAAGCTGTAAACAAAAAGAACAAGGCCCTTAAAGAACTCATTGTATTAGAAACATACAAATTATGAATTTATTATATTCATACCTTCATCGCGACAGATATGCCATCACTTCGCCATCTCAGTATAGAACTCATATTTATTTCAATGTTCAACTACTACTAAATGCCCCAAATGTCAAAAATGCAATGGCCGCACAATCGTCTCATAATGATAAAAATATTTTCAAGTGATCTGTCAAAAGATTATTGGATGGCGGATCTATCGTGCAATAATGAAACCACTGATATTTACGGAAATAGCAGATTACCAAACTTTTACCGAAAAATCAGTAGAATTAAATATGTATAAAACCTGTCAAAACTGACAAAGATTGAAGTTTCAGTGGAAAATCATCGGAAGGCAATTGTGGGACCATTATGCCGTCATTATGCCGCCATTCTGACGCGATTTTGTTAGCAGACTACCAAAACTGTAAAATGTCACAATTTTGACACCACTGAAAGGTCATTGGAACACAATTGTAATAGCAGACTTGGGCCCCAGGTGTAGATTTCGAGATGGCATATTTTCGAAACCTATGTTGGGTTAGTCATGCTGAACAACTTTTACTATGGAAACAATAGTGGATT
This sequence comes from Polyploca ridens, assembly GCA_951394255.1. Classification (NCBI taxonomy): domain Eukaryota; kingdom Metazoa; phylum Arthropoda; class Insecta; order Lepidoptera; family Drepanidae; genus Polyploca; species Polyploca ridens. The sequence continues at coordinate 1,580,464 of OX596243.1, read as the reverse complement.
CTCAAAAAAAAAATGTTTACTTTCCATAGTAAATGTCAACCTTGCTCGATCATAATGTATGAATAGTGAAAATCAATTTTTAAGAATTCAGTGTTGGTAAAAGTTGTTCAGCATGACTAATCCAACATAGGTTTCGAAAATATGCCATCTCGAAATCTAACTATAACTATAAACAAGTAGCACAAAGGTAAGATTGAAAAATTTATCCAAAAAAAAAAAAAATCCAAAGACGCACAATTTTGTTTGAAATTTATTCCGCCAATTTCCCCACCGACTATGCGCTATGATTCGCAATGTCGGACTCATGCGCTCTGATTGGCCAATTCAAGGACACATTAAACATTTAGATGCAGTGATTGGCCGTTGCTATTATTAATCAGTGCAATAGCACTTACTAGTTATGGAATTGGATTGCTCGATATTACTACTCCTAAAAGATTTCTCCTCGATGAAATGTGAGCCGAGCTATGGATATAAGATTCTTAGCTCCTGGGTTATTGAAGGAAGTCAGGAAAGTGATGAAGTGTTGAAATTAGATGGAAACATAGAGATTTTCGCGTTAACAATATAACTAGAGCAAGGAGTCCACGAAAACAATGACAACACTCATCCTCCGTGAATTGTGAAAATCGCATAACCGACGTCAGTCTAATATCGACTCTATACCATAGCAGTCTCTAGGAGAGGAAGAGCTTTTTTACCAATGTCTTGTGATGTAGGTATCACTATAGGTAGGAAAAAAAAAATCTCTTTCTATACCTTGTGCCTACTCTTTAGACCTCACGGGATAAAAGCATTATTTAGGAATCATTAGAAAAATCTAAATACTCGTAACAACTCGTACCTATCAAATGTATTGATGATCAAATCTATTGTCAATTTTAAAATTACACTACAAAATAATACCTAATATATATAGATATAGATAATATTATATATTTATTCCTATTTTCTATATATAGATTGTAATTTGTACATATTTGTTGCCTTTTGCGGTCGAGACCATGGGACCGTGGGGGTCCGAAGCTCGCCGTTTTGCTCGCACCTTGTCATCAAAATTTATCGAGACCTCCGCAGACCAGCGGGCGGGGAGCTTTTTCCGCCAACGCGTCAGCTTGGCTATCCAAAGAGGAAACGCTGCCAGCTTTCTGGGAACCCTGCCGTTAATCGGAAGCAGCGGCAGGCTTGAGGAAATTTTCTATATATAGATTGTATTTTGTACATATTTGTTGTAAATAAAGATATTACCTAGAGTTTGTTGTAAATCTATATATATAAAATTCAAAGTCCTGACTGACTGACTAATTGACTGATATATCAACGCACAGCCTAAACCACTGGTCTTAGAGACATGAAATTTAGAGGGTATATTCTTTGTGAAGAGTAGGTATCCACTAAGAAAGGGTTTTTCGAAATTCCACCCCTTAGGGAGTAAAATAGGGGATGAAAGTTTGTATGAAAGTCCGTCAATTTCGAAGGATCTTCAAATTTTGTGTTTAGGCTGAAGATTGAAAATTAATTTATACGTGTCTCAGCGTTTTTAATAATTCCACCCTCGAAACGGGATGAAGTTGTTTTGTTTTGTTTTATTGTTCTAGAAAAATATGTCATTTGATTCCTGTAGGCCACGCGGGCGAAACCGCGAGCAGAAGCTAGTAAAGTAATAAATGGATAGAATACCTGATATTAAATCAAACATTGTATAGAAATTATAGAATAGTGTTCGTGAAATTGATAAGGTAACAAACAAGCTCGCGGCCGATGGTAAGCGGGTATTTAATTATAAAGCTACGTAGGTACATTTGTTACTGGTGACAGAAAAAATCTTTTTGGCGCCAATTCGAGGAATTTGTTTGTATTTTTGTTACGTGATATTGTATATTTTTAGTTCTATTGCATAATATTGATGGTATCCATTCATATTTTGTATAACTTTTGGAAGCTCACATTCGAACTTCATTAAAATTAATCGCTGCTGTTGGAACACACCCGTAGTTACTTGGCGACATATTTTCAACATGAGGATGAAAGCCACCAGATTATGGTTTCCTCACGATGTTTTGCTTCGCCGAAAGCTGAAGTGCATTAGGACGAATTTTATCGATGCCATCGTCAGTTGCCATTTATTCTTCTGAAAGATGGTGATTTTCTTTCTTTTCCTTTTCATTTCTCAAATAATACAATTCATTGTATTGTTCAATAAGTCAAATCTCACGGAAGGAATGCCTGGTGATCTAGTGAGGTTTTACCTAAATCAGACACCAGTCTCTACTCTCTATGTAGCTATTTTTAGGGTTCCGTAGCCAAATGGCAAAAAACGAAACCCTTATGGATTCGTCATGTCTGTATATCTGTCTGTCTGTCCGTCCGTATGTCATAGCCACTTTTTTCCGAAACTATAAGAACTATACTTTTGAAACTTGGTAAATAGATGTATTCTGTGAACCGCATTAAGATTTTCACACAAAAATAGAAAAAAACCCCCATACTTAGAACCCCATTACCCCATACTTAGAACTGTGTGGCGTATCTATGTATAGGTCTTCAAAAATGATATTGAGGTTTCTAATATCATTTTTTTCTAAACTGAATAGTTTGCGCGAGAGACACTTCCAAAGTGGTAAAATGTGTGTCCCCCCCCCTGTAACTTCTAAAATAATAGAATGATAAAACTAAAAAAATACATGTACATTACCATGCAAAATTCCATAGAAAATTGGTTTGAACGAAATCTAGTAAGTAGTTTTTTTAATACATCATCAATCGTAAACCGCAATTTACCTTTCATTCAATCAACTCAAATATAAAAAATACAAAAAAAAACATTTTTATATTATGTTACTTGCTGTTACGGAACCCTTCATGGGCGAGTCCGACTCGCACTTGGCCGCTTTTTTTTATGATGATGAGAAAATAAATAAGTAAGCATTATTATTTAGTAAAGTAAACTACATATTTTATCAAAGAGCCATTTAGAAACACTTATCTCTGTAACAAACAGACCTCTACTATAAAATATCTGAAAGTAAATATAAAGACATGTAATAAAACATTACTAACAAACATACAACGTTTATACTACCGTTGTAGTTAAAGTCAAATGGAGATTCATTACAATGAAATAAAAGAGCGGTTCTTGAGAACTTGATTTAATTGTTTCAATAAAAATGTACCTACTAAGGAATGGTGAATTGTGTTTAATACTCAATCACAATACACCCAGATTCTTCCTAAAATCTGTCTTATCCGTCGATAAGCATTCACCAGGCTTTTGAGTGCTTCTGGGTTATGTGTACTACATTAAATTTTGTGTGAATATGTCATCGAAGGAACCTTTTTTTAGAGCAATAATCAACCAATCCAATTCCGCAACTAGTCATTGCTTTAAAGTACCTATATATTATGAAATACCACAATACCTTAATACAGTTCTAATAATGACCAACATTAGTAAAGGACGGAACGGCAGTAAAATCTCACAGTATTCGTAGCTATCAGCTGGGAACAAACAATTTTATTTTTCGACCAAACTAAAATAAACAGCCAATCTAGCGACTGCGGCGGGCGAACAATCGGACATTCTTGGCAGCACTGGTAACACTGTACGTAAAGATTTTGCATTATCGAATGGTTTAATAATTTTTGACACTGAACTTGGATCACCAACCATAATCATAACCCGGGTACTACATACCTATGCTCAGCCGTTTAGTCGAGAAAAAGTAACAAACAGAGTTGCTTTCGCATTGATAATATTAAGTATGGATAACTTAGATTTAATATTTATCGTGTATCTGTAAATAATTTCAATTGTTATGGTGGTATCTACGTAATTATGAGTTCAAACTATTTAAATAATTATTTGAATAAATACTTACGGAAATGAGTTGTTTTTTTTATGGCAACTCTACTACTATCTATCACAACACTAAGCGCCCCTGTACACGATGCCGCCGCGGCCGCCGCGCCGGCACCGCGCCGCCATAGCACCTTAGCCGCGCCGCCGCCGCTTGATTAAAGCATTCTATACAGTTGTCAGTAATACATTGCTAGCTACGGAGATGACACGTGTTGCACGTTCGTTGGTGGCTGGCAATGGAATAACTCAATTAAATAATGGCGGACAACGTCGCGGTAGCGGCGCGGTGAGGCGGCGCGGCGGCGCGGCATCGTGTACAGGAGCGCTAATAAGAGACCATTACGAGACCATTATGCTACCATTATGAAATATTAGACTGCGCACATCGGCTCAATGATAATTGAATTGCAATTGAATCGTGTCGGAATGACATTTTAGCAGACTTGGCCCCCTGTTATAATTTATGTATCACCTGCCATAAATAAATCCCTTTTCTTTCTTTCTTTCCTTGAAGAGATTTTACAGTTGCTGACGGTACAATTCCAAAATTTTCAACCACATGACTTGTTACTGTCGCGTCTAAATTCAAGTCATAAGCTAAAGTGGAAAGTCAAGGCAAGTTAGTTGATTTCACCTACTTGCGGGCACGTTTGGGCGGACTGCTTGTGGTATCTTGCATACTCTACTTATAAAATACTCTTTTAATAACCTATACACTACAAAACAACCTATACAGATTTATTTATTAACAAGCAGTTTTTCAGGTTAAATTTATTATCTTTGTAAAGTATCATGTTTGATGAGAGGAGTCGACATGTTTACGTCTACGGGCGGGCCAATTATAACCTCGTACGAAGCTTTTGTATGCGCAGGAGTGCACTTTCCGACATTGTACTTTATTATCCTAATTTATTATTTCACATCGAAAAGTACCAGATAATTTATAAATAGCTTTTAAGCTACCTGCTATCTTTCACCCAGTTGTAAAGCGAGGGATGTAGGTAATGTGTTCTTGGAATAAAAATCATCATCATCTATTTAACACCTATGATTAGGATTCTACCTGTGTGTTGAATTGTATCTAAATTCGTCTAAAATCATCGAAATATCCAAACTTTCACATTATTTTAATATTAAACATGAGAATAATCGGTGGATTCAATATGTTGTCAGTAAGAAACTAAAGTTGTATATCAATGTGATAACGATTTGTTTCACAGCTCAAACCCATAAATATTTTCTTTCCATCAACTTATTCTCCAAACATTAATGTAGAGTCAAACTTAGACAGTTAAATTTAGCTATCACCAATATAATACTCTCTCTAAATAAACCGATCATTCTCAAACCAGATCACGAACTGAATTCCATTCAAAATCTTGAATCGATCGGGTACTTCAAATATCTACATGTCTATCACAAATATTACCAGATACAGTACTTAATGAAGGCAGGAGACTGGCTGGCGTCCAGCCAGCTACAAGAAGCGATGTGTCATTTACTGAGCATCCATAGATTATAAGCGGTGAGTAAATAAGAGTTATGATAAGATAATAATATCTGGTGTATAGAATGAATTTCTGATGTTCGCTTTTTCTAATATGGTGCTGCTAATGAAAGCTATTGCACCGCAGGAGTCAGAACCTCCATCAGTAGGAGGAAAGACAGAAAAACAATTAAGTTTATATAAAGTTGCGATGAAACGAGGACATTCGTTGAAGAACAAAAGAAATGGATATAGGTCGTAGAGTCAATAAGCTGAAGTGACAATGAGCAGGCCACATCGCTCAAAGATTAGATAACCGATGGGGAAGAAAGGTACTCGAGTGGAGAATACATACCAACAAGTGCCGAGAGACGTCCCAGTAGGTGGATCGACGATTTAGTCAGTATCACTAGAAGCCTTCGGATGAATGCTCAAAACCGTTCGTGGAAAACAGTGGGGGAGGCCTATATTCAGCAGCGGAGATCATTAGGCTAAATATAAGCACCCAGGTTTCTTTTTAATTTGAAATTTTATAACATAGGTATCAACCAACACTATTCTAGCAGATCTACATCAAAGATTACGTGGAATCGACTAGCCCCAATAACTAGGCCAGGCTTAGGCAGGATAATTCACAAATTATTCGCCTGTAGTCATGCACCGACTTAGACATCAAAAGCATTAATAAATTGACGTAGCAACTAAGCACGTCACACATTTTAATGGATCTACTATTAAATCTACATTTAAGCTGAGTGAATTTAAATTATCATCTATTCCAGTACTAATACTTTCGAGTGCTGCAGCGATTTTAGAATTTTATTGAACTTAAAACTAGTGTCATCATACTATACCTTTATTTCATATAGGTATGTGGTGTTATTTGGTTTATTAAGATATCCATGGTGTTCTTGCAGCTGCACTTGAGTGACATTTCTCATTTCACGATCTCACATCATCAAATCTTACCAATAAGATGTGGCCAAAGACGATCAGCACACAAAGTCTAGAGGACTGGACTACAGCAGTAGGTGTTTGGCGATATATTTTCAACTTGAGGACGGAATTCCATCAAGCAGATACTAAGTATATCACCGTGATATGGTTTCCTCAAGATATCTTCATCAATCGCTCGAGCATTTCGCAGGATTCTAACGACCTTTGCAATGGAATACAACATCACTACCACTGAGCATCTTGTGTTCACTAGATAGACTGTTTCTCTAGGCGCTTTCCCGTCTAACTTTCTTCCCATATCCTCTTCAGGCGATTATCAATCATAAACAATAATAGTAATAAGATTTATATCTTCATGGAAGAGTTGCAGCCGCCTTGTAACATGTTCCACCGGTGAGTCATATTTATTTTGCTCCAGAAAGCTATTAATAGCTTCGAGAGTATTATTTTGAGTGGCTATTCTGTTATAAATCTGTTATAAGGGCTTTTGATTATGTTTAAGTAATTTTTGTGAATTTGGAACGTGCTTTTTTGGGTTTTGTAGGTAGTAAATGTAGTTGATCATGAAACTTGACTGGGTTTTATTATCCAAAGTTCAGAGCCTATCCGTCAATATATCATATATTTTTAACTCAAAAATGGTTTAAGAGTTTTTCTTTATTCGAATAGTTCGGAAAATAGCAAGTTGTGATATGACAACACACTATTAAACTCTGTGGCGGCGGCTTTGGGCGGCGGCGACTCTTACCATAGAGGTTCCTTGTCAACTCATTGACTTTATAAAAATACTATAATATATCATTCGCTTGGTAGATTCTTTACTTTTTAATTCAGTTTTTATTTTCGATTACATCTACTACTACATCTACTGGAGACCAAGAAGAAAGAAACGCAATCAAGTCAGAACTTTTAAATGCTGGCATGATGACGTAGTGTGTATCGCAGGGAAACTATGGACAAGAATTGACAGAAAAAACAGGAATGGAAGATCTTGGAGGAGGCTTTGATTTGATTTTGATTTGACCACCAGTAGATTGACTGCTACTGGCGGTCCTTACACTCATAACAATACAAAATATAATAAGCTAACTTACACATTAACAATAAAACAAATTGAAATACTTTTCTAAAATGTTAAACCCGTTGGTTCTCGCGAGGGACGCGCGTCCTATTATAACAATTGATGTCATTGTTATATTTTTAACCGCGAGCCAAGCGATTAAAAAAAATATACTACTAAGTCGGCAAACAAGTATACGTCCCGTGGTAAGATGCCGATGGTAAGCGGTTAACGTTTATGGACGTTTGCAACACACGAAGCATCGCTTACGCGTTACCTTAATCACGCGCAGGAACACAACTAGCTTTACTGGAGGTACAATTCCCCAGTCGAGCTGTTCTATGAGCGAATAAACGCTACGCTCTACCTCTCTCAGAAATTGTAAGCCATATACAGGGTGTTGTTTTGGTCGGCGAAAAGCGACCCAGGAGCGGTAGTACAAAATATATATTCCCCAAAAATGGACTTAATTCCATTAAATACTGTAAATATGTTGAGAAATACCTTATTCAATTTGAAATAAAATTACCGCAAAGTATGGTTACTAGTCACGTGCACAGACTAGAGCTAGGCACAAGCCGCCATCGCCCCACCCCTTTACTCCCTCATACTCCCGTTGAGTATTATGTCTACACTTTATCTTATTACATGATTTTAAAAAATTTAAATTTTTATTTTTATTATTAAAAAAAATAAAGTATTTTTTTATATTTTTTTTAGCACCCTTTCGACCCTGAGTCGCTCGTCGCTGACCAAAACAACGACCTGTATTCAGTTAATGCCGAAGGACATATGGCAGTAAAAGCTATGAAACCTCCATCGGTTTATCACCCTTCAACTGAGAATAAACAGTAAGAAACTCTAGGTACTAAGTAAATCTTACTAACTACCATTAAATTGATTACAAGCAATGAAAACCCTAATCAATCCAGTCAAAACTACTCGCAAGCATTCCGCCAAGAAAAACAAATAAACCAAAATCAAAACTATTTCATATTTTACATAAACTTAAGTCGCACACATTGAGAAGATCTAGTAGAAGCTATATATCAGTGATATTAGCTGAATTATGACATTACGTAAATCTTAATTAAATTACGGGGGAGGGTGTAACATACTTTAAGCATTATAATGATTATTTAGTAGACATTTATGCATACTGTTTATAATACCGTAGAATTTTGTATGCAGTTTTACGCTGGAATTTTTGTATGACAAATTGTTATTGTCGAATTATGGATTTAAATCTCTAAGATATAGTTCTTGGCTGTACATGTTATAAAATAGGTAAATTAATTAATCATATTTGAGAAAACTTTTACTTAGGGAACGTACGTACCGTGCTTCTTGGTTTAAAACCTATACTTATAATAGGTATTGAAAATTAAACCTATTTAAAGATTGATAAATATATGATCGTGACAGAAAATAAAATAAGAAATCTGCAGCTGGATAGATTTCAGCAGACGTAAAACTATATCGCTTACTTATTTACATAATAATTAACTGTGCTAATAAACTTGATCTTGAAAAGGAAAACATCGCGATGAAACCATAACACTGTGGTGGTGGATACTAAAGATACACGCGAGTCTGGCAACTCAACGGAGTAAAGCATGGGTTTCTTGAAGGAGCGCTACTCCACGCTACAGATTCCTAACTCTTACAAAGAAGTGTAAAGGCGTAGGAACACGAAAGTAAATATCCAATAGTTCCAAACCACCGCTGCTGAAGCCTATACTGCAGCATCAGCAGGTGCTTTTTTGGCCTCTCACAACTCGGCTCGCAATTGGGGCGTGCATCCTATAACCTTTTTCTACAAGCTTTTATTTACTTTCACCTGTCCCGTTGTCTGTAATGGAATTTTGCAAGTTAAATTTGACCCACTTTCCGGTTTCCAATTGAGCTAAAATTTTGCACGAATATACAAATCACGTGCCAATGCAATATTATGATGACGTGGAGCTGATCTGATGATGGAGCTGGAAGGTGGCCATAGGAACTCCGTAATAAAACCACATAATCCCATCTCGTTTGATTCGTCTTGATGAGTACTATAAACAGCTTGTTTTAAAAATGATTTTTTAACAAAAACTTGTTTACTCCAGGTCCTGCTAGTCATCTGATTAATCGTGTGCTGTTTTTGTATGAGACTTGACTGGACTTTTTGTGAAGAGAGTGAAGAGTCAAGAACATAATAGAGAATACCGCACACAAAAATAGTCTAATCCTCTTAAAATATTTCAAGAAGATTGCTGGAAATCATGATCCAATCTATATCGAAGAATAACAAATCCAACGGAAACATCGTCTTTATTACATTTGCCAGTTTATTTACATTAGAAATAGATGCTTTGAATGCATCTTTATTCATAATATCAACATTTTTATATTCTGTCAAAATTATTTGGATGGAAGATTTTATTACAGTTCAAAATCCTGCATTGAACACATTTTAACATCATAGGAAATAAGTAAAAAGACAAGGTTAAGCTGGCATGCAAAAAGTACTTCAGATCGGGGCAAAGACTGCAACTTTATAAGTCACAAGTCCGGCCCCTCTCAAACGGCACCTGGATACCAACTCGAACCTATTGACTCTCAGAAGCCAGTCGTTAGAATTGGCGATGATTCTGAGCTACTACCTTCTTCTCTACTTATAGTAAAGGAGAGACTATATTTCCGCGGTAATACTTGTTTGCTAGCAAAGTAGTAAGTAAAAAGACAAAACAAATCGTAAGATACGTTATGTAACGTGGTTTAAGGTGATGGTGAGGTCCCAAGTTCGAATCCTACAATGAGCTTAACCTTTCGGTGAAGGAAAAACATTCTGAGGAAACCATAGCACGGTGGTAGTACCTCCCTGGCTGGCTACCACCCTCACGTTGAAAATCTGTTGCCAAGCACCTATCGGTGTGTTCCGACAGCTGCACTTGAGAGCCAGTTCCCTACTAGGCTTTGTGTGCTTACCGCCTTCGGCCACATCATCACTTGGTGAGATTGCGAATTTGAGAGAGGTAGAGCCAGGTGTTTATTTGCTTAAAGAGCAGCTTGATTGAGGAAGTATCTCCATCATCAGAATACCGTAGCCAAACAATTTTACGTTGTGTTCCTGCGCGTGAGTAAGGTCGCCAGAGCTCATTGGGAAGGGGGAAGGGTCGGTAGCGTCTGAGTCATGCACCGTTTGTTGCAAGCGTCCATATGGTAACCGCATGCTTTTTTACCGAATCCATGGTATTAAAATAAAGAAAATATTTTTAGAGCAATTATGCTCTAGATGCAGCGAAATAGAATAGCGAATGGTATGGCAAGGTCAATACGTTGTAAGCAGCAAGGTCTAAAGCATATGAAACTAATGACCTTGTAAAAAAGCTAAGGTTGGACCCTAGATAAAGTATGATAAGTTACTGGTATGAAAATCATATTGGATAACTCAAAATTGTTTGTAAAATAATTGTTTACTATAAACTATGAAGTAAATTGGTCACGACACCATCTGGTGGAGGTATTAGTGTCTTATATTTTATTTTGTTTGATGTAATACGTAAGCTTCGTTTTTAGATAGGATAGACAAAACAAATAATAATATTTTATTAATTATTATTTGTTTACTCTTAAATGGTAGAGTTAAATTAAATATGGACGATTATGAATGATTAAACGCAAAATATAAATATTAAAAAATATTGTCCGCGACAAACTCTACCAAATAGTTCCTTCCCTATAATCATCAATAACAATTTGATTAGACAACCGATCGCTTCCAATGTTTACAAACGTAAACTTTTCCAACATATACCATAGGTCTGCTTTCAATTACAGTAATAACCGTATAGAGATCACGCTTCACGTTTTTATTTTGTAAACACACTGGAAAATCCACTGGAGGTAACATACTCAGATGCATTTTTAAATGATTTTTTAAAATGTAGCGGTGTGTTCGGAAGCGCGCTGCGTCGAGCGCCGCTGAACCGCCCAAGTGAAAGCTAAGCTCGTCTGAAAGTGTAGCTGTGGCCCAGGCTGGCATCCGCCTAAAATGGGGTGATCGCGGCCGATGGTATCGTATTGCGGGTATAAAAAGAATCTGAGCGCCCCGCCGCCGGTCAGAACGGCTTCCAACGTGAGTACGCGCGCACGACAGTGACCTGTGCGATTTCGTGCGCCTATTAGTGGAGTGCATTACTGACGTAGCATCGCGAGTGCTCCTGCACAGTGCATACACCTACAAAATTGAAAGTGACGTAGCCCGAAGGACGTGACACCTGATTTATCACGGATTGGATTGTGTGAAGTGGATCTTTCAAGTGGAAAGCTTCATGGTGCTTGGTTTATGGTTCAAGGATTTAATTATAGATTGTTGGTTTTGATATAAATTTAACGGATGCTCATAAGTGATTTTGGATTTATTGGTAATCGTTATTTTTATTTTGTAGATTTTGAAGCTTTTATTAAATGAAATGCTTTTGTACAATTGAGTTAATTGTTGCATTGGAATTTGAAATAAATCAAATGATAATAAAAAAGTAAATTTAATTAATAACAAGATATTAGTAATAAATGTAGAGACAGCGATTGAAAAAGATTAAGTTAAAAACAACAATAGTAATCCAATTGACCCATCAACCAACACCATAAAAGACAATAAACAATCCACTGACGGATAAATCGGTTGGCGCCTCTCCAAGCTCACATTCTTGTGTGACGTAACATCCGCGAAGGGCCGTTCGGGATAAGCTAATAAAAACGCAAGCATAAAAGTCGGTATTACGCAAACGAGCGAGCTGGCACCGTTCCCGGGCCGGCCACTACTCGGGTTACAGATCCACAAATAGACGCACGCGCACTAGGCCGGTACGAGTATCTCCGTCAGGAAACTCAGTTCACTAACGTGCGGTGTGTGTTCGCAGGAAGGCTCCAGGGCAACGTTCTCGTGTCTCGACTAGCCCAAAAGTCTCGTTAGCCCTCCGAAAATGCCGAAGCCAGTCGTCCAAGAGGGAGATGATCCCGATCCGACCCCGTACCTGTTCGTTTCTCTTGAGCAGAAGCGTATCGACCAAAGCAAGCCGTACGATGGCAAGAAGGCATGCTGGGTGCCCGACGAGAAGGAGGGCTTCCTCCAGGGAGAGATTAAGGCCACCAAGGGAGACTTGGTGACCGTCAACCTTCCGGGTGGCGAGGTAATTTATAAGTTTTCGATTGATAGGTATAAACACTTTGAAGATACCAGGAGTGATTAAAGCCTCTCAAGAAACTATGTAGGTACTTGAGAACGGATATTTACAATTAATGTCTCATCGAGGAACATTTATAATTAATTCATCCAAAAGGAAACCAAATCAATCCTGATATCTACATAAAATATTATTTGAACTGTTTATAAATTGCAAACTATGGAAACCGATTTCAAGATCCCCAGGTAGTTAAATTAGTTTATACTCTGGTTCAAAATAAGATTGAAGTAGTTCATGTTAACTTTTCTCGTAACATCAATGATTTAGTTTAACATGTAGTTAATGATCACATATTAAACAATTTATTAAATGAGCAGGAGAAGACATTAAAAAAGGAACTCATCTCACAAGTAAACCCGCCGAAATTCGAGAAAGTCGAAGATATGGCTGACTTGACATACCTTAACGACGCAGCTGTACTCCACAACCTGCGACAACGATACTATGCGAAACTGATCTATGTAAGTAGGCGCCAAGAGCGCCTTTACCATTACTTTAACTAATGATATATCTCTCCCGCAGACCAAAGACTTCAAGAAGGATCTTGTTGGTCAAGTCAACCCACCTAAGTACGAGAAATGCGAGGATATGTCCAACTTGACATACCTCAACGACGCTTCTGTTTTGTATAACTTGAAGCAGAGATATTACCATAAGCTTATTTACGTAAGTCAGCAGCCAGCGGGTTGGAGCCTTGCAGTGTGCATGTACCTCACCTTTCCAATCTTTCAACACGGCAGACACATTTCTTGATAGTATTGGATAAAGACCAAGTTTTAAAGTGCAGTTTATGTCCATGAACGGCGCAATTAATCTTGGATTGATGTTTCAATTTGTATTGTAAAAATAGCATCATCGACAAGCCAGCTGTGTCTATTTTAGTGCAGTTATTTATTACATTTTGCGATATTTTCGTCAGGTTCAGGGTATTTTCTCTCGTTAAAAGTAAAGAATTCAATGCTTAGATTAATTTCGAAATTACAAAATAGATAAAGATTTGCCATATTTATAATGAAAGAAATGCATGATACAGCTAAAAAATAAATAATACCGATGATGTCTATAGTGATTTTAAATTTTACTATAATTTGCTATAAGACGTAAAGAACAATCAATTTTCAAAAATGTGACTCTGTCTTCCTTTCTCCAATCTGTGACTAAACCAGACAATCATCTCTGAAAAGCCGATCTTGAACCCTTTTGACGAGGACAAGTCGGTGAACCTGGACTCAGCGGCGTCCCTGGGTGCTCTTCTTTTGTTTTCTCTTTTATTTCTAGAATATAGAAAACTACAGCGACAACGTTTTAGTTTAGTTTTGTGTTGTGTTTTAGAGTATCTTCTGTTGTGACATTGTCTTTGATAATGTTGATAATAGAGATGGTCTCTGTCTTTCTTGTTTGTAGAGCAAAAAGGTATCATTACTGTACCCTGGCTTTATTCTTTATTCTTTTATAGAGGACTCTATGATGTCCATATATTGTTAATGATATTAATTAGCTTTTATTCTATAGCAGAATTTTCTATAATTAAGTTTATAGTGGAATTTGTTTTGATTATGATTACAATAATGTTTCATAGAGAATTCTGTTATTATAAATTTCAAAATAAGGAGACAAAGTATCAATACAATACCGTCTCTCTATTTGTGTGTTTCTATTTCCACTGAGGATATTTTGGTGTGCAATAGAATAGTTATCAATCACAATTCCATAAAAAGACATTCCCATACTAAAAATTATTCATCATCTCTATGAAATCTGGTTATCATCAAATTACCTTATTTCAAGCAAATCTAATTTTATATCTACTGCATAAGAATCTCTTCAAAAATCTCGTAGATCACAGGTTCTCTATCTATATAAATTCCATCACTTCCACCATCTTCATTTTTCTCATGACTAAAATCACTAGTATCTTGACTAATCATCTCGTTATTACCACAGACGTACTCAGGTCTCTTCTGTGTGGCTATCAACCCCTACAAGAGATACCCCGTGTACACGACACGATGCGCCAGGTTGTACAGAGGCAAGCGTCGTTCGGAAGTGCCACCCCACATCTTCGCCATTTCCGACGGTGCCTATGTCAACATGTTGACCAACCACGAGAATCAATCTATGTTGATTACGTAAGTATAATTGATTTACTTACCCATATAAGTTGTATGCGTTAGGGTGTAAAATCCCTCTGATGCTAGCACCTAGTCTGCATCAAAAACCCATATTGAACTAAAGCACATTTTCACTAAAAAGATACTCTTAACTTAACCCATATTAAATTGGTTTTTATCTGTCATTTGTTTAGACTTATAATTTGGGTTACTAAAATGTTTGCAACTACCTAGCTATAGAGATATTTCAATTGCATCCGTAATCTGATAGATACGAGCTAGCGATATAGTATTAACTCTATCAAAATTATAAGGGTACATACAATCGTGCCCGGTACTCAGTACTTTAATATCAAGTCGAGAATGTTTTAAAGTAAATAATTAAAAAAAATATATTGTAAAAACAATATATTTTTCAAGATGGTATGAATTGTATGCTCCTAAAGGAGGGCAGAAAACCAACATAATATTTCATGATAAAAACATGGACCGTAAAAAAATTGCAAAAGTACTGCAAAAAAGTGCGATCTATAATACAACAATTGATTTTGTCATACTGATGACAGCTTACCACTTAAAGGTTAAAAAGCTTACACCACAAAATACTCACTGAATAAATCCCGGTCGGTCTTATTACTACAATTACCCTTACTAAATAAAATTACCCTTTATAACAACAGCGGAGAGTCTGGTGCCGGAAAGACTGAGAACACGAAGAAGGTAATTGCGTACTTCGCCACCGTTGGTGCTTCCCAGAAGAAGGACCCCACCCAGGAGAAGAAGGGATCCCTTGAGGACCAGGTCGTACAAACTAACCCGGTACTTGAAGCCTTCGGTAATGCCAAGACTGTGCGTAACGACAACTCGTCCCGTTTCGTAAGTATACACTTTATTTTAATTAATAAGAAAGGATAGAATAGAATTGAAAAAAATTTTAGGGATAAATATGAAGTAAGAAAGCACAATGATCTT
Source organism: Polyploca ridens (assembly GCA_951394255.1). Classification (NCBI taxonomy): domain Eukaryota; kingdom Metazoa; phylum Arthropoda; class Insecta; order Lepidoptera; family Drepanidae; genus Polyploca; species Polyploca ridens. Next base: position 1,564,788 of record OX596243.1, on the reverse strand, counting down.
ATTTTAAATAGGCAATAATAAGTGTAATTGCATAGAGAAACAAACAAGTTCACATCAAATAAAGGAACTTGAAGACAACTCCACCAATATTAGATTAACAAATTCTAATGCATCTGCTCGTTCCTCTCCCAGGGTAAATTCATCCGTATCCACTTCGGTCCCTCTGGTAAACTGGCTGGAGCTGACATCGAGACCTGTAAGTTTACCTTCTTTACGAGAACTTCGTCTTTCACTATGACATGGTTCTAACTTAAGATCCTTTTCTTATCAGATCTGCTTGAGAAGGCCCGTGTCATCTCCCAGCAAACTCTGGAGCGTTCTTACCACATCTTCTACCAGATGATGTCTGGTTCCGTTAATGGACTTAAGGGTATGTATTGTGTTGACCTGGATATAAGATATTCAAATGTTAGATTTGTTCAAAATTACAGTTACAAGTAAAGTTTTAAAATACTTTCAATTAAATTTGAAAATATTGAATGAGAAAAGATAGCTTTAGAATTAAAAATTACATAATAAACTTAACAAAAGTTTAGAATGAAAATTTATTTGATGGTTTGGCGATATTCATCTGTATGTAAACCTTTAAAAAAAGAAGCTTATATCTAGAATTAGTATAATAGTTTTATATATCGACGAACATGACGAAGATTTACTCACCAACACTGCATCTGTATGAACAAGTGATCACCCCGATAGAGAATGATAATGTTGTTATTAACTTGAATTTTCAAAATTTAGAGATGTGTTTGCTGTCAAACGACGTCTATGACTATTACATCGTATCGCAAGGAAAAACTACCATCCCTGGTGTAGATGATGCCGAAGAATGTACTCTGACTGACGTAAGTTCAGCCTTCATCGAGCAGAAGGCTGTCAGAGTTATCCAAATGTTTACAAGCCGACTGTTACACCTGATACAACCAGACAGTCGGCTATCTCGTCTTAGTAACGGAATGAGATAGTCTTTAGTTATCACTCCAAGTAGGATGTTGGCATGTGAATTTTACCCCTTAGTTTTAAACACCAATTATCAAATGTGACTGTAATTGGTGGTGTTTTGTAGAAAAATGCCTTTTATCCAACAACATCATGGACTACTACATCGTGTCTCAAGGCAAGACTACTATTCCCGGTGTAGATGATGCTGAAGAATGTACTCTGACGGACGTAAGTTCAGCCTTGATCGAACAGAAGGCTGTCGGAGTGATCCAAATGTTTGCAAGCCGACTGTCACACCCCATACAATCAGACAGTTGGCTATCTCGTCTTAGAAATGGAATGAGATAGTTTTAGATTAGTTATAGTTATCACTAGGATTTTAGCATGAGGATTTTGCCCATTAGTTTTAAACGCCAATTATCAAATGACTGTAATTGGTGGTGTTTTGTAGCCAAATGCCTATTGTCCAACAACATCATGGACTACAACATCGTGTCCCAAGGAAAGACTACCATTCCTGGTCTCGATGACGGCGAGGAAATGACACTTACCGACGTGAGTCCAGATTTAGACTACTGGATCATCTGTCTTCTCATTCTGCCTCTTTGCGCTATTTGCTTGCTTTCTTCCGAGTTTACTCGGTTATTGCATGAGTATGTCAGTTGTTTTGGTGTTCACAGAAAAAACGATGCTAAGCAACCGCATCTCGGACTACCCTCTCATAAGTCAGGGGAAGACACGGATACCTGGAGTGAACGACGCGGAAGAGTTTGAACTAACGTTCGTAAGTGACGAACCGCGCATGAAGCGTGCGTCCCGCTTCAGATGTCCGTGTACCGCGTCTGTTACCACCAAATACCTGACATACACGTGCCCGCTCCCCGCAACTCTTCCAAAGGGCTATCTGCACGGATTTATTTTATATCACGACGCAACGTTTGCCCCAGCACAAGCACTCCCACACATACACTAACTATGTGTGTACATACAGACACGACAGGACAGATAGGTTGTTATAGGGTAATTTCAGAATTTTCTGTATAACAAATAAATTCTTATTTTCTTATGTTATTTACCCGCCAGATATGTGTATGTTATCCAATGACATATACGATTACATGAACGTCGCACAGGGTAAGATTACAATCCCGAACGTGGATGACGGTGAAGAATGTTTATTGACCGATGTAAGTTGTAGCATTTGGCAGAATCAAATGATCCTGGTTGGACTAGCCACAAGACAGAAAATCTGATTTTCAAAATTACCATTAAACTTGACAGTAATGGAAAAGTAGTACCTACCTATTTTATGTACCATTGTACCCATTACGAACCTACCGTATATACCATATTAGTTAAAAGCAACAGGTTTCAGACTTGTTGGCACGTTAGTAAACCAACCCCTAGATTCAAATGTTTTTAAAATGATACCCAAACTGTGTAAGAATAAATCGAAAATCTTAGTATACCCATAAATATTTATGTATTATCAAAATGATCCGATGTACCTACTACAGCAGAACGTTTATACTATACATCTGCTTCGTTTGCTAATGCTTCAATTTCCTTTTTCACACTAACCATATATATGTCCATATATATGTAAGTATTTATATCGTGCGTCTTATTACAATCCACATGTTTCCTTACTTGTATAATAAATTCTACTTTTAAAAAATATCTATTTTGTTTGTAAACTTTTTAATTTAGTAAATGCTGGCATAATTCAATATATATCATTACAAAATTTTACTTAATTTTAATTTAAGACAGTTAAATGTTAACACTATAATTTCGAGCCTAACATGTTGCAAAATGTTATAGTTTATTGAATTTGACCATTCCTAACTAACAACCGTAATTACAAAAGAAAACTTACGCGCCATAAGTTTCTTGAATACTTAAACGTATATTCCATATTATAGCAAGCCTTCGACATCCTTGGTTTCACCCAAGAGGAGAAGGACAACGTTTACAAGATCACCGCCGCTGTCATGCACATGGGTTGCATGAAGTTCAAGCAGAGGGGTCGTGAGGAACAGGCTGAGGCTGATGGTACCGAGGTATGTACATCAACATTATCTTCCTTTATGCCTTCTTAGATTAGAGTGTCAGATCTAAATCTCGCAAAAAAGACTAGTAGAAATCGATTATCCTGAACATGTTATTTTAATAAATATTCTCCACATTACAGGATGGTGAGAAGGTCGCCAAGCTCCTCGGTGTTGAATGCGCGGACTTGTACAAGAACTTGCTGAAGCCCCGCATCAAGGTCGGAAACGAGTTCGTGACCCAGGGTCGTAACAAGGACCAGGTCACCAACTCTGTAGGTGCCCTCTGCAAGGGTGTCTTCGATCGTCTCTTCAAGTGGCTCGTCAAGAAGTGTAACGAGACCCTAGACACCAAGCAGAAGAGGCAGCACTTCATCGGTGTACTGGATATTGCTGGTTTCGAAATCTTCGACGTGAGTATTTGGGGAGGATCTTCAACAAACTGTTTGTTTGTACCTTATTTAATATTCAAAAACTACTGATACAGATTTTGAAAAAGCTGATGATGATCAAGCTACAGACAGGGGAGAATATTTTAATAAAATTTAGCAAATTAAGTTGAAACATCAAAATTATATGCGCACTTCATTGGTATTAATGTTAATTTGATCCTTTAGTTCAATGGTTTCGAACAACTTTGCATTAACTTCACGAACGAGAAACTGCAACAATTCTTCAACCACCACATGTTTGTGTTGGAGCAAGAGGAGTACTCAAGGGAGGGAATTCACTGGGAATTCATTGACTTTGGAATGGATTTATTGGCCTGCATAGATTTAATTGAAAAGGTATACCGAGTGTGCATCTCGGTTGGACGTGTCTAGTGACCATAACTCCTTTATGTGTATAACTAACTACAGTGATAACATAGATTAGTTCGTTTCGTTTTTAACTGCCTACTGATCTGGATTTTCTGTTTATATAAAAGTACAACGGTTTCGAGCAACTCTGCATTAATTTCACCAATGAGAAGCTACAGCAGTTCTTTAACCATCACATGTTCGTACTCGAACAAGAGGAGTACAAGAAAGAGGGTATCAACTGGGCTTTCATCGATTTCGGAATGGACTTGCTCGCTTGTATCGATCTTATCGAGAAGGTAATAGTTGGCTCTAATCGAATAGAGTGGTCCTACCCGTCGTTGCTGGGAGCCTTCTGACGGGATGTATACGTTTAGTGATTGTACAAGTGAAAAGCCAAATAGAAACCGGTATACCTGCTACATCCATCTCCAGGTCTACGACTATACTGCGGAATGTGATCCGTAGTCATAATCTGATGTACCTAGAACCCCTAACTCTACCCCTCCCATTACTTATTTACCTGCAGTTCAACGGTTTTGAACAACTCTGCATTAACTTCACCAACGAGAAACTGCAGCAGTTCTTTAACCATCACATGTTCGTACTGGAGCAAGAAGAGTACCAGCGCGAAGGCATCGAGTGGACTTTCATTGATTTTGGCATGGATCTCCAAAATTGCATTGACCTTATTGAAAAGGTAGATGGCGTCAAAAAAGCAACCATGAACGCTTGCCTTGCGCCACTTGAGTCCTCGAATTGCGACATATTTTTTAAATATTTATCACTTTAATAAAAACCTTACATATCTTTAAAATAACTTCTTGGCACTTTCATCATATTCCGCATTCGAGTGACTCAATCAATGCTATATCTGTGTTTTCGTGTGTTACCTGTTGTTTTTATTTCCATATTTATTGTATAGAATACATTTCCATAAATTTCCATCGAACACTCATACACACTTTTCACGGGAACAATGATTCATAGGTTTATTAATAGATAATCTCGATTAATTTTCCATGTATCTCGCGATCCAGATGAACGGGTTTAATCAGCTCTATGTTAACTTTACCAACGAAAAGTTGCAACAATACTTTAATCACTTCATGTTCATTCTCGAACAAGAGGAATATGAAAGAGAAAGGATACAGTGGACCTTTATAGATTTTGGTATGGACCTTCAACCGACAATATATTTGATAGAAAAGGTATTAAATATACAGCTTAAAGTGGTAGGGCCGTACGTAGAAGAGCTTCAAGCTGTTAAATGAACGCCTGCAGATGCAAAAGTAAATATTATGGCTGTTTATTTCTTGCTCCGCGGCAATGTGTAGAAAATTATGTTAATTCGCTTGTACCACACACGCAAATGAAATAAGCAAGCGAAGCTATTGCATAAAATAAATAAATTATTCATATTTTTTTAGATCTTGCATCAAGCTACCATACCTATATCCGAATAGATATGAATACACACCGCAATTAGGATCGCACACAAACGCAAATTAATTGTAAAACAAGTAGTTAACACAGTCATGTACAATTTATTTTCTGTAAATTCAAGCACTGCTATATTAGTCATAAATAGAATATTTTTAGATATTGAATTCTCTAATCTCCCTTTAATATCTCACAAAGCACAAAGCTAGGCTACCGTCACACCGTTTCACTCACTTGCATGACGCTTATATCTGTGCTTAAATTAAAACCTTTTGCCACAGATAAATGTATTATATTTGTATTTACCGTATTTCAGATACCTCTGTACTGTAAACTCACTAAACAATATTTAAAATTTCACTTCACTTAAATTTTTACAACTTGTAACTTGCTAATCTTGTATGAAACAATAAAATTTTGTAATTTCCCTTTTTTAGAGATTCAGAGAAGTATCTGTGTACGTTTTCAGCTTGTTAACTTTTTTCAGTGTTCTAATCATATTGATTCGATTTCAGCCCATGGGTATCCTCTCCATCCTTGAGGAAGAGTCTATGTTCCCCAAAGCCACCGATCAGACCTTCGTTGAGAAGCTGAACAACAACCACTTGGGCAAATCTGCTCCTTACCTGAAGCCGAAGCCCCCCAAGCCTGGTTGCCAAGCCGCTCACTTCGCTATTGGCCATTACGCCGGTAACGTAAGTATCTATGGCTGCTTTTTCTTCAACAATCATAGTGTTCAGACCTTTGACGTCTTATGTATACTATCCACTTGTTTTCACAAAATAGGTCGGTTACAACATCACTGGATGGCTTGAGAAGAACAAGGACCCCCTTAACGACACCGTTGTCGACCAGTTCAAGAAGGGTCAGAACAAGCTGATGCTTGAGATCTTCGCTGACCATCCTGGCCAGTCTGGTGATGCCGGTGCTGGTGGTGGCAAGGGTACGTATCATTACTTAAAGCTTAATGATATATTTTTGATATATAGACCAATAATTATACGTAGGGCGCTAGATAAGTCTTGTCGTACGCCTAGACGAAGCAAGTTGAGACTTGTTTGCAGGCAGTGTAATAAACTTTAGTTCATTTGATCACTGTCAGTTGACATTTGACTCGCGTACTGTGCTTTCATAAATTATAAAATAAAAAATAAATAACTGAGATGGCTGAGTTTACGCGGCGTGATGTTCGAGTCATTTTAATGTATAACTTTCGTCGTGGTCTTACAAAGCAACAATGCTTTGAAGAAATGAGTGGTATATTGCAAGATACTTGTCCGTCCTTAAGGACGATAGAAAGGTGGTATTTACAATTCCAAAGGGGAAACTTTAACTTAGAGGACGAGCAAAGATCCGGTAGGCCGATTGAGGTAACTACTGACAAAAACATTCATATTCTCAAAAATCTAATCATGGAAGACCGACGAATTACATACCGCCAAATAGAGAGTATAATGAACATTAGTGCACCAACTATTCACCATATTCTGCACAATGAATTAAAAGTTAGAAAAGTTTGTTCACTCTGGGTACCACATACGATGACTGATACTTTGAGGGAGCAGAGGGTAAAATGGTGTAAACAAATGCTTCAAAAATTCGATGACGGCCATTCCAGCAATATCAATTCAATCATCACAGGCGATGAAACATATATTTATTATTATGATGTCCTTACTAAATCCCAGAGCAAAATGTGGGTATTTGAAGACGAGGAACCGCCAACATTAGTGAAACAAGCTCGATCCGTGAAAAAATTAATGGTAGCAGTTTTTTTCAATATGAGAGGTATTTTGGCCACTATACCCCTAGAGACACAGAAGACTGTCACAGATTCCTGGTACATAAATAACTGTCTCCCAAAAGTTTTTGAAGCTTTGAAAAATGAGCGACCTAACTCGAGACTCGATACTTGGTTTTTCCACCACGACAACGCTCCAGCACATCGAGCTTGCCAAACAACTACATTTCTGGAAGAATCTAAATTAAAATTACTCAGTCATCCTCCCTACAGTCCGGACTTGGCACCATGCGATTTCGCCTTGTTCCCCTACGTGAAGAAACAGTTAAAAGGACGAAGGTTTTCTAGCAACCCTGAGTTATTAGGAGCGTTTGAAGAAATTTGCGCAAGTGTTCCACAGTTGTTTTGGAAGCAGACTTTTGCCACTTGGTTCGAGCGTATGAAGGCTTGTATAGCTGCTGATGGTGATTACTTCGAAAAAAAGTAAATACTCTGTGAGTACGACAAAATTTATCTAGCGACCTACGTATTCTTTTATTAAAATTTAGTCACTTAGTATTGTAACATCGATGGAGATACAGGTATCATGATCAAAATACATCTAAAAACATACATACTTCAAATCACTCTTTCAATCTGTAGGCTACACATCAAACGTCACATAAGAACATCATCAATATTTCACTGTGACACCAATACTGAGATCATGATTTACTACTTCAATGGTCTTAGTCCATCAATTTGCAAATACAAATGCTTCAAACTTTTCAATTTCTATCACAACTGCTGCATAGCATCGACGAAATACTTCTCTGCAGCTTTAACTCTATTATGACACTTTGTTTTGAAATAAATAGGCGCTGGTGGCAAGCGCGCTAAGGGTTCTGCATTCCAGACCGTATCTTCACTCTACAGGGTAAACTGGAAAACATACGTTCGAGATTTGCTTCTGTGCCTCCTACGTGGCTTTACTGTTCTCGTCTATCAACATGCTTAAGACTGGCATTTCTTGCACTGCTGTTTAATCACCTTTATAATTTGATGATCATTATTGTTATCATCATCAGATACAATTCGATTGTAGCAAGTTGCAATAACGCCAGTCTCACATGCTTTCACATTAATATCATGTTCATGTCTATCAATGTATATTGTGATACTGTCTCGCAGGTGTAACGTCCCCGAATATTGTAAAACGACTTGTTTATGTGACGTCATTGTGATTGTCCCCATACTAATCATTGCTTGTTAATGTACGTTCATAGGCGGTCGCGGTAAGAAGGGTGGTGGTTTCGCTACTGTCTCCTCCGCTTACAGGGTATATAATGATTCAAATTTATTGTTTAGATGATTTTGTTTTTTGTTGATTTTATCACCTCACCGATGTAGTCAACTACATGGATGTAGATCTACATCGAGTGATTTGTTTTATTTTTTAAATGTAATACGATACCTTTATACACGTTGACTATAGAGGTAGTGTAGACATTTTCATCTCACCGTACATATTTCTACTTCATATATGTATGATTGAATTGCACCATCACTCATTGTAGACGCACAAAATGTACCATGTGTGTCATTTATCATAGTAATTTTATTGTTCGCAGCCACAATCCAAACGTTAATATAAACGTTATTTGGTTTGCTGCTGAGTAAAATGACTAAAGCTTTTTGTGTATTTGTGTTTTATGTTCTAACCATAAATGTGTTTTAAATTTTTATCCCATTTATCCATCAATATACTTCTATATATATCATCATTACATTAAGAGTGCTGCTTTTTATGTTTACCAAAGATTATACAGGAATGAATACTGTATAATCCTAATTGACACCAAAAATTACTTCTGTAGTATCAAACATTTTAGACAATACAATTTTAATGCCTAACGCTTAATTGAGTTCACTAATGTAAATTGCGTTATCGAAAACAATATTAACGTATATTGTCTCTACAGGAACAACTTAACAACCTGATGCAAACTCTGAGGTCTACCCAGCCTCACTTCGTCCGTTGTATCATCCCCAACGAGTTGAAACAGGCTGGTAAGTTTACTATCAGTCAATCTTATAATATCATTCATCATGCATTAATTGTCATTATGTATGACATTAAGACTCATCAAAAGTATGCCTTCCGCATTATCATTAGCATCAAAACCACATGTTTTACCGTTATCTATATGTAAAACCTTTGTCAACTAGGACTCATCGACTCTCACCTTGTGATGCACCAGCTCACCTGTAACGGTGTACTTGAAGGCATCCGTATTTGCCGTAAAGGTTTCCCCAACAGGATGGTCTACCCTGACTTCAAGCTCCGGTAAGAATGCATATTAATAAACAACACCTACTCAAATCTATTTCTATACGAAGGTAATCCCACAAATATTCGAGGAATCTTGAGTCATCAAATATAAACATTAATTTTATTTTCATTTCGGCGGATTAAATTTATTTTGACATGTTTATATTTTTGTCTGGAAACTGAATTCTTTTATCTCTGGAATATTCGAGTTCAATTTATTTTGGTGCTGCCACTTCTGATGACGTCATTTGAACATTCATACACTGAGTAACATTTCTAAAATTATTTTGTTGCGTTATATAGTCACTTTACTTTTTATATCAGGGCGTGAGGTGGACTTGTGTACCTGAATTTCTTTTTGATGTGTAATGTATTACAGCAATTATTTTATGGTATTATTCAATGGACAGTTACATGATTCTTGCACCAGCCACCATGACAGCTGAAAAAGATCCTAAAGAGGCGGCTAGGAAGTGTTTTGAAGAAATTGGGCTAGACCCGGAAAGCTATCGTATTGGTCACACAAAGGCAAGAACTGATACCATCCTAGAATGGTGTTAGCATGAAGTTAAACGATATTTAAAGAAAAAGCTCTAAAGGAATAGAGTTGTTTTCGATCCTAGCATATCTTTGAAACCCACAAGAAGTATTTAGTAGTAGTTAATGAATGCACCCTGTAGTTCTCACACTTATCCTTGTAAATGATTATACAATTCCGTTTTACCCTTTGAATTGAGTGATTTTAACACAATTTTCAAAACGTGTATTCAATGCAGTGAAGTTTTGAAAATTATGCTCCTACCCTAGAAACCTACCAAAATATTCAGGACAGCGGACCTTCATTTTGATTGTGTTTTGGACATTCCCTTATTATATTTTGATAATGTAGCTACAAGATCCTGAACCCTGCAGCAGTGGACAAGGAAACCGATCCCAAGAAAATCGCCCAAGCGATCCTGGATGCCTCTGGTTTGGATGTCGAGTCCTACCGTCTCGGTCACACCAAGGCATGTCTTGAACCCCATCTCAGTAGTTATCCGTTTTGAGACAACCAACAATCCAGAAACGTAGAGGATTGCAGCTTAGATATTATGCTTGTTGAATTACACCACCTTATATGACACGTGTCGTAATTTAACCCCAAAACCAGTACCAGCCGCTTTCCCTCTGGTGCCCAAGCTACTCAGGCACCAGTTTGTTGTTTCCTTCTTCCTTTTACCCTACAATGTACATTTACACACCATTATTTTACATTATTGTGTGCTCCCCTAACGCAGATACAAAATTCTGTGCCCGAACCTCATCAAAGAGCCAATTACACCAGAAAAAGCCACTGAGAAAATTCTCGAACATACCGGTTTGGATTCGGAGTCTTTCAGACTTGGAAAGACCAAGGTAGAGAATTAATGCATGAGAACATACAACACACAACAACTCTTAATTCTTCTATTTCCGTGCATGATATTTTAACGTATATCTTCCTATCCTTTGTCTTCCTTTGTGTGTTTTACAATGTCTTCTCTGTATATCAAATCTGAAATAAATATTGTGTTCGTTTTACTAACATTGAAAGCTTTCTTTTTGTCATTATGTTATTTTTGTTACATTACATTGTTGTGATTGAAAATTATGTACTCCCATAGAGTTACATACAAATATACTTCCACTATGCAAAAAAAAATAATAATTTAACATTCGAATAATTTCGAGTGACTAGTAAGTATACTAACACTCATAACAATGAGCAGGTATTCTTCCGCGCTGGTGTCCTGGGTCAGATGGAGGAGCTCCGTGACGACAGGCTGTCCAAGATTGTGTCTTGGCTCCAGGCCTACATCCGTGGTTACCTGTCCCGTAAGGACTTCAAGAAGCTGCAGGAACAGAGGTAAGTGAGCGTTACAAAGGAAAGATACCGATTTTGTTTTTAGAAATTAAGAATGACGTCAGTGTTCAATAAATATATATTTTTGTATAGGGTATCTCTCCAAGTTGTCCAGCGCAACTTGCGCAAGTACCTGCAACTCCGCACCTGGCCCTGGTGGAAACTTTGGCAGAAGGTCAAGCCTCTTCTCAACGTCACCCGCGTCGAAGATGAGCTCGCGGTGAGTGTCCATCATCTAGAACATTATTTAAATGATCGACCTCTCTGACCCACTATAAGCGAATATAGCGCGCGTGATTCAGGGTAACACAAATAGAACCGACCGCACCCACCTGTCGGTTACGCGACACCACAGTACCTGTTGAAGCCATTTCTGGAGTCTACCGCCCCCTCCGCGGGCCGCGTGTTTTCTCCATACACAATGTAAGGTGCGTGGGCGACGTTTCGCCCGCTGGAAAACTCCAGCGGGCCTCAGTAGCGGAGCGGTCGGCGGCGCGCGCACCACCCCTCCTTAATACGAACGATCCGAACACACATTTGCATTCCTATTATCTTTATTTATTGATAATTTAATTTAATTAACTAATCAACAATGGCGGCTTTCGTTCACGTAACTGAGTGGAACGTTGAAAGTAATAGTGCGGAAATATTACAGAAACTGGAGGAGAAGGCACAGAAGGCCCAGGAAGCCTTTGAGAAGGAAGAGAAGCTCCGCAAGGAGCTCGAGGTCCTCAACGCTAAGCTCCTCGAGGAGAAGACCGCTCTGCTGTCCAACCTCGAAGGAGAGAAGGGCTCTCTCTCCGAGACCCAGGAACGTGCCGCTAAGCTGCAGGCACAGAAGGCCGACCTCGAGAACCAACTCAGGGTGAGTACCTACCATATTTATGACATTATTATTTCAAAGTTCATTTATGAACTCAATACAAGTATTTTTGTAGTTATTAATTATTGTAATAGAGTTTTAATCGGCACTTAATTTTAAAGCTTCGATAAACATCAACGCGCATTCCAGGATGTGTAAAGGGAACTGAAATAACAACTAATAATAGGTTATGAAAACACCACTCGCAAAGTTTAGTAACTCTGCAGCTAATTAATTTAATTTAATTGGATGAAATTTCGTCCGGCGGATAAACATCTTCTAACGCTTTGGTGCAAATAGAGGCACACCGAGTTGCGAATCTACTTACCTCGTTTTTACTCGACGTGATTCTTTAAATAAACACAGGTTTTGTTTATACGGGAAATAGTTCGAACAGTTTAAAAATAAACTGCACGTCTGCAAGATGCATGATTTTATTGCAAACAGTTAATTGCTTTTACAATGTGCCGATAGACACGAACCAGATCAATACAATATAAACATAACGATCGCGTTATTTAAATCTAAATCAAAATAAACTTAACTAACATAACCGTTCTTTATCCTAGGACACCCAAGACCGCCTTACCCAGGAGGAGGATGCCCGCAACCAGCTCTTCCAAGGCAAGAAGAAGTTGGAGCAGGAAGTCTCCGGCCTCAAGAAGGACGTCGAGGACCTCGAACTGTCTGTCCAGAAGTCAGAACAGGACAAGGCCACCAAGGACCACCAGATCCGCAACTTGAACGATGAGATCGCCCACCAGGATGAGCTCATCAACAAGTTGAACAAGGAGAAGAAGATGCAGGGTGAATCTAGCCAGAAGACCTCCGAGGAGCTCCAGGCCGCCGAGGACAAGGTCAACCACCTCAACAAGGTTAAGCAAAAGTTGGAACAGACCCTTGATGAGCTTGAAGACTCATTGGAGCGCGAGAAGAAGCTGCGCGGTGACGTCGAGAAGCAGAGGAGGAAGGTTGAGGGAGACCTCAAGCTCACCCAGGAGGCCGTATCCGACCTCGAGCGCAACAAAAAGGAACTCGAACAGACCATCCAGCGCAAGGACAAGGAAATCTCATCACTCACCGCCAAGCTCGAGGACGAACAGTCCCTCGTCAGCAAGAACCAGAAACAGATCAAGGAACTGCAAGCCCGCATCGAAGAGCTCGAGGAAGAGGTCGAGTCCGAGCGCCAGGCTCGTGCTAAGGCCGAGAAACAGCGCGCCGACCTCGCCCGTGAGCTTGAGGAGCTGGGTGAGCGTCTTGAGGAAGCCGGTGGTGCCACCTCCGCTCAGATCGAGCTGAACAAGAAGCGCGAGGCTGAGCTGAGCAAGCTGCGTCGCGACCTCGAGGAGGCCAACATCCAGCATGAGTCCACCCTCGCCAACCTCCGCAAAAAGCACAACGATGCCGTAGCCGAGATGGGTGAGCAGCTCGACCAGCTCAACAAGCTCAAGGCCAAGTGAGTATTTTTATTTTATTCCCTCTAAACAGTCAAAGTATTTTTATTGCTGACATTAAAATCAATGACGATAGCACATCTGGTTCGGAGATTATTTTATTGAACTATAATGCAAATCCAGGGCAGAGCATGACCGCGCGTCTTGCTACAGCGAGCTTAACAACACCCGCGCAGCTGTCGATCAAGTTGCAAGGGAGAAGGTAACATGTCACCTGTAGAGGCATGTGTACCGCCTGGGGTGATCTTTGCATGGAACCTTAGTCGATAGACCTACATACACGACGCTATACTAGACAAAATGATTAATGTTCGAAATCCCCGTCATTCTTAAAATTAAAGTTAATGGTGTATTAAAATGTTGTGTCATCTATCTATCCAGGGCTGAGAAAGAGCGCTCTCAATACTTTAGCGAAGTCAATGATCTGCGTGCCGGTCTCGACCACTTGTCGAACGAAAAGGTATAAAAAGATGAAAGTAAAAATGTTTTGGCAAAAGCCGTCGCAGGTCAAACAACGCTTCGCAGCTTATCGCAGATTAGTCGACATTAAAAATAAAACAAAACACCACACATTTAAAACACGTAATCCATGAATCCAGTTATCCAATAATAACTAACCAAATAATAATTACTGTTCATCCGATTTAGATACAATTAGCATGGAAGCTAAAACTGCTTTGAAAACAACATTGTGACCTTACAAACAAATAACAACAATAACCAAACAAAAGATGCATGAAGAGTTTTTTCATTAATAACTTTAGTATTTTTATAATTAATCCATAATACAGATAATATGTGAGACATTTAATAATAGTGTCATTAATTAACAACAAAATCAGAAATACTCAATAAAAATAATATAAGTCTACGACAAATTCACTTCAAAATTTTTTCGATATGGAATCATCCACTATTAACAGAAACTTCAAATATTTCACAAAAATAATAATATTTTACTAATTTAATTTGTAAATTTCTAACTAGGCCTCTCAAGAGAAGATCGTCAAGCAGCTCCAGCACCAGCTCAACGAGACTCAGAGCAAGGCTGACGAAGCCAACCGCACCCTCAATGACCTGGATGCCGCTAAGAAGAAGATGTCCATCGAGAACTCCGACCTTCTCCGCCAGTTGGAGGAGGCTGAGTCCCAGGTGTCGCAGCTGTCCAAGATCAAGGTGTCGCTCACCACACAGCTGGAGGACACCAAGAGGCTCGCCGACGAGGAAGCCAGGGTATGTATTTTAATAGTACAAATGTATTTTAAACACATGTAATAAGGTGGCATTATACCTACTTATCAAAACAATCATTCAGCTCTTATTGTTTTAATCGAAGTAAACTATTTAAGTAATCGTATTTTTTATTCAACAGGAACGCGCCACCCTTCTTGGCAAGTTCCGCAACTTGGAACACGACCTGGACAACATCCGCGAACAAGTCGAAGAGGAAGCCGAAGGCAAGGCTGACCTACAGCGCCAGCTGTCCAAGGCCAATGCCGAAGCCCAACTGTGGCGCTCCAAGTACGAGTCCGAGGGAGTCACCCGCTCCGAGGAGCTCGAGGAGGCCAAGCGCAAGCTCCAGGCCCGCCTCGCCGAAGCCGAGGAGAGCATGGAATCGCTCAACCAGAAGGTCGTTGCCCTCGAGAAGACCAAGCAGCGCCTCTCCACCGAGGTCGAGGACCTGCAGCTCGAGGTTGACCGTGCCACCGCTATCGCCAACGCTGCCGAGAAGAAGCAGAAGGCCTTCGACAAGATCATTGGTGAATGGAAGCTCAAGGTTGATGACCTCGCCGCCGAGCTTGACGCTAGCCAAAAGGAATGCCGCAACTACTCCACCGAACTGTTCCGTCTCAAGGGTGCCTACGAAGAAGGTCAGGAACAACTCGAGGCTGTCCGCCGCGAGAACAAGAACCTCGCCGACGAAGTCAAGGACTTGCTTGACCAGATCGGTGAAGGTGGCCGCAACATCCACGAGATCGAGAAGGCCAGGAAGCGCCTCGAGGCTGAGAAGGACGAGCTCCAGGCTGCCCTTGAGGAAGCCGAGTCTGCCCTCGAACAGGAGGAGAACAAGGTCCTGCGCGCACAGCTTGAGCTGTCCCAGGTCAGACAGGAGATCGACAGGCGCATCCAAGAGAAGGAGGAGGAATTCGAGAACACACGCAAGAACCACCAGCGTGCCCTCGACTCCATGCAGGCTTCCCTCGAAGCTGAGGCTAAGGGCAAGGCTGAGGCCCTGCGCATGAAGAAGAAGCTCGAGGCTGACATCAACGAGCTCGAGATTGCCCTCGACCACGCCAACAAGGCTAACGCCGAGGCTCAGAAGAACATCAAACGCTACCAGCAACAGATCAAGGACCTCCAGACCGCTCTCGAGGAGGAACAGCGCGCCCGCGATGATGCCCGTGAACAGCTTGGCATCTCAGAGCGTCGTGCTAACGCTCTCCAGAACGAGCTTGAGGAGTCCCGCACCCTCCTGGAACAGGCCGACCGCGCTCGCCGCCAGGCCGAGCAGGAACTTGGTGACGCTCACGAGCAGCTCAACGAGCTCTCCGCCCAGAGCGCATCCCTCTCAGCCGCCAAGAGGAAACTCGAGTCCGAGCTGCAGACCCTGCACTCCGACCTCGACGAGCTCCTCAACGAGGCTAAGAACTCTGAGGAGAAGGCGAAGAAGGCCATGGTCGACGCCGCTCGTCTCGCTGACGAGCTCCGCGCTGAGCAGGATCACGCCCAGACCCAGGAGAAACTCCGCAAGGCTCTTGAACAACAGATCAAGGAACTGCAAGTCAGGCTCGACGAAGCCGAGGCTAACGCACTCAAGGGAGGAAAGAAGGCCATCCAGAAACTTGAACAGAGGGTGAGGGAGCTCGAGAACGAGCTCGACGGTGAACAGAGGAGGCACGCTGACGCGCAGAAGAACCTGCGCAAGTCTGAGAGGCGTATCAAGGAGCTCACCTTCCAGGCTGAGGAGGACCGCAAGAACCACGAGCGTATGCAAGACCTCGTCGACAAACTGCAGCAGAAGATCAAGACATACAAGAGGCAGATTGAGGAGGCAGAAGAGATCGCCGCCCTCAACTTGGCTAAGTTCCGCAAGGCACAACAGGAGTTGGAGGAGGCTGACGAAAGGGCAGACCTCGCCGAACAAGCCATCAGCAAATTCCGTGGAAAGGGACGCGCGGGATCCGCAGCGAGAGGAGTCAGTCCGGCGGTGAGTTACCCCCTTTGTTAATCTAAAGCCTTTATAATGCTTTTCGAAACACTAAACTGTGCTCTTTCATTCAGGCGTCCATTAAAGGGCGTCCATAAACAGCACTGGAGTTATGTGTAAGTTAGCAACTTTTTGTTGCACGCCTCCCTTACAGCGCACTAAGAACAGTGCGGTTCCTAGTAGTAAATAGAACCCAATATATTATCCCGATCTTCTTTTATCATGCATCGAGCACGCATCCTGCACGCCATTGTAATTTTTTTAATCTAGTACAGATTTTAATGCATTTTTTTGTTTTCCAGCCCCAGCGTACGCGCCCAACCTTCGCTGATGGTTTCGGCACCTTCCCACCTAGGTTCGACCTGGCGCCCGAAGATTTCTAAACGTTCCACTACAGAAACAAAAACGGACTGTACAGATTTTTCGTTGAAAATGTAACTTATTAATTTTTTATACATAGCAGTTGAATACGTGTTGCGTAAGCGTGAAACGAAAAACTGTAAAAAAAAATGTAAACAATACAAAAAAATATACACTAGTGATCTAATCTTTTTACGGAAGGCTATTTTGTAACTTGTTGATATTTATTTATATAATTTATTACCGTGGAGTATGTATCGAGAGTGAGAGGTGTAGGCAGCGAAGGGCGCGCGGCGGCCGCGCTTGTTCCCAGAGACACGCCCCCCACCCCCGCACCGCACCGGCGCGCGCGCACCGCTGCTGAACGCCTTTTGACATCTAATAAAGCGATATCGTTGTCATAAAATACTATATTGGTGTTTCATTGTTCACATCCCAATTTCCAACCCTAGACCAGAAAATCTGCTTGCACAGATCTATTCATACATATTACTCATACGAGTAGTACTGATATTAATAGAAAGATAGATTTAGAATTTTAGCGTCATAGATTAACAGTTGATAATAGACGTAGACTAATAAAGATTCAAGATGTCAGAGAAGGCATTACAAATGGTCGCATTTATGGCGACATAAATCTAAATAAATACCGCCTTTTTTATACTTACAATAATATCACAAGATTGATTTAGGCTAGCATTAGAACTTTAACGTGAAAATTAAGCGATCCTATTCCTTCGCTACACATCTCTGGTGGACATGCAGTCTTATGCGAGTTCCCTGTCCGCGCGAAACAGTTTCTTTTTGCACAGCTTTTGTCACGCGAAGTACAAACACTGGCATCATCTATTTATTGGTACTTATTTGAAACACAGCCAGACTTGACTGGCTAAAAACATGTAATAAAACAAACAAGCTTTATAAAAGAAATTTAATAATATTATCAACAAACACTCGACACTCGTCGACAGTTTTAGCAATACAAATATTGGCAAAAAGCTAGCCATAAGACTATTTTAGGGCAGTCGCCCGTGATCCTGCCCCTGAACTGATAAATAACATGTATAATACTGTACCTACAAATATGCTTAATAAAGTGGATATACCTATGGAAAGAGGAAGACCGAAAAAGAGATGGATGGAGTGTGCGAAAGATAAAATTGGTAAGAAAGGAGTGAATGACGGAGAAGAGATGAATTGGAGAAGCGTACATATTGCGCCGACCACAAGTAATTGAGAACAGGGCAGGTAGATGAGACATTAAAATTCAGACTCGGAACAAACCAACCACTTCACAAATAAGTTGATGGCACTGTACACAAATGTATATCCTTGGTTGAAATCGAACTCAGTGGCATGACAGTCAGGGGCACTAACCAAAACGCCAAACGGTATGACAAATGTGACCTTTCGAGACAAAGTACTGGAGGATCCTTAGATCCTAAATCACTGATACCTACTCTAAGAATTTATAAACAATTCACAGCCTTATAAAAGTTAGAACTATATTATCACCACACTAGAACATTCATCACACCCAGTACCACCAGCAACATTCCACTGGAAACAGTAACAGCACTATCAGTTAATGGTTCGGGAACTTTATAAGACATGTCACAGAACTCTAGGTTAGCGTCAGTGAACTTCTGGAATGTGTCTTGGAACTGCTGCCAGGTGCAACCTTCGAGTGGGCACAGAGGTGTTTCCTTCTCGTTGATGAATAACTGGACGCGGTATTCTTGAGAACCTGATTCTTGACACCTGGAAGATATGATTGATATAAGAATGATTTAATTAAAACTTTTATATTAATGTCGTAGAAGCTCAAATACGCGCGGGGATTTCCTCCGGAGCAAACAAGCAAGCAAAATAGACTGTAAAATGCAAACTGTAGAAAATATAAGTAACAAGTTTAATATTATATTATAAATCAAAATAATAACAATGGTAATATGTAGTGTAAATAGGTATTGTAATAAACACATAAAAGTTAATAATATGTATCCTAGATAGTATAAATTAACACAGTATATATATAGTATGTATAAAAGTAATGAATATAAATGTATTAGAATAATTTATTTATTGCGCGGACCAAGATGTCCAAATTGTGAAAATGTAAAAGAAAAAAAAATTGTAAAACTTAATCTAAATAGAGTACGGACCACGTGTCTGTAGTAAGTAGTTTAAATCAATAAAATAAAAAAAAAAAAAAAATAAAAAAAATAAAAAAAAATATATTTTTCTATCCTACCCGCGATATCACTTAGGGGGTTATAAGGTTCCTGTGTGCAAAATTCAAGTCTCTAGATCCTGCGGCTTAAGCTGTGCATGTATCAACTGTTTTCTCAAAATTCGGTATACATAAACCGTTGATTAGCTCAAATTCCGAAGTCTTTATCTGACACGTGACATTTGGTGATCGAAAGAGTGAGACGGAGGACACTATTACACTGATTTAGTTAAAAAGCGATTATGAATAAGGGGGTTAAATTATAGAAAGAAAAAATAAAATGTGAATGTGAAATCTTCATTACGACGTTTTATGCCATCCTTTAGCCATAAAAAAGGACACATCGTCTTATATTAAACAAAAACGGAGAAAGAAGCAATAGAATATAAATCACATCATAGTCAGCGTTAATAGTTTTTATTATTTTAAACAGTTTGCATTTGGGGTGACACTATGATTTCCGCACCGGGGTGCCAATTATACTAGCCACTGCTTTTGTGTTAAATAACCCTTTATTTCAAATGATTGCAACCACAGGGTACACATACATAGTTAAATTATGACTGCGAATAGTCCGTTCTATTTTCACATCATCACGTCTCACGGCCCTTTTACCTATTACTTTTAAAAGTATTATACAGAAAGGAGAGGCGTCTAAAAATAAATTTATAGCTTTGCTCCCTATATCATAATTAACTCAACGTATCTGTAATTTTTTTACAGCATTGATGACAATCTCGAATTTATAACTGCGTTTATGGCTGCCAATAAATTTTGAAGCTTTATTGCATAGATATTTCTATCTACAACGTTTTAAAAAAAATAGTAACGATGATAAGGCCAAAAATTAGTTATGATTAGTTATTTTTTTTAAAATAAGTAGTTGATTTAAATTTTCCAAATCTAAAGAAAAGTATTTTGAAAGCGTAAATTCAGAATCATACTAAGGAATCATTAACAAATTTTTATTGGCTTTTTCTTCTTTGATTTAACTTCGATTTGCACAAACTATCACTTGGATAATCTGATGATATGGTCAAAGATAACCACATACCCAGCACCTATATTTTTAGTCAATTAAATTGAGGAATATAAAATAAAACTGTAACTATCTTCACCATATTCAGGCCAAGGATTTCTACAACGAATGGACTTGGACCACTGGAATTCACCGGCGACTAGCGAGATCGTCATTTGGCGCTTCACAGTACATGATCGCCACTCGCGAATCTTTCTTCTCCATCGGTTATCGGCTCTTCGAACGACCTGCCTATTGCTATTTCAATTCATATATCATCATAAATCAATACTTACGAATTCAAAACAGTAATGACGTTAACAGAGAAAGCGCCAATCATGCTAGTTCTCCATAATCTGCTGGGGTCCCAAGTTGAACCCACAAGAGGAATAGGGTCCTTGAATACTCCCATGGCGCAGAACACCATCTCAAGCATAGTGTCGTGTGTGAAGTAGGACACTATCTTCCTTCCATGACCTTGGACTGCTGCTTCTATGTTCTCGTACATATCTTTTAGTGGGGGACCACCTAAGTTTACGTTGACCTGGGGAAAAGATATTGTTCGTCTCATTCTCGTAGGTGTTATGACGAGGGTATGGATGAAGCCCGAACACAAACAGAGAGTGAGATCCATCAAATCAAAGCGTTGTGACCATATAAGGGGGATGTTGTTAAGAGTGCGTATAAAGCAAAATAACAATCTTAGAATTGAAATTTACCCAAGTGAACAGTATTTAAATGAAAAAATATTTTTATATGGGTATGTTCATAATATACGCGAGGGTTCTGTCTGAGCAAAAACATAATGGAATGAAATTTCCTCGATAGAAAAAAATCACAAAGCTACCTCTAATAATAATGAATTTTCGGTTTTATTCGTCCATGGTGTATCTAATTAAGACAAAAATTCGATAAATAATATCAATAACATATGACCTAGGGCAGCTACTAACGATTTTTTAAAATATTCTATACTTTACGAGTTATTAAGATAAAAAGCGATTAGTTCATTTTTGTTCCGCGAAACACTCTATCTCCATCTCATCTCCACGCGAAGATTAGACATAAGTTTGTTTCATCTGACATTGCCATATTTTTCTGGCTTGGTACGCACTCTTAATAAAGTGAAGGTTGAGATTCTACTGGTATGTGTTTTTTTATTAAACCATAATAAACCCAAAACTTAGAGTAAATGGCCATTTGTCATGACCTTAGCTGTCGGTAAAAGTGGCCACTATATAGGGTGACTGGTAATTAGTAAACGATACTTAAACACATGATTGTACTCATGATAACAAGCAACTTTACCAAAGAAACATATTTTTTTAAATTTACTTAGCACATGAGCCTATAATATTTAGTACCTAACATGAATAAGAATAAACCATCAGCTTTTATTTAATTTAGTTATTTATCCCTATTTGTTTCTTTGTGAAAGTTGTTTGTTATCATGAGTACAATCATGTGTCTAAGTATCGTTTACTAATTACCAGTCACCCTATATATATCTATAGAATATCAAAGGTACCTACCAAAGACCCATATCCATTCCTATAAAAATGTCTGATATCATCATAGTACTCCATAACAAGGAGGTCTTCGTTGGTGAAGACTGAACACCACGGAGACTGAAGGTTCTCAGTCCAGGACCGGTAGAACCTGCAAAGCTCATAGAACGCGTAGACGTCTTCTTCAGAAAGCTGGGTAGAGATTCCTAGACGCTCCTGGACAGCATTTTGGACCTATGGACGATAAGGAAAGATTGATAATGAATTTGTTCATCCAGTGTGAACATGTTTATAGCAATCATTGCAATTCATATGCCTGGCTGGTCTTACCGCAATATATTGAGCAGTTCTGTAGTAGTCGTCCATCTGGTCTTCCAATGCTTGGCCAACCTTTACTTCCTCCTGATATCTGTCACAGTTTTCGTATGGCTGCAAACGAAGTACAAAATTTATCAAACAACGAAACATGACAAAACAAAAAAGGTTTTATGGGATCTTGGAATAGCGTTACAATTAATCTTTCATGCCTTAGAAATAGCTTGAGATGTTTAAAATTAGAAGAATGGAATAAAAATATGAATAAGCAGCATTTTACTGTTATATCTTAACCGAGGTCTATCTAGATCTCAATTGAAAAATCGGCTCTAAGTGAAATATACGAACGGTTGAAAAGAGTCCTATTCACTCTAGCCTCTCTACTATCCGACCCGTCGCTTAATTTGGGTCGTGTTTTACGTCGTCTACTTCATGTTTACCTACTCTCCGTTGATATGAAACTTTTTTAAACCGCCAAGCTGAATTCACGTCATTGATAGTATTGAGACCCAAATATAAAACTTAGATTCTTCTAACATTTGGTGCTTGTAATACTCACTCTAACAACATCATCTCTCTGTCTCGGAGGATCAATAGGCAGAGTCAAGTTGGTACCATCAGTCAACCCATGGACAAACGCAATGGCACTAGTTATAGTCCTCTGTTCATTCGTCGGCCTGAAGTAATATTCGTCTTCTGACCCCTGTAGCAGTTGAGGGTACTTAAGCCGGAGTCTGGCGGCGATGTCGAACAGTTCCTCGTACCCTGTGCCTGTCAGGTCTGACTGGGAAACTTCTAGGGTCTCGTTCCAGGTCCACTTTCTGAACATGTCGATGTCCTGAAATGAAATAAAATATGTTATTAATTCAGATATGCTTCACAGGCACTTATGAATATTCAGACTCTAATGCACGGTTCGGAAGCTGGCTTTTTGCCTGTACGAATAGAATGATAACATTTTGATTTGGTTTCGAATTCTAGCGTGTTCTAATACTCGGAAATGTTTTAAAATGCGTATCAAGAAAACAATTAATTCCCAATGCAAATCTAAACAAGATGTGGCGACTTGCGTGCCACCTATTTATTTGTCTGTTTCATGTACTTACTGACCAGTCTTTTAGTACTGGCTGTTTGTAATATTAAGAATTGTTTGCTTGAAAATGTGACAGGCATTCATTCAATTTCCAGACGCCTAGCTCTTCGGTTTTATAAGAGATTTTGTCTGTTGAAGAAGTAATTTATCCAGCTTTGTATTTTATATTAAGTAATGCTAAATTACAGGATTTCGTTAAGCAGAATCAGTAATGTAACCCGAAAGTTGTAAATTACACAAGCAAACGTATCACTGCAGTTTTATTTTTTAGGTATTCACAAATCCCACAAAGGTATACATTTGTGCTGTATCATGAAATATGATGATGTAGTTACGTGAGAATCTGTATATACTTAGACATATTAAGATGATAATAGATATTATTGATTACTTCCATTAATAGCTAAACTTCTAATAAAATTATTGACTAATGAATAAGTGACATCAGTTATCAAGGAATAGATTTATGACCAACTAAAGATAAGACATTATTATTACGTACGTATATACATGTTGATTAAGTTTTATATGGTCTTATCTTTAGTTATAACATTGATCACAAATCTATTACATGATTGATGTCAGTTACTCGTCAACGCCATTTTATCATGACAATTATTTCTAAACAAAGAGAATGCATTAACAGATTCATCAGGTAAGCTAACAGGGTCTTATGAGAATCTATTATTTTTTTTTATGTGAAAACTTCTTTAGCGGCATTGTGCACTTTTTGGAATGGGTAAAAAATGTTAAATTCACGTGACCCTGATCGAAAATTCGTATTAGGGAGAGTAGTTGCAAATTAGACTGTATTTATACTGGGGTTATGTTCAAATTCTCATAATATTCTCTAGCTAGCCGGTAGGTAGGTACCATCTTTGTTCCCATTTTAAAATCTTATTCAATAGTATTATATGTACATGTATCTTGAACTAGCTTTCCCTTGTATAAAAATACTATGTGAAAAATGACTAGTTTCAAAAATGCACAACGTTAAAATTCAAGTTTTCACTTCTGCCGGCACTCCCGGAGTGCATCCCGTTGTTTTTTTTTTCCTTGTAGTAGTAACATAGCAGGAAAGGCCTATAGGGTAAAAGCTATACACCATGACTTGAAATCTAGACTACAATGGCCAAAAATAATTTACGGTCGTAAAAGCATGGTAATCTTTTGAAAAAAAAATATTAATGATTTTTATTTATTGAATAGTTGCTCAGCATAAAGATTTCAACTGGAATTGAAACTAACCTGTGCACATAGCTGGCTGTTGCCGGCGTCATAACTGGCGACAATGTCGTTCTTCAGCTGAGCGACGACCTTCATGGCCTCGGTTACACTGTTCCCGGGGTTCCTGTTCCCATGCCTGTGGAGGGACCAGATGCTGACAGCCTCGCAATCTGGAAGTAAGAACCATTTATTTAATAAATAGTAATAAATATTACCTTCTGCAGATTTAGATTCATTTATTTTACAACAACTTAAGTGTAGTGTAGGTAGTAGTAAACTCCACGAGTCGTGAGCACAGATTGACAGCTGCGCAGTAGTTAATTTGTCGGTCTGTTTGGCGGAATGAAGAAGGGGGAGCGCCGAGCTGCACACGATTGGTTCTTCAGTCGATGCTCGCCATCGACTTAATAATAATATGGACTTGCCATACCTACGAAAAAAACGTGCATACCTAAACTTACCCGGAGGTAAAAATGGCCGTCAATAGTGCAGCCCATGTTGATAAGCCTATATCGATATTTATAAATCATCGATAAAATATTGTTAGAATGTATTTATATATTATCACGGTATCTACGAGCAGATAATTCAACAAGTATTCATCGACTTTCCGAGGAAAGCATCGGATTTTTATTGTTTTTTTAATGTATTGAAATAAATTAATTACTTGGGAGACTGAGGTCTAGAGGGAGTTAGCTGCTTGATAAAGAACATAGAATAAATTGGTAAAGCTTTATAATGCAGTAGGTACCGACCGACATTACGATATTGTAAATTGAGTGAATTATACCTACTTATTAATCATCACTTCATAGTATAAATAAAACAAAGTCGCTTCCCGCTGTCTGTCACTTTGTACGCTTAGATCTTTAAAACTACGCAACGGATTTTGATGCGGTTTTCACTATGAGTTAGATAATTTTCCCAGGAAGGTTTATATATATTATATCGTCTGCTTACGGGTAAAACGTGATAAGTGCAGTAAGTGTCATTTCGAGTAAATGACTTTTCAAAGTTTAAGTTTCAATTTGATCTATTTCAAACTCGTTAATTAAAAACCTGTTAAAGCAAAATGTTGCACTAACTACCCTTCTTTTAATATTTACTCTTTTATAATATTTGGTATTAGTAAAAACTGTATAAAATTAAATTAGATCGAAAGCGGACCGTATTTATGATGTTTTACCTGTACTTAACAAAAGTGATATATCATATCATATGAAATCATTGAATTCAGAAGAATTCAATGATTTCATAGGTTAATTTCAGTTTTGTGTAATGGCTTATTATATTTTACACCAATTACTTGATTGGAATGTTTTTTTTGGACAGAATTCGCTGTCAATGATATTTTTGATACATTTAACCTGTTTTACCTGTAGAGTTTAGTGTAAGTATGTCACTTATTAGGTGCTAACTTCATACAAAAATGATCAATTAAATAAAAATAAATTATTTTTTACGAGGCAAGGACTACTGGAAAAAGTTTCCTTCAGCAGCTTTGGCAAGAGACCAGTAAGCTCGACTCCCTGAGGGAAGGCTTGTTACTGAAGCTCGAGGTAGCGTTTTTAGCGTTTTGCATAAGAGATGTTAGGGTCCTGATTAGATCGCACAGTTGCTTGGCTGGTGACCTTCTAGTGTATCTCACACACCGTTGGTCACTCGCCATCGAGAGTCAAGGTAAGGCATTAGCAGTGAGCCTAAATGTGGCGAAGGCGTTTGATCGGGACTGGCAACAGGGTCTTTTAACAAAGTAACCAGCTTACGAGCTTCCCGAGGGGCTATGAAAATGTGTCGCTAGTTTTTTATCCAGCAGATGTATTAAAGCCGTCGTTGACGGTTGTTGCTCCGATAGCATGGTCATAAATCCCGGCGTTCCACAAGGCTCTGTGCTGTCCTTGACGCTGCTCCTGCTGCATATCAATGATTTGCTGTGTATTGACGGCATTCAATATGGATTCTGTGCGGATGATAGTACTGGGGACGCTCATTACTCGGGCTATGCTAATATCCCTCGTAACGTGGTGGTGGAAAACCGCGAACTTCTTGTGTCTGAAATCGAGAGTACACTAACCAGTGTCTCCGATTGGGGTAAACCTAGTCAATATCAACCCCACAAGCCTGCGCGTTCACCGCTAAGAAACCCCCATTTGCTGTGGCTTCACAATTCCAGAACACGTCTTTGAACATCAGTAAGAGCATTGGAATCCTTGGCGTCGACATTTCTAGCGACGTTCTGTATCGTAGTCATTTGGAAGACAAGGTCAAGCTGGCATCTAAAAAGCTCGGTGTGCTCAATAGAGCGAGGCTGTGTGAAGTACAGCCTCGATCTATTGAGTACCACAGCAAATGGGGTTTTCTTAGCAGTGAATCGATGCACAGACGCCATAAGGAGTAGTACTGCCATCTGTAAGCAGGGGCACCTAAATACCAGCTTGTGATTTTTGACTCGGTTCAACGGCGAGCCATTCGAATTGTCTACCCCGAGATCCCGAGCTCACAAGCAGCTTAGAACTGCTAAGTCTAAGGACAGACTTTGCCTCCTTGTGTGTGTTCTATCGCCTGTACAACGGACAGTGTTCTGTAGATTTTTTTGACCTGATGCCCACGGCTACCTTTTACCATTGCAAATCTCACCATCGTCGGGGAGTCCATCCTCACATATTGGAACCAAAATGTTTTCGTACTGTGCCGTTTCAAAGATGCTTCCTACTACGGCCACAGAATGTGTAATGAGCTCCCCGCCATGGTTTTTCCAGAGGAGTACAGCATGGGGTTCTTCAACAAGGGTGTGATGAGATTTTTACCATAGTAGTATAAAAAGGCAGCCATTTTGATCATAATAATTATAAAAAGATCACAGTTGAAACATTTTATCCAAGTGTGGCTGTACCGTTTAAGCTTCTGCCATTGCTCAATATAGTTACATAGTATACTTAGTTTTTTTTTCTTTACCGCCCTTGGGACGTAAAGTATTATTTACATTCCGCACCTTAGATACCTTTAGGTCTACTTTCAGATTACGAGAGATGAACAATTTATTTCTACGCAGAGTACGTGCACACGAAATGTGACAACTAAGATCAATCGCTCTCGTTCTTACTGGTAAAAACGTATAAATGTCATTTATTTCGTTTTTGCTGTAGAGAAATTAGCAAACCAAGTTGAAGTATTTAACTAGTAAAATAGAACAAATGCATTTATGATCTTTTTTTAGAATAATTATTGCCATTTACTATTTAAAATATATAATGTAAATAGTTTTAACCGTATTTATTGTTGTTTACCTGTATAAACTGAAACGATTTAAGCCATAAGATTATTTATTCTGTTATACTAGTATATTTTTTTCAAAATGTGAGTATATATCACATTTACAAACTCATTATCTCTGCAGCCATTGGACATTGCATTTATTCGGTTTTACCAGTAGATAGCGCGTAAAAAATTACATGACAACTAAGTTGGTAAACAAGCATACGGCACGCCTGATGGTAAGTGGTTGCCGTAGCCATATGGACGCTCGTAATACACGAAGCAACGCTCACGCGTTACCGACCTTTCCCCCCTCCCCTGAGCTCTGGCGACTTAAGTGCTTATTACACCTTCCTATTTGTAGGATCCTAAGTAGGATCCTAACTGGGATCGCTCTGACTAGGAAGCAGAAGCTGTTCTAACTGCGATTACACCTTCCTATTTCCTAGTTAGGAACCTAGTTAGGATCCTAAAAATAGGACGGTGTAATAGTTACTTTACTCACGCGCAGGAACACAACTTTACACAACATAAAGTTATTTGGCTGCGGTATTCTGTAAGGTGGAGGTACCTATTTCCCCAGTCGAGCTGCTCTTTGAGCGAATAAGCGCTACGATAAAATGTTCAATTATAAATTAAAAGCGAAACTATGAATGCTTTACTGTTGAAACTATTCAATGTTGCAAATATTTTTGTTTAGGAATTTAAGAAGATATTTCGGTTGAAATTAAGTACGTACTGGTGCAAAGTTATGGTCGGGTGATTTTCTCTTCCGCGACAGCCACATCCAATTACGTTGCAAGTGGGCATCTTGCTATGGATGGTTTTCACTATAAACTGAGTTCATACGCACTAATGCAGCTAATTACTTCAACTAATCGCAGAATTATTTCTACAACTCGCGCGCGTTGTACAATGGAGGTAGGTAGCAAAAAACAAACGAAACGATGCGCGCCGACGATTCTTTGGGTGCGCTCCAGTGAACTCCGCTCTAGCGCTCACGCTCACATCAATCATTTACGTTCCGATTACTCGTTACAGATATCACGTCTATGACCACTGAGAGCTGTCAATGATTTGGAACACTCGCGACGCGCTCACAGTATTTTTTTAAGAGCAATTTTTTTTAAAGATATATCTAGGTAAATATTTTTCATTTCTGAACAATATAATTTTATTTAGGTAGTTTCAAGCCAATATTCTTTTTTCCTTTTCTAGCAGGCAATCTTGAAAGTAAGTTGAAAAAAAAACATAAAAGGACATTATCGATAAATAAATAATTCTTAGGGCACAACACTATCCCTTTGATAATGACAAGCATTTGACAGATGACTGACCAATGGCGAGTCGAGATAGCCGGAGGTAAAAATGGCGGACCGGCCGCAAATAGGTATTTTGATGATACTCAGAACGAAGGGTTACCATCATAGTAACTGTCAAAAATGTTTGCTATCCTTTTTCACTTATGCAAAAATAATGAATAAGATAAGATGGTTGTCGACAATCGTCATCGTTAGTAAACGATCAACCTTTGTATGGGTTTGACATAAGAGATTGTTAAAAATCACGTGATATTTCGATTTGAAATGTCAATCCCATACAAAGGTTGATCGTTTACTAACGATGACGATTGTCGACAACGTTCTTTGTCTAGGCACCCTAATTCAAAGTCAATGCCATTTATTCAATTAAGGCCCTAGTAGGGTACTTATGAAGGTCAAAGTTACCACCAGTTCGTAAATAAATATAAATATCCTGGGACATTCCTCACACACGGTCATCTGATCCCAAACTAAGCAAAGCTTGTACTATGGAAACCAGATAACTGATATAATACTCTTAAGGGCTTATTACATCTTCCTATATTTAGGATCCTAACTAGGATGGTTCTAACAAGGAAGCAGGAAGCTACTTATTACACTACACTATCTTGCTTTCTAACTAGGACGCGGCAAAGAGTATAGCAACTATACTTAAAGCGGGACGGACGACTCGTAGGGATGTAACAAAGTTCGATTTAAAAAAAATATAACTATACTTACATCGATGTTCTTCCGATGTTTTAAGTTTTTTATTCTCTCAAACTGATCACACATGTTAAAATAAAACAAAATTGAACTTTATGTAAGTAAGTACCAAGTATTAATTTATAAATAATGTAGTACTTTCAATGTACGGATTATTTTTCTATTATTGTTTCTTGATTACTAATGACCTATACATTCATCCCTCAAAATATACGTCAAGACTTTAGAAGCCTTATATAATTATTTCAAAACATCGATGTTTTGAAGAACAATGTTACATCCCTAAACGTCCTAAATCGGAACGACGCGATTACACTTTCCTGTTTAAGGAAGCAGAGCGGTTGGGACCTTCCTATCTCACTACTTAGGACACTAACCGTTCTTTCTGCGATTACACGTTCCTATTTCCTAGTTAGGATCCTAAAAATAGGAAGGTGTAATAAGTGCTTTAGAATAGTCAGCCCAAGAAGTGGGCGTGGCTAGCTGATTTCACGTCGCAGCTACGTCAGAGTGGCGGGGAGTGCGGAAGGACAGCAGGCCCGGCAGACACATTGCCTCGGCCACTTTGTTCACGGCTCCAGGAATAGACGGACGTTGCATACTCGCGTATCAATCTACCTACCTACATTTTGTTAGATAATTAATTTATTGTTCTGAACTGTATTTTTCTTGTGTTTCAAATATATTTTTTTAATATCTTGGGCACAGATTACAGAATAGTAGGCAGATGTAATGTACGGGACAAGCACTGTGAGGCTCGTATTTAGCTATGTGTGCGTGAGAGCACTGTAGGAACACGTGTGACAATGTGCGTTTAGGGATGCCAGGGTGTGTTTAGGGCTGCCAGGTTGCGTGTAGGGCTGCCAGGATAATGAAGAAATACTCCCACGTTTTTTATTGGATAGTTATTGGTGCCGATTCTGTTGGCACAAACTAAACTATTCTTTACTAAAATTTAAGTCGTGTCAAATCGACGTTTCCTATTCAGTTGGCGTACGATTAAACTAAAATTTAGTTTGACAGCACTAATATCGTTTTAGTTACTCAATTTAGTTAGGTGTGTAATTTTTCTATTCTGTTGGTCACGTTTTACGTCAAATTATGTCTAAAATTAGAAATGTCAAACTAAAATTAGTCGTCATCTAATTAGATGTGGATTTTTAGATCCTATAGAAATAGTGTTGGAAAGTGGATATCTTGATCTGGATTATTCATAATACTAAATATTTGCATAGAATAAGGACAAAGCAAGATAGGGATATATGTTACATATGTCACTGGACTACAAAATTATGTGAAATATTTTTTTGTACTTTCAATGATATTTTGTTTTATACCACTAAGGTGGCAAACAAGCATACGGCCCGCCTAATGGAAAGCGGTTACCGTAGCCTATGGACACACAACACCAGGGGTATCACTCGCGCGTTGCCGAGTCTGCAAAAATCTCTTCACTCACACCCTTTTTGAAGAACCTTATGCTGTACTCCATTGGGAAAACCACGGCAGGGAGCTCATTTCACAGTCTGAGCGCCCGCGGAAGGAAGCTCCGTTAAGCCCGCACAGTTCGAAACCATTCTGGTTTCAATGTGTGATGGATGGATGTCGATGGCGAGAATTGCGATGGTGGAAGATAGCCGTGAGCATCAAGTCGAACAATTCTTTAGAACACTCTCCGTTGTACAAGTGGTAGAATACACATAAGGAGGCAAAGTCTCTCCTCAGACTGAGGAGCTCTTAACCACTTGTGAGTTCGGGATCTTCAACAATTCTGGTGGCACGACGCTGAACCGAGACTAAAGGCCCAAACTGGTATCCAGGTGCTCCCACAGATGACAGCAGTACTCCATAAGGCCGGACTTGAGACTTATAAAGTTGCACTCCGATAGTGCCACAAGCTTATCTGGCCCAGTGAGAGTCGCTGTTATCGCATTTGGTGGAGCAAACAACCAATGAAAGTAGTGTTAATATTCTCTTTGACCAATAGCGATTGACATTTCGAAATGGCGTTGTTAGTTCCTCCTTAGGATAAGATAAGTTTTTGTTTGTAAAATGGGTATTTCAAATCACAAATTCACAAAGCGAATCATAAAAAAAACATGCTTTGCATTTATTTTTCAATTTTATCATGGAAGAATAAGTAAAGTAAACAACTAAAAGGACTTTTTGGTGTGAACTTGTAGAGTGACGTTGCGTTTTCATTTTTATTTTCATAAATTCGTGTATTTTGAGTTTTATTTTGTATTTTCGGTGGTATTTCACTCAATAAAGATCATCCATGTGCACCAGTGAAGTGAAATTAAATGAATTATGTGTATCGTGACTTTTCAAGTTGTCTCAGATAGTCCTTGAAGAGTTTTAGTACAACAACCACCATTGTAGTAAAACATTACTTTTATGGACGGTGACTGACTGAGGACTGTGAAAGTGATAATTGTTGTGACTGGAAATTATAATATAACTCGACACTGGCAGAAATAAGTCCGAATACCACAACTTCAAGGAAAATACTTTCAATGTAACCTAGCAACACCAACCGATTTTTGTTGAGGTTTTGTGTTCCTAGTCATCAGTAACAAATACACGGAAAAATAATACAAATTAGTGAAAATATCTATACTTACCTATGAAACGATATTCCGTCTCGCTTTTTTTGTTTTTGGGAACAATTTTTACAATTTTTCAAAATGCAGGACGGCATAATTTTTAAGATACATTATGACACTTGTGACGTAGTAACAACACGAGGCCTTGTTTAGTACTGACTCGAGTTTGTATTTACTTTTGAATCCGTATTTGGTGTGTTGGCGTCACTCCCGTGTTCCGCGCGCTCGATCTGCTTACTATTCTGTAATCTGTGATCTTGGGTTGTAGTTTCTAATTTCAGAAGTGGGATTCCTATTCCACTATCTGCTCTGGCTATCTTAGATTTTAATTGCTAGAATCTTGTATTAAGTTTTGTGATTTTGAATTTGTAAATATGTCGGATAGAAGTAAACGTAGAAGTCGTAAACGTGATAGTACGCCTATTCCTGGATTGGAACAGCAACTTCAAAATATTTTGGATCGTTTAAACACTTTGGAAGGTAGTTCCAGGTACCGCAGTATTATCGAGGGTGGGACGACTACGCCGACTGCGCGGCCAGCGGGTGGCTGCTCTGCCGTGGCCCCGACTGCGATGGTTCCGCTGAGCGACCTACCGCCGCCGGTTGGCGCCGTGCCGTCTAGCGCTGTGTCATGCAATGCAAGTACCAACTTGTCCGTGCCGTGCTCGAGCGCGACGCTCGACGCCGGTGCAGACTTGGTTATAAACGAGGTAACAGAGAAGCTTGTGAGCGCAATCACTGCAATCCCGGTAAGATCTAACCATGTTTTTATATCAAATTTCGATCCTTCATTGCATGATTTTGATTCGTGGTGTAGTGAAGTAGATCATGTGAAACATATGAACAAATGGGATGATCGCGAATCTTTAGCACGTGTAGGTAATTGTCTTAAAGGTGATGCGAAATTATGGTTAAATGAGTGGGTCAGCAATGACCGTAGTTGGTCGAATTTCAAGCGCGAATTCAAATCTTTGTGTCCCAAGCGTTTAGATATTGCAAATATTCTGTTCGACGTAATGAAAACTGACTCCGATAACTACCCTACATACGCGGAATATGCTAGGCGTTCGCTATTACGATTACGAATTGTAAACGGGATGAGTGACGAGTTAATTGTAGCCATAGTGATTCGTGGTATAACCGACGCTCAAATCCGAGCTGCTGCTACAAACGCTAAGTTGCTACCTGACGATTTAGTTAACTTTTTGTCAATCTATGTAAAACCTACTCAAATTACGTCAGTTAGTCCACGCGGTTATTTGCATAGAATTAGTTCACGGAAACGAGAGCATAGTGATTCAAAGATTAAATGTTTTTCGTGTGGAGGTTTTGGCCACAAACAGATATCATGTACCAAACGTGCAAGGTCAGATAGGTCAAGCGCAGAATCCTTGTCCGTAGGCGCTACGAATCCAAATAAACAGCTAGTGCGGCCTGACCCGTGTTCTTTTTGCAAGAAGGTAGGCCATAAAATGGAGGATTGCTTCGCCAAGCAACGCGCAGTCTCGCGGCAAATCTAACGTAAATTTTTGTCACAAAATGATAGACACGTATAAAGACATGGATATTGCTACCGCGGTGATTCAAGGGGTGCCTGTAGACATTGTTATCGACAGTGGGTCGACTATTTCCTTGATTTCTGAATCTGTGACGAAACATTTATAATATCGAACACGTTACGTCCCTATATAGACGCGGGAAGGGCTTGTGTATACATAGATGACGTTTTACTACCAAGTAGTACGATTTCCGAAGGGCTACAAACGCTCCGTGAGGTCCTTGAAACTTTGGCTACGGCAGGTTTTTCCATCAACCTAAAAAAGTGTAAGTTTCTTACGACAGAGGTAGAATATTTGGGTCGGACGTAGTAATGGTCAGGTCAGACCGAGCGAGCATAAGGTCGAAGCTCTAGCCAACGCACGAGTACCGGGCAATGTAAAAGAGTTTTTAGGTCTCGCAGGATATTTTAGGCGCTATGTTCCTGGTTACTCTCTCAAGACTGCATGCATTGCTAATCTGACTCGCAAAAGTGTGCCTTTCATATGGGGTGAAGAACAAGAACGGGTCCGTAAAGACATTATTGAGAGGTTAACCAGTGAGCCAGTATTGGCAATATTTGACCCTTCTCTCCCCACTGAAGTGCACACTGATGCATCGGCACAAGGCTATGGTGCTGTCTTACTGCAAACTCATGACATTAAACATAAGCTGCCTGTCGCGTACTTCAGTAAGGTGACACAAGGTGCTGAACCACGTTACCACTCCTATGAGTTGGAAACGTTGGCAGTTGTCAAGGCTTTGCAACATTTTAGACATTACCTAATTGGCACGAAATTCAAAGTTGTGACAGATTGCAATGCCTTGAAACTGACTCAGCGTAAAAAGGATCTATTGCCTAGAATCGCTAGGTGGTGGATGTTTCTCCAAGATTATGATTTTGAGCTTGAATATCGGAAGGGAGCTGCGCTATCCCATGCAGACTATTTGAGCCGAAATCCAGTAAATGTTTGTTCAGTACGAAAACCTTTAAATTGGGCTCAGATAGCGCAAACTGCTGACGAAGAAACGCTAAATTTGCTGCAAAAGCTCAAAGACGGTGAGCTAGACCCATCTAGGTACGTTAAGCGCAATGATGTCCTTTATTACAAAATGGATGTGGTTGGTGAGCAGCAACGTTTACTGTGCTATGTGCCAAGGGGTCATCGCCTTAGTTTACTTCGTATTTTTCACGATGAACATCAGCACATAGGTACAGAAAAGACTACTGATTTGATTTTAAAACATTTTTGGTTTCCAAAATTACGGCAATTTGTGCGGAAATACATACAACACTGCATTGTATGCCTTTCTTATAAAAAAGTACCTCGACAACCTTTGCAGCCAATCGAATCTTGGCACAAACCCACTATGCCATTTGAGACGGTACACAGTGATGTTCTGGGGCCACTTCCAGATTCTAATGGGTTTAGATATGTCATTCTTATAGTAGACGCATTTACCAAGTACTGTCTCCTATATCCCATCCATAAACAAGACGCGACAGAATTGAAAAAGACTTTTGAAATGGCAATGTCTCTTTTTGGCTCCCCAAAATTAATAATTGCTGATAGGGGTCGAATGTATGAAAGTAATACTTTTGTTAATTGGGTAAAACAACTAGGATGTGATGTGCACTTTATAACTCCTGAAATGCACCAGAGTAATGGTCAAGTTGAGCGGTACTGTCGTACTGTAATGAATATGATTCGTGTCGAGTCTAACTTCAGACAAGAACGTTGGTCTGACATTTTATGGAAATTGCAGCTCACCTTGAACATTACTGTCCAAAAATCTATAAAATGTTCACCTTTGTATTTGTTAATTGGCAGCGATGGTGCAACGCCCGTCATACGATCCCTGGTACGTGATGTGGCTCTGGAGGCATCGAGTCCCAATCGCGAAGCTTTACGCGAGCTTGCCCGACAACGAGCTTCAGAGTCGCTGGACCAAAACCGCACTCGCCAGGATGCTTATGTCAACGAGCGGCGCAAGATGGCGCGCTCTTTTCAAAAAGGAGATCTGGTGTTCGTTCGCAAGACGAGCCAAGCTACGGGCAAGTTGGAATCTGGCATGCGCGGCCCATACACGGTCACGCAAGTGCTGCCACATGGTCGGTATGAGCTCAAACTAATCACTGGCTCTTATGGCAAAACCACGCAAGCTGCGACAGAGTACATCACACTCTGGCGCGGAGAATGGACGCCTGACGTATGCACTGCATTCTTTGAAAGTGAGTGTTTTGTCATACTGTATTCCTACGGTGTTGGTTCCTGGTGATGTAATGTATGTGTGCATCCCATGGGCTCTGCACTCATACAGCGAGCACTGCTCTACAGTCACCATGTGGGTTAGTAGTGTTGTAATGTATCAGTCTATCCAATGCACTGATGCAGCGAGCACCCTGAGGGCTCTGCTCTACAGTCACTGCGTGAGCTAGTAGCGTTGTAATGTATCAGTGTATCCAATGCACTGATGCAGCGAGCACCCTGAGCGCTCTGCTCTACAGACACTACTCTGTGAAGACATCGAATATTCCGGCTCTGTTCGATGTTATGAGGGAGAAGGTTAACCTGAACGGTAAGCCTTCACTAGAGTACGGTGTATAGTGGGCGCTCTGCACCAGTACGAGAGGACTACCTGATCAGTACTCCTCTGCTGTGTACCCCGAGGGCAATGCACAGCGGGCACCCTGAGGGCACTGCCACGCCCACACGAAGGTGAGAACCCACTCATCTTGGATATTCCCGAGGGCTCTGTCCGAACGTTCAGAAAGTAATCGAGTAACTCTTACTTTCAGCTTGTTTGTATTGGATTGTTGAACTAATCGAAACAATATGATTTTCAGGTGACGATGATGAGGCTGATGACACTAATCAGAACTCATCATGCAGAGAAGAGGGTCCAGTCGGTGAGATGGTTGAAGATGCTCCAGCTGTTGAAGATCTGCAATCGCATCCACTCTTCCACTCTAAACTATGTACGGGCGAGGACGCGCCGCCGTCAGGAGAGGCCGTCTTAGAATAGTCAGCCCAAGAAGTGGGCGTGGCTAGCTGATTTCACGTCGCAGCTACGTCAGAGTGGCGGGGAGTGCGGAAGGACAGCAGGCCCGGCAGACACATTGCCTCGGCCACTTTGTTCACGGCTCCAGGAATAGACGGACGTTGCATACTCGCGTATCAATCTACCTACCTACATTTTGTTAGATAATTAATTTATTGTTCTGAACTGTATTTTTCTTGTGTTTCAAATATATTTTTTTAATATCTTGGGTTGTAGTTTCTAATTATACATATACTACTTTTTGTTTGTAAATACATACTTATTATACATAATTACACCCAGACTCAGGACATACAGACAAATCGGCCATTAATAAGAGCACGGACTCTGCATTTAAATGTTTAGTGTCCTTAACTCAGCCAATCAGAGCGCCTTAATCTGTAGTGGGGAATTGGCTGAATAGATTTCATACAAAAATTAGCGTCGTTTGCGCTCCTTTGGGTTTTTTAACTGTCGAAAAAACGGAGGAGGTTACAAGTCGACGCGTATATTTTTTTTATGTATGATCACGCATAACTTCTTACAGAGTAGTCCGATTTTGATAATTCGTTTTTTATTGGATAGGGTATACCTCGAAGTTGGTCCCATATAAATTTGGATAAAAATAACCTAACCTAAGGGTGGGAAAATAGGGGTCATTTATTGTTCACTCACAGATTTTAATGCTGAGTTGTGTATTACATCAAAAGATATCAAAAATTAACCATGTAGTAATTAGTAGATTATAGACACAAAATTTATAAAATAAAAACTTTTCAGTTTTTTCGGTAGTTTAATTTTTTTTCTTAAAAAGTTTTTATGGTAGTGAAAATCGCCACTAAAATTCGTTCAGCGGATAACAGCCATAATAATGATATTTTCGGTGGTTAAGAGTTATAAATCTGTCCGAGAGTAATAGAGTTATTAGATGATACTCAGCTTCCTTATATTTCTAGCACGTTAATGTTTTTTTAATGGTTGGATAACATCATAGTTGATGGGAAATGAAAACAAGTGGTAAACGGTGTTATTATGGAAAATATTTGATTAATTTAAAGATAAATATAATGTGAACAAAAGCTAATGAGAAGCAAGATCGCAAGTTATGTATATTTTTTTTTTATTTCAGTGTTTAATCATTCGTAATTTGTGTTCGTCTTTAGAAATCAAAATAGAAAAAAGTGCAACTAAACGAAATAGATCATTTTACAAAAAGGCCAGCTGGCCAAGTTGGAGTCTTTTAGAGGCCTTCTTTGGACATAATATGTATTGATCCAGGCACTGTTGTGAAAACCGGTTTTGATGATTTTGATGAAAATGTGCTAGTTAGAACCATCATTCTATTTTTCCTGTAATATTTGCATCAATTCTTATCAACTGTAATCATACTGTAATAATTATAAGGGGAATGGTATTTTTCGTCATATTACATCCTAAGTCAAAAACTACGCAACATAAAAGAAAATAAAAACCTGTAGTATGTACAAATGAAGCCCTTTCATATTATACCTACCCCATTTTTTCCATTTCTAATAATAAATGTGTGGAGTTGATTGGAAATTCATGTATGGCGAGAGAGAGATTTTCGAGAATTTCTGTGCTGAACTACTGCACCTTTTATAATGGTAGTATAACTCATGAAATAACAGATAGGTTTGGATTATCTTTCTCAATATATGGATTCCGATAATTCGCTAAATTACTCTCTTTAAGACGATGATAGCTCAGTGGTAGTGACGTCGGAAGCCGATACGAAGTTCCCGGGTTCGAATCCTACAATTAGCTTAAGCTTTCAATGAAGGAAAACATCGTGAGGAATCCATGTTTGGTTGTAAAGGTTTTTTTTGTATGTCCCAGGTTATTATATTTTTTTATGTATAGATAGATAGATAGATAACTCTTTATTGTACACCAAAAAACAAAAACAATAAAAAAGAGAACAAAAGTACTTAAAATTAATTACTGTACAATGGGCGGTCTTATCGCTAAGAAGCCAATATACCTAAAAACAATTAAAAATCTTACTTTGCGGTGTAGCATAATCCCTAATATCGCCACGGATGGTATCATACGGCGTCTTTGTAGAATGCAACATATACGGACACTCAGCGTTGAAATAGCACGATTTATCACTTAGAACTACATTCACTACGAACAATACTAACAGCTTAGAGATCATTGTGGTCTCTTATATCGCTTACAGTTGTATAAGATGTTATACAGCTAAATCTATTTATATGGGCAACGCTCTCGGATATCCCCACTTAGTAAAGTGGCGTTTATATTGACATTGATCTTTAATCCCGTTAGATAAATATTAGGGACAGTCTGTTTGCATAATCAGTTACTTGTTCAAGGTGTTTGGCGTATTTTAGGTATTCTGATTATTTGATGATTTTGTTTGTTTTTATTTTCGTAGAAGTTTGGTGTTATATATATATTTATGCATTACTAGCCGTGCCTTGCGGTCATCCGCGTAACATTTGGATTATATGCATATTCGAAATGTAATTGTAAAATGTATAAATGAAATTCCCTTTTACAGAGCCTAGAAAACATGATTAGAGAAACCCTCTCATCAATTTTACATATAAATTTTAGCGACCACACTTTTCACTTCCAATACGATCAGAAGGGCTGGGCATCTGCAACATATCAAGTATTTCACTCCCGGCTTTCTTGTCATCAGTCAATAGCACACAAATTCTTGTCAATGATATCCTCAAAAATTCGATTCCATCGTGTGACATAGCCTATATGACTGAAGCATAGATCACGAGAGATCGGCTGAGACGCTTGGATTTAGCTTAGACCTGATTTCCCACGAAACTCCCCACTTAATATCACAACTACACGTAAACGAACGCCAAAGACCAATAGTAGACAATTTATACTCACACAGCCCAAGAACTCACATGTTCGTAAACGCTTGTAAATACGCACTACCGCGCCCTCTGTGGACTGAAGCCAAGATAGCATGTACTTTAGCCTTTTTATATTCAAATAAATAAGGTCATTTTCTTAGACCCTACCACCGCAATTTAAACACATCTTTACATTTTTACAATACCCGGTTTGCAATAATCTAGTTACAAAAACTACAGATGTTATCGTTGTGTGATATAATATTGATACCGTTATCGATATTGACCGTGGTTGTGACGTGATATCCACGCCTACCGCCCGTGCTGATACTACTGGTTGATACAATTTTCTTCCGTTCATAACTGAGCAGACCGATTGGGAAAGTACCACCACCTTATAGAAGATCGCAACCAAATAACATTACTTTATTGCGGAGTTGTGCTCCTGCGATGATTAAGGTTGCCGGAGCTCCATGAACAAGAGCTGTGCTGGCAGTGAAGAACAGTCAGAAAAAAAAATTTTTTCTCCGTAAAATTCGATTAATAACGAGATTTGGCATTCATATATGTATTTAGTCGTTTAGACCACGTAGTTCGTTGCATGGCAGGGTTTGCTTACTCACAGCACATACTCTTGTACGGTCGCTCTATTAATACTCTATCTCTATGGCACCAGCGGTGTAGTACCAAAAGAAACTGCGCTTTGTTCTGCGGTTGGCAACGCATGAGTGATAGCACTAGTGTTGCAATGCTACGTTAACAGCTTATCATCAGGTGGGCCGTAAGCTTGTTTGCCACCTTATAGCTAATAATTATTATTATACCCAATAATAATATATATATACGGGCGCCACGCTTTGCTTCATCGTTCCTCAAGCGAACAGCAAAGAAGTGGAACTCAATACCAACGTATGCAATTCCTGATAACTTTTTTCTTACTGTTTATAGGCCTGTCTTTGTCCATCATCTCACAATGGTAATTGATAATGTGGCCGAAGGTAAGCACACAAAGCCTAGAAGGAACTGGTTCTCAAGTGCAGCTGTCGGAACACACCGACAGGTACCAGCCAATTGGGTAACCCTACCACCGTGCTATGGTTTCCTCACGATGTTTTCCTTCACCTAAAGCTCAAGCTCTTTGTAGGATTCGAACCCTGGACCGCCGTCTCGGTATCCAATGTCACTACTACTGAGCTATCATCGCGTTGAACGTTTAACCTAGTGCGGCTGCCGAGAGAATGCGTTTGTGTGGGCTAATTTCGAAAATGGCTAATCCTATTGCGATGAGACTTTCACAGGCAGGTTCAGTATTTGCTTAGGCATAGCTTAGTGAAAGTCCCATCATAATCAGATTAGCCGTTTCCATGTTTTGGCCAATATTAACAGATGTCAGAAATGCATTCTTTCCACGGCAGAGTGAATAGACACGCTTCATTATATAATACAACTCTGCTGGTAAGGAATTATAGGTTTTGGTTTCAATATTCGAGGGTCTAAAAGAGATAACTGCTAGAACGAATGCAAACAAAAACAGTATCTAGTAGATAGATTTCACAACTTGCCTGATTTAATGTTTGACACGAGTGTCAAAATCTTCAATATGACATACGATCAACTATTTTTTTTTTACTGTTTATAGGCCTGTGTTTGACTGCAATCTCACCATGGTAAGTGATGATGCGGCTGAAAGTGGTAAGCACACAAAGCCTAGAAGGAACTGGCTCTTAAGTGCAGCTATCGGAACACACCGAAAGGTGCTTGACGACAGATTTTCAACTTAGCCAGCCAGGCGGGTACTACAAAGTACCCTACCACCGTGCTATGGTTTCCTCACAATGTTTTCCTTCACCGAAAGCTCAAGCTCATTGTAGGATTCAAACCCAGGACCTTCATCTCGGTATCCGACGTCACTACCACTGAGCTATCATCACCTTAAACTATATACACGACTAGCTGTTCCCCGCAGTGTTACCTGCGTTCCCGGGATAAAAAGTAGCCTATGTCCTTCTCCATAGCATAGGCTATTTGCATGCCAAACACTGATCGGTTCATCAGTTGAGGCGTGAAAGTATAACAGACAGAGTTTCTTTCACATTTATAATGGCCCTGATTCTGTTGTTCACAACTAAACTAATTTTAATCTCACTATGTCTCTTTCTAACAAAGAACATAAGAAAAGGATGTAAAAAATTTAGTCCTGTCAAATTAGTCCAATGCTTGTTTTCAATATAAATTTAGTCGCCATCTATCGTGGTTACGCCTAAATACACGCAAAATAAGACGGCAAAGATTAATTTTACAACTTAAAATATGTTCTATCCTTTTTCAATAATGTTCGTAAGAAAGAGATGAGATGTGACTAAAATTAGTTTAGTGCGATTTACAACAGAATCGGCACCAATACCAAAGTATGCGCGTGATTAAAATAAAAATTCTTGGACAAGATCTTTTCGAATTTTGGTAAGACTATGCCAGGTGTAGTCGATAACCGTCGATTAGTTGATACTCATCGATTCATGTTCTTTCAATGATGGTATGGCATTAATGTGAAAATTTTTAGGATCGGCAACGCGCGAGTGTTACCCCTGGTGTTGCAAGTGTCCATAGGCTACGTTAACCGCTTACCATCAGGCGGGCCGTATGCTTGTTTGCCACAATAGCGGTTTAAAAAAAAAACAAAAATCAGGGACTTGGGACATTATTCCGCCACATTTTCAGCTTCATTATAGTATAATCCTCTGTGATATTGCTATGAATTGGCTCGTAAATCTATAATTGAACTGTTAAAAAATACTTAAACCGACTTCAAAATAAATTAAGAAGTAATCAAATCCTGATCTGATGACAATGGGACTAAACGGGAAGTGTACCCTTTCAAATAAAAAAAGAATTTTCCAAATCGGTTAATGACGGAGTTATAAGGTAACAAACTTAAATAAAAATACAACCAAATTCAGAACCTCTTCCTTTTTTTAAGTGGATTAAAAAGAAAGAAATTAATTGATTTGACTGCATGAATACTACCGTAGCGTAGGGACTTGCAAGCCTCGGAATGAGCATTCGGTTCGCGCTCGACTGCGCTCCGCCAATTGTCAGCTTTTTGACGAACACAGGGATTCGCATCTCGCTCGTGATGTATGCTCGTTGTACGTCCACACATGGTCCACACTTTACATCGCGA
The DNA here is from genome assembly GCA_951394255.1 of Polyploca ridens. NCBI lineage: Eukaryota > Metazoa > Arthropoda > Insecta > Lepidoptera > Drepanidae > Polyploca > Polyploca ridens. The sequence goes on along the minus strand of OX596243.1, from coordinate 1,521,829 downwards.
GCGCCGAACGAAGAGCGGCTGGGCTTGTGCTCGGTTCGCGTAAAGTAGATGCACCATAAGATTTGGCATAGTTAAAGTTTATTTGGAGAAGGAGTGTAGAAAGATATTTATTTATTTCAATATTAAGAGTGCGTATAAAGCAAAATAACAATCTTAGAATTGAAATTTACCCGAGTAAATAGTATTTAAATGAAAAAATATTTTTATATGGGTATGTTCATTATATACGCGAGGATTCTATCTGAGCAAAAACATAATGGAATGAAATTTCCTCGATAGAAAAAAATCACAAAGCTAAGTACCTCTAATAATAATGAATTTTCGATTTTATTGGTTCATGTTGTATCTAATTAAGACAAAAATTCGATAAATAATATTACTAACATATGACCTAGGGCTGCTACTAACGATTTTTTTAAATATTCTATACTTTACGAGTTATTTAGATAAAAAGCGCTTAGTTCATTTTTGTTCCGCGAAACACGCTATATCCATCTCATCTCCACGCGAAGATTAGATTAGGTTTGTTTCATCTGACATTGCCATATTTTTCTGGCTTGGTACGCACTCTTAAAAGTTTTATATACGTAATACCCAACAATTTTATATGTTGGTAGGTACTTAGATTTTATTATATCACTAAGGTAGCAAACAAGCATACGGCCCGCCTGATGGTAAGCAGTTACTGTAGCCTATAGACGTTTGTAACACCAGGGGTATCACACGCGCGTTGATGACCCTGAAGAAGATATAGCTAATGTATGTATGTAGATTGGTACCCACTTGAACATCCTGTATATCAGAATCGAACCCAGGACCCACGCCTTCCGAATGTGGACAAGTCTAATAAACGATAAAAAAAGCCTATCGAAAATCTAGTGATATAAAACATTAATAAATTATAACGCATTTATAGCACCAATTAGCTATATGATGGGTATATAAAGATTAATTTTATAATTCGAATACAAGTATATTGGAGACAGCATGTATTTATATAACTTTATTGATGAGTATATTAATCTACTTGCTAAAAATAAATAACTTTTTCAACACACTCGCTCGTAAAGTGACATTTATTGCAAAATACAATCTGTTTTTTTCCTCGCAAGTGTGTTGAAAAACGTCGTATGACACGCGTGTGCATTGATTATTACACTCTCGGCTCACTACCGCCTAGAGTGTTAATAACCAACTTTGCACACATGTATCATAATGTATCATTCTTTGACGTGCCAGTTGGCGCAGTTGGTTAAGATTCACCTTACGCGTCGCAGGTCGTGGGTTCGATTCCCACACAGGACATGCATTTGTGTGCATGGACGGACATGTCTGTATGTCCTGAGTCTGGGTATAATTATGTATATTAAGTATTTATTTAGAAACATAAAGTAGTAGGTATATGTATTATATCAGTTATTGGTTTCCATAGTACAAGCTCTGCTTAGTTTGGGATCATATGACCGTGTGTGAGGAATGTCCCAGGATATTTATTATTTCTTATTGTCTGCAGAAATTGGTTTTGTTTCGTGAGATTATAATAATATCAAAAAGAGAGCGGCCATTAACGACTTTCCCCCTTTGTGATTGTCGTGACATTTTTCAAAATGCATATTATGTAAGTTAACCAAAGCTTGATTGCGTTGGTTTTATTAAAAAAAATATAGATAATTCGCTTATTTTTATGTCAGACTACTAAGAACGTAGCCTAAAATCTCAGTGAGAAAATCGAACAATAAAATCATCATCATCAGCCTATAATGTCCCACTGCTGAACACAGGCCTCCTTTCACAAATGAGGGTGAAAGGGAATGCGCAATACTCCACCACGCGTGCCCACTGCGGATCGGTAGAGGTAGGCTAGTGGTCAACCTATACTGTTGGAATTTTTCAAGCCGCCTAGGAGGCATCCAACTAGCTTAACGACTATAACAATTAAGTGATAACCGGGACCAACGGCTTTACGTGCCTTCCGAAGCACGGAAACGCTCGATTTGAAATACCACTAGGCTGTCACTCATCCAGGTAGTACCGACCACGACGGTGGTAGCCTAACTTCGCCGATCGATTAAGAACGGCTAATCATGCTACACCACGAGCGCTTCAATAAAACGAATAATAAAATACCTACTTTAAATAGGAACTACTAAAATTACAGTTTCTTGCGAAAAAAAATACGGGATATTTGCCGAGACTCCCCTTTCCCCCACGTGGGTGAGACTCGGGCCAATTATATCGCCAAAATAACCTTACAAACTTTTTTAAGGTTTCTTTTAGGTACATAAAGTTCCACACTACAGAAGACTGCAGCTTAAAAACATCAACTTTGTTTCAATCAGTTTCAATTAGCTTCATATTGAAAGTGGTTCAATATATCTGGTGCTCATCCTACAAATGGATTCATACAAGTTGAATATTAATATTAAAGCTACGCTTTTGTTCACGAATTTGTTTTATGCTATTAAGACAATGATTATACAACACAATTAGCAATTGAATGTTTACACACAAAAAAACTCTTTGTCTATTAGTTTTATTGTTACTAAATTAAGACGAACGTCTAACTAATTGTCAGCTTAACTATTGATAACCTTAACCGCCGATTAAATACCCCTCTACGCTTTCATTCATGTCCAACTTGTTGTAGTACCGTGAAAAAGCTGTAAGAAGCTTTTATTATCTGAAAAGAGAAAAAACTATCATATGCATTGCAGTAAACAACATACAAAGGTTTACTGTACCACACTCTATTACAAAGCCAACTAAACAAGATAAAGAATGTAAACAAACTTTCAAGAAATTCGTGTTGACAGCTGCTTTACCGATCGCTTTCTGTACCACGTATCACACAACGACAGCTGTCGTCGACCAACTAACGTCATTATTGCATGCGAGAGATAATGATCGCTCGCTATCGTAATGTAACTCAGTAGAGGTCGGTTGTTTACATATTTTATCTCCAATCAATGGCTCTGGTAAAGTTGAGAATCTGTCGCTCAGAATGAGCGAGAGAAGGAGAGAGAATGAGGATATGATGAGTGTTAGAGAAGATGTTACCAATATCATATCATTTAAGTACAGGGTGAATAAAAGGGGACCCAAATGAGATCCTTGTGGTATACCGGAAGGTATAGGAAGAAGAAAAAAAAAACTTCAGCAAACAACTATTACCACAAAATAAATAATAGTACAAGTACAGAAAGATAACTTTCTGACAGCAAACATGCGAATTTAAACCTAGTTATAAGTTCGGTAACATTGATAATACTGCGCAAGCCTCGAATGCGATGTTCTTTATAATTAATAATCAGCTACCGACTGTTGCGCGTAGGTACGTAAAGAAGCGACACTTCCACTCATACTTACAGCCATGAAACATTCGAGTGATACCGTGGTATAGCCACCAGCGGTGAGCGTAGCGTATCGTCGTGAGCGAGCCATCATCACTAGAAGCGTTCGTCTGAGCGGTATTGAGTACACGTACCAGGGACACTCGTAAGCAGCATCCGCAATTTTAGAACTCTGAAAAAAAAACTTATTATTCAAATGAAAGCCATTTATTAAATTTAGGCCCCAGACGGCAACTTCTCAGCCCAGCATCAGTTGCTGGGTTGAAAAGATCTGTAGCGACCTATCAGCCATATAACAATAACAATGAGATAGTTCACACACGGAAAGATAGATGGCGTGGGGCCACATTATCCTGCATCGCGCTTACAATGTTTTCTCGAGAATAAGCTAAGATAAATATACTTTATTTGTACACCACATAAAAAGTACACAGAAAAAAATAACAAACAAAAGAATTGATTTTCTAGTTCTACTGTCTGACATGTACAGTTGGACCGCGGTCCCTGCGGCACGATGACCCAGCCTGGCGGAAGATCTTCCCTTTTAAATAAAATTGTCATACTTTGCACCTTCATAGATCTCTATTTTTTGTGGCACAAATCGATATAACTAATTAGGAAGATTAAATCTTCCTAATAAACATGGTGCATTAAATTAAAGGAAGAAAAGGTTATATAAACTAAATGAATTCATTAGGAATCTAAATTTATCAGTGGTTTCTATCTTAAATCATTGAAAACACTTATTTTTTTAAATAATGTTTCCTTTGCGTAAGCTAGTTTTCACTCACGCAAGATCCAACTCAAATAAAAATTATAAAGCAACATGGCATACTTATCAAGATAATACCAAATTCACACCTCTTCTGTGAGTAGTTCCCCCTGGTAACAATATAAGAATACTTGCACAGTGTTGCCCATTAAATATGCTGTCATTGACAATAAACGAACAAAATTACTGCCATTTTCCTGTGAAGAGAAAACTTTATGATATGAACAAATTAAACACGTTTATTTTATTAAGAGTGCGTATAAAGCAAAATAAAAATCTTAGAATTGAAATTTACCCAAGTAAATAGTATTTAAATGAAAAAATATTTTTTATATGGGTATTTTCATTATACATATACGCGAGGATTCTATCTCAACAAAAACATAATGGAATGAAAATTCCTCGATAGAAAAAAACAAAGATACCTCTAATAATAATGAATTTTCGTTTTTATTCGTTCATGGTGTATCTAAATTCGATAAATAATATCACTAACATATGACCTAGGGCTGATACTAACGATTTTTTTAAATATTCTATACTTTACGAGTTATTTAGATAAGAAGCGCTAAGTTCATTTTTGTTCCGCGAAACACGCTATATCCGTCTCATGCCACGCGAAGATTAGACATAAGTTTGTTTCTTCTGACATTGCCATATTTTTCTGGCTTTGTACGCACTCTTAATGCTATATTGATTAAACTCTGATTAATCAAATAACTCACAAAAGTAAGTTGGTATGCCGTGACGCACATTACAACCATCGAGAAAGTCAACTGAGCTAGAATCGGAAAGGCGAAACACGTTTTGATCTTCGCTGACGCCTCCAATATAATTTGATGTTGAAGGACGCAATGCCGAAGACGATCACTCACAGTCTTCTCTTCTTCAGGAGTTAACAACTGCCAAATAGAAATAAATGGTTAACTTTTTATGGAACGGTTCTTTCTTATGCGAAATCAGAGTTGGTCTCGTACGGTCGCGGTCTATGCAAGTGGCCGTCGTAATACCTGTGGGCATTAGTAATATCGCGAGCATTGCCACGTATTGACCCTGTCCAGAAGGGGCGATTTCGCCGCGATTCTCTGGCGCGTATTACGAGTCAAAGTATGGGGGAAGTGCACTCGATTTAAACGCGCATTTTAAAATGCTTGTGGACGCAATGTATTGGTGACTAGTACCCCGCCAACGCGCGTAATGCATTCGGGCGAGTCGCCAGAGAATCGCGGCGATTTTGCCCCTTCTGGACAGGCACTTAAGAAACCCTAGAGACTACTGCTTCTCAAGTGCCTGCTGGAACACACCGGTAGATAATAGACAGCCAGGCATTTCAAAGTAGGTACACCCTACCACCATTCTTAAGTGAATATGAAGCCTTAATGTGACGATGAGCACAAGAAGAAAGTTATTTTGGTATCTGTACATTTTCCCTCATCCAATCTTACCTTATCAGTAATATTGATGTCATGGCATAAGGTCCTCAGTGACACACCCAGCAGTTGGAGACGGCTGCGACAAACTGCAGTCATCGATGTTACTAAGAAATCCCAACTGTCGTTGAAAAGGGCTATAAGAGCTGTAGTTAAACTCTGCAAAAATCACATTTTATTACATAGGATTGGGTCTATGGGTATGTTAAGTGATTATATAGCCGAAGGTTCATGACGACATAGAATAGCTAGGTGGGAACTTCATACAAAGTAACCTTACTCACCGTGCATAATGTGCCGGCCAACCATAGAGATCGAATATTTAATAGAGCGACTGTACTAGAGACCGACCTGACAAATATAGTAGGATCCACCATAGCTATCACGTTTACCGAAAGTTCAAGCTCAAACCACGCTACTTCTACTTCGCCACGACTTACAACGTCACCACTACATTATTATATTAATGTGCACGTTTACTACTATTACTGACCTGATGAACATACGTTAACTCATAAGCTGGGGATTTTGAAGTATCGTAAGGATACCTGGGGATAAGAGAAAAAATTAAAAAGACACGAATATTTATTACTTATTATAAAAATTACTGAATTAAAGCTGCAAGGAATAAGCTTATTTTAATTAGTGCAAGAGAAAGCTTGGTGAAGAACATTATTGACCCTGATTCTGTTGTTTACAACTAAACTAATTTTAGTCTCACTATGTCTCTTTCTAACAAAGGATGTAAGAAACTTAGTCCTGTCAACTTAGTCCAATGCTTGTTTTCAATATAAAAGTCGCCATCTATCGCGATTACGTCTAAATACCCGCAAATGAAGACGGCAAAGACTAATTTGACAGCTTTAAATATGTTCTATCCTTTTTCAATAATGTTTGTAAGAAAGAGATGTGATGTGACTAAAATTTGTTTAGTGCGATTTACAACAGAATCGGCACCATTGTCTGTAGTTTTGAAGTAATAGCGGAAGAAATAATATGAGCGATCAAGGATTAAGATGTAGGTGTAGAGGATTAAGTAAACAAACCAAGCTCGAAGAGGTAGTTGATTCTTCGGAGCACTAACTACCCAACCGGCGACGGTGGCAGCACCAAATAGCCCGTACAGATAAAAAGTCTTTGTTGTAGCCTTATTACACCTTGAGACAATTATAGAATTTGTATATACTGCCATTTCTTAACTTGAACGATTCTTATTTAGATAATAAATAATAATAAATAAATAAATTTATTTCCAATAACTTATCTTAGGTTACAACATATTTTTGGAATCTCCTTTTAAGCAAAGATTTGCTTGTGTTAGATGCCATCCTACATAATTCAATTTATTAATAATGTGTATTTTTTGCATGCTAATGAAAAGCTAAATGTGCTGAATCTATTGTATAAATATAAGACCTTACTGTAAACCACGCCACGTTTAAAGCAAATAAATAATATTCTATTCTTCCCAGATATCCCAGAACATTTTATTTCTAAATCAGAATTTCATATTTTTTTTAATCAAAAACAAAATCAAAAAGTCATTTATTCAGTTTAGGCCTTAGTAAGGCACTTATGAACGTTATGTACATACAGTTGAATTTACCACCGGTTCGGAATACACTTAAACTGAGAAGACTCCGGCAAGAAACTCAGCAAGGTTTTTTTTTTGTGGAAGATCTTTTAATTTAATATTACAGCTTTTTATATTTTTTATACCACTAACGTGGCAAACAAGCATACGGCCCGCCTGATGGTAAGCGGTTACTAAGCCTATGGACACTTGCAACACCAGGGGTATCACTCGCGCGTCGCCGACCCTGCAGAAATCTCTTCACACCCTTTTTGAAGAATTGTACTCTATTGGGACAACCACGGCATAAATTACCTAATAACTAAATTTATCGATTTTTGTCGACAAATCTGAGATCACTCACATCAAATCTAAGAGAACGACATTTGATATTGATAAATAAACTTACTTTATCCCTATTCGATAAATATGTCTTTGTCTATAATTAAACTAATTGTCATTATTCTTCAGTAGTTGTAAGAAAAACATTAGAATAAAATGAGCCAAAAGAATCAACTGAAGACGCCAATATTAAAGATTAACCCTGATGTATCCTCCTAACTATTATAAATGCGAAAGTGAGTTTGTTTGTTTGTTATGCCTTCACGCCTCAACGGATCATCATGAAATTTGGCATGTACATAGCCTATGGTATGGAGAAGGACATAGGCTACTTTTTATAACGGGAACGCGGGTGAAACCGCGGGGGACAGCTAGTACTTTTATAATTCCTACTGCCTTACTTTTGTATAATGTCTTTCCCTTCCTGTCTATCTTCCGCCTTGAGTTGTTCATCACATTCATCGATGACGGATTGAATCAACGTATCGTTCATCATCAAGTTGAACATTTTGGCGAGGTACGCGAAGATGGTGAGTAGCAATAACAGTGTTTCAGTCATAAGAGTCAAATTACCCCAGATTTTGATTAAATCACCAATTTGACCTATCACGAAAGTTCCTGGAAATTACGCAGACACTCAACATTAACATAACATAAAAACATCAGGTGGTTAAGTCTGCTAAAATGTTTTACTGACACGATACTATTGCAATTCCATTATCATTGAGCCGATGTGCGCAGTCTACTAATTCATAATGGTCTCATAATGAATGAAAAGAATTTTAGTACAAAAACTGTCAAAACTAAAAGATCATTGTGGCACGATTGTAGTGGAAAATCATCGGAAAGCTATTATGGCGCCATTATGACGAATTTCTTTGGTTTGTAGACTACCAAAACTGTAAAATGTGTCAATTTTGACACCATTGGTAGTTCATTGGAACACAATTGTAATAGCAGACTTGGGCCCCTGTATGCTATCCTAACAATATTGTTGAACGACCTTGTGAAGGATCGAAAATTGCCTGAGAGACTCTGCTTGTCATGTGATGGTGATTAAGAGGTGGTATTGACAACAAAAGAAAACCAACCGATTGTGCTGATTGCATACTTTGACTAGCTTCTGCTCGCGGCTTCGCCCGCGTGGCCTACAGGAAACAAATGACATATTTTTCTACAACAATAAAAGAAAACAAAACAACTTCATCCCGCTTAATTTTCAATCTTCAGACTAAACACAAAATTTGAAGATCCTAACTTCAAAGCTGACGGACGTTCATACAAACTTTCATCCCCTATTTTACCCCCTCAGGGATAGAATTTTGAAAAACCCTTTCTTAGTGGATACCTACTCTTCACAAAGAATACACTCTCCAAATTTCATGTCTCTAGGATCAGCGGTTTAGGCTGTGCGTTGATATACCTATAAGTCAATCAGTCAGTCAGTCAGGACTTTGAATTTTATATATATTGATATTATTATACCGGACCGTCGCGACTCAGTCTCATCCCTTAATAGAAGTCCGTGCCGTCAAAAGTAATCCGATCGTCCCCATTTAGTCGCATTCACTAAAGTCAGTCTCTATTCACCCCGAGTAGGGCCCTGAGCCAAAGTTCGATATTCACTTAGGGGCGCTGACTAAATAGTCCACGTAAGGGTGTAAAAGCCATCTAAATCTTACACCGTCTAACGACAATTTTCGATGTTCACGTATAAATACTTACCAGATGTAAACATGATCCACAGTCCAGCACAAAAGCGACAGAATGTTTTCTGATTGCCATTAAAACTTCTTGGCACCAAAAGACCTCCCAATCTTATTACATTCAGGGAAAACCATAGAGAATAATTTTCATTCTCTACAAAAAACGTCATGATTATATCTAGAACGAAGATCAAAACTATAGTAAAATATTGTACCGTACACTTGGATTATACAGTCAAATAATTCAATTCTGTCACTTTTATACACGTACGAATTAACTCATAATTGCGAAGTAAATTGATGCAATCATGCAAACTGGACAAATTAAATTATTGATGTGCGAATGACGTTATGTGTAGTTAATGAAAGTCAAAGTCAAAGCCATTTATTTAATTAAGGCCCTAAGAGAGCGTATATGAAAGCTACTGAAGTTACCACTGGTTCGGAAGTCGGTCTTTAACTGAGAAGAACCAGCTAGAAACTCAGTAAGGATAAAGAAAATATGTAGTTGGTCAAATTTAATGCTGAGACAGACGGGCAGACAGATAGACGGACGGAGTGGCACCATAAGTGTTCCATCTTTACCTTTTGGTTTCTGAACTACGTAAATGTGACCTTCATAAGTGCCCTTCTGGGGCCAAAATTGAATAAATGGCTTTGACTTTGAACCCTAATTACCAACAGAAACTAGGTAAGTTTTTTTTAGTAGATTAGTAGTTAGTTGGCAGCATAGAGTTACTTGCACCCCCTACTCGCCCCACTCCCCTATTGGCTACATACCAAGTTTTAATAATAGCAAAATAGTATTAATCCGCCAATTTTCTGAAATAATTTCCCACATTTTCATAAATGAGTGGAGGCAATTAAAGTGCAGGTAATTGATACAAATTGGAATATTCCAATTGTATAATAATGATCAATATATTTATGATACAATTTTATACTTATATACTTAATACTAGCTTGCCACACAGTTTCACGCAGATTCCGATGATAAAAAGTAGTTTTTTTCCATTTTCGGAGTAACAAAACAATAAGTGTTAGTTTACCGAGAACAAATGAAAAGGAACTCATGACGCCGACGACGTTTTTAATCGACTTCGAAATAAAAAATTAATTTTTAAAAAACTACTTCAAAATTACTTTTTTATTTCTTCATTTTTAGTTTTTCTTATATGCAATAGAATTTAAGCAAGGTGGGAAACTTAAGAAGACCAGCCCCAACACGCAGCAACTGTTCACAAGTATGACGCGTGTGGCAGCCATCGATTTGACTACTAGCAATGTTCTTGTCTCTACCATCAACACTCAAAAGGGCAACAGTAATAACCAATTATCACAAAAAATTCATGTTTTATTTAAATTATTTACTTCATTAAACTATTTTACTTCCTTTCTTCTACATGCTTAAGAACGGTGAAGAATGTGTATGATGCTTTGATTATCTGAAAACAATGAATAGATAAATATTAAATAGATGGATATTGCATCAGGATTATTATGTAAATAATAGTCCAAATGAAAAACCTCGAAAGTAAGTAAATAATTAAAGTAAGGTCTCATGGTTCTCGAAATATTTGTAATTTAGATTTTGGAATGATTGATTTTTATGCCTAAGATTAAGAATTAATGATAATTTTACGTAAACTTTTTTGCTTTAATTAACTTTTAACAAAAACTGATATTATGCTCTATAGCATAATCTAAGTTCTTCAGGGTGATTAGGACCACTATTTACAGGACACCTGTATATATTCCTTTCCCTAACTTCGAAACACTAGCCCATAATTGAATAGTTGAAAGGTAGAACCTTTGCAGAAATGTATTTAGCAATTTCAAATATTTTAGTCCTATTTTTTTATTTATCAATTTTATCTTCTTGTGTACGAATTCTCTGTTTTGTACTTTATTAAACTGTTGAAAGAGAGAGATCTTTAGAGATATTTTAGGATACAATAAAAAGCAAGATGTGAAAACTTCAACTGGCTACTTCAATCTACTTCTGCATTATAATTGCGATTTTAAAGTATTCAAAGTATATAAATATTCCCAAAAATATGTTCAGCTTCTTCCTTGTCAAATAAAAGACTTTGAGCCAACCTATATACTCACAGACATGAAACAAGCGAGAGAAAGCGTGGTGAACCCGCCGGCGGTGAGCTTGGCGACGCGGCGCGCGCGCACCATCACCACGAGCAGCGCGCGCCGCACGCGCGCCGGGAACAAGTGCCACGGGCACGAGTACGCCGCCCCCGCCACTGACGAACTCTGTCAGGCATTACAATCAAAAATCACGACAAATTACTACTATATTGATAGTTTAAGCTGAAGTTTAAGTGACTTGTGCTGTTATTAAAAATTAATATAAAATTACCCACTGAGAACTTTCTAAAATACTTGAATTGTACACAATGATAAGCTCATTGAAATACGTAGATGGCGGTGAGGTTTTAAAAGGTAAGTAAAATGAATAGATCATTCTTAAAGGCGATGATTGTGGCGGACTATAACACGGTTGTAGGATTCCAACAGGAGTTGAAAATCTGTCGCAAAGCAACTACGATGTAATCAATTGTGAATAGGGATCATTTCCCTCCACTGCTAAATAGATTTTTATAAAAACACTTACCGCTTCCATAAGCTGATCTCCTTGGAAACAATACAGGAATACCTGGAGCATCATACTCAATAAGTACGCCATCATTGAAGAGAAGCGGACCAAATTAATTGTCTCCTGAAATAAGGAATTTGACATGATTTTTAATACTTTGTTTTATGTGTGACAAGACAAACAACAGTAACTATTAATTTAGCCTATAACAATACAGTGGCCTTGATTCTGTTGTTTACAACTTAACTAATTTTAGTCTCACTATGTCTTATTCTAACAAAGAACATAAGAAAAGGTTGTAAGGGTTGCTTTCAATATAAATTGAGTCAACTTTTATCGCGGTTACGTCTAAATACCCGCAAATAAAGACGGCAAAGATTATTTTAACAGCTTTAAATATGTTATATCCTTTTTCAATAATGTTCGCAAGAAAGAGATGTGATGTGACTAAAATTAGTTTAGTAGTTTTACAAAAGAATCGGCTCCATTATTAACTAGGTATAACATTATATTAGACTAACTGTCCCGCGCGGTTCTACCCCTTTTCCGTTTTTTAATGACGCCTTGATTTATTATCTTAATATTTAGTTTCTCGGAGTACACCCTATGCAAGTCTAGTATTACTTACGAAAGATAACTGGTATGCAGTGATACATATAATAATCACTGAGATGGTGAACTGCACGAGGATTGACTCCGTAAAGCAAGCCTGCATGCGTGCAGCTGCTTCCAGTACAGCTTGGTGCTGCATCACGCAGGTACGGAGACGGGAAATCACTGTCTCTTCGTCTTCAGGAGATAGAAGATGCTTGAAAGAGAGATATGAACAAGGTTAGTCGTTTAGTTTGTTGAGTGAGGGTATCATTGGAAATTATATCGTTTGTATGTTGTGAAGCGCTCGTGGTGTAGCATGATTAGTCGTTCTTAATCGATCGGCAAAGTTAAACTACCATCGTCGTGGTCAGTACCTGGATGGGTGACCGCCTAGTGGTATTTCAAATCGAGCGTTTCGGTGCTTCGGAAGGCACGTGAAGCCGTTGGTCCCGGTTATCACTTAATTGTGATAGTCTTTAAGCTAGTTGAATGCCTCCTAGGCGGCTTCTAAAAATTTCAACAGTAGGTTGACCACTAGCCTACCTCCACCGATCCGCAGTGGGCACGCGTGGTGGAGTATTGCCCATTCCCTTCCACGGTAATTTGTGAAAGGAGGCCTGTGCTCAACAGTGGGACATTATAGGCTGATGATGATGATGATGTATGTTGTGATTCGGATTTAATCTACCACTGAAGACACAGGCATCTTCATTCCCTTTTCCACTTATTACGTTCATATACCCGATAAATCTCATATTTTTTGGCATCAGCAATTAGATCCCAATTATTTTATGTACGCTTCTGCCATTCGGTTCTTTTATTCGTTCTAAGGACATTCCCTCCTTTCTTACTCATATCATACTATACTTCACACCATCCATCCATCTTTTATTCGCATCAAAGATTATATATCTACCAGAATTATTTGCTGAGCATATTCAACGAGAATCTAATACTTTTGTTACCATGTATTTTCAATTCTTGAGAAATGAACCGGAATTAGATTAATATTGTGATTAGCACTCAAAAGCAGCTTTAGGAACACAACATTTGGGCTCCACCATTCCATAAATGTTGTTGCTCTCAGAAGCTTTCCCCAAACTTAGACTCAAACCTTTGTAGAAACGCTGCAGTCTTGACAAAGTGTCCTCAGCGAGAGAGACAGCAACCTCAGCCGGCAGCAGCAGACTGCTATCAGTGAAGTCACCAGCATATCCAAGCTTATGTTCACCAAAGCTGCCATTATCACAGCTACTGACTACAACAAAAATACCGGGGGGATATTGGGGGTGCACTAATACATCAAGGAACTTCCTAGGTAACTGTTAAAACTGCCGAGCTGATTTTGGTCTGCGAAGACCAAACATTTATTACCTGATGTATGTATGTCAGTTCATAAGCTGGTGATTTGGAAGTGTCGTAAGGATACCTGAAATTGCCAAATAGTACGGTCAGAAACAAATGTTGCTGAGCAGATCTATGTTTACAAAATACATACATCGTTGAAGATGTGGGCAGTAGTCTCAAAATCTGTGATGTGGGTTTGAATCGTTCAATAATTTTAAGCTTTTGTTGAAGAAAAATATCATGAGGAAAACACAGCTCATTGGTAGCATCCTCAAATTGAGAACTTGCCAATATCACAATGCGATTATGATTAAACAGAAGCTAGCAACGAAGCTATCAGAAGTAGTCAATTACTCACCACATTGTAAAAGTTATTAACTAACTCACCAAGCGCTCAAGGGTAGTTGATGCTTTTCGGCACCTGCAGCCCAGCCCAGGACTGTGATTCCTGATAGCAACATGTACAGATACAAGTATCGAGTGGTCTGACGGTTGAAACTGTGGGCAAAATTTACATGACTAACAAACGTAAGTAGGTACTTACAGCTTTTTTAGTTTACCTATGTTCCTCAAGGATCTAACGTTTACCGAAATGTATAACTTTATAGGACCTGTCAGGTTTGCTATCATCCTCAAGTTGGCAATCTGTCTCCAAGCACCTACCGGTATGTCTGTCAGTTGCACTTGAGAGCCAGTTGGCCTGAAGTGCTTACCACATTTGGTAAATTTTTTTTACTGTTTATAGGCCTGTGTTTGACCGCAATCTCACCGCAGCCGAAGGTGGTAAGCACACAAAGCCTAGAAGGAACTGGCTCTCATGTGCAGCTGTCGAAACACACCAAAAGGTGCTTGGCGACAGATTTTCAACTTGAGTATGGTAGCCAGCCAGGCGGGTACTACAAAGCCCTACCACCGTGCTATGGTTTCCTCACGATGTTTTCCTTCACCGAAAGCTCAAGCTCATTGTAGGATTCGAACCCGGGACCTTCGTCTCGGTATCCGACGTCACTACCACTGAGCTATCATCGCAGTAAAATCACAACTTACCATGATGAGGTTGTACTTAAACAGACCTATTTATAATAAACTAGCAGACCCCCGCGGTTTCACCCGCGTACGGTTTGAATTTTTTTGACCGGAACACTTATTATTTTTCAAAAATAAAAGTAGCTAAGTTACTCCTTATAACATCAGCTATGAACCGGAACAGACAGACAAAAATGTTTAAAAACTCAATCCGATTTAATTCAAAAAAAGTTGAACCCACATAAAAGCTTGGTGCAATGCAAAACTCTTTAAAATTGGAATTTCAAATATAAAAGAATATTTAAATCGGATTAGAATTCGAAACAATTTTTTTTTTGTTCTTGGATATTTGAATAAAAAACTTATACTATATTTGAAATTCCAATTTTAAAGAGTACCAAGTTTTTTGAATAAAATCGGCTCAGATTACTTAACAAAAGGCAGATAGAGCGTGCGAAACATGGGAGTGAGGCCAAAAAAACCACAAAGTTTATTTAAGAGTGCGTATAAAGCAAAATAACATATCTTAGAATTGAAGTAAATAATATTTAAATGAAAATATATTTTAATATGGGTATTTTCATTATATACGCGAGGGTTCTCTCTGAGCAAAAACATAATGGAATGAAAATTCCTCGATAGAAAAAAAACATAAAGCTACCTCTAATAATAATGAATTTTCGTTTTTATTCGTTCATGATGTATCTAATTGAGACAAAGTTTTTTTCGTTAAATAAAGTTTTTTAAACAACCAAATACAAATTCAAAAGCGAATACCAGGTATGTGTTTTATAATTTTTATTTGCTTTTTTGGCCTACCCCGTGTTTCGGGCGCTCCATCTGCCTTATTCTGTAATCTGTGAAAATCGAATTCAGTTTTCAAACATGTGTCAAAATAAAATGTAATTAAATCAAAAGTACTAAGGAGTATTGATATCAACTTTGATGCAAATCACCCCTAAAATAACTTTCTACCCCTTTTTAACCCCGTTAGGCGATGAGTTTCAATAAAATACGAAACACGTCTTCTATCAATTCTGTTAAGGAATGTTTATGCAAAATTTGAAGTAGATCGGACCAAGGAATCACGTTGTCCCATACAAACTTTTCCCCCGTTTTTCACCCCCTTAGGGGTAGAATTTCGAAAAATCCTTTCTTATCGGATGCCTACGTCATACAAAGAACACACCCTCCAAGTTTCAGGTCTCTACGATCAGCGGTTTCGGCTGTGCGTTGATTGTCAGTCAGTCATTCAGGACAAAGCATTTTATATGTATAGATAACTACTGCTACCATATTAGTAGGTCATCTATCTACTGGAAGCTGCTAGCATATTCACAAAATAGGGAAATAACCTACCTATTAACAATTTTCTTGCCAGCCTCCCGACCCTCAGTGGACAATTCTTCATCAGCCTCCTCAATAATGGCTAGAATCTGTCGTCTCCTGAACGCTACGTTGATCATCTTGGTGCCCAAAGCAACGTTGGTGAACAGGAGGAATGTGGAGCTGGTCATCAGGGTGAGGTCACCCCACACTTGGATTAATTCTCCAGTTTGGACTATTACGTAAATTCCTAGGAAATAAATTAGCTATTTACAGTCAAAGCCACTTATTCAGCTTAGGCCCTAGTAGGGCTCTTATGAAGGTCAAAGCTACTGAAGTTACTACCGGTACAGAACGAGCAAGAAACTTACATGTTACAGAAACGGAATTGTTTTTAACAAGTAGACTGATGACCATCTCACCGTGCGGAAGTCTATGGGTGCGACCAATTAAAAGCAATGGAAAACCAACGACTAAATATAATGTTAATAATTTTATTTATCTATTTTATAAATTAAAAAAGAAATTCTTTCTAATATCTATTGGCTTAAATAGTGAAATAATGGCCCTGATTCTGTTGTTCACAACTTAACTAATTTTAATCTCACTATGTCTCTTTCTAAAAAAGAACATAAGAAAAGGATGTAAGAAATTTAGTCCTGTCAAATTAGTCCAATGCTTGTTTTCAATTTTTCAATATAAATTTGTCGCCATCTATCGCGGTTACGCCTAAATACACGCAAAATAAGATGGCAAAAATTAATTTGACAACTTAAAATATGTTCTATCCTTTTTCAATCATGTTCGTAAGATAGAGATGAGTGAGAGACTAAAATTAGTTTAGTGCGATTTACAACAGAATCGGCACTAATGAAAAATATTAGATTTACACATGTAAGCAATAAAACGGGCTTACCACGGGGAGTATCATCGAATGTTTAAACAAAAATAAACTCTTTCATGTAGCTAGTAAGATATATAATTCAGAAAATGGCAACCTTACCTATCATGAATATGAACCAAAAGAAAGAGTAAATATTCAAAAAAACTTTGGTAACCGATGAATAACTGTTCGATGGTAGAAACCCATAGAATTTCAGTACATTTATAGTAAATTCAAGTGACCCGTTGATATTTTTCACGAAATATTTCATGATTGTGGACTCTGGTTACTTGTAACAATGTTTTGATTGACGGAGCATATCAATTTGTATTTGTTTTTTAAACGATTGCTAATTGATAGCTTTACATCAACAGGAGTCAATAACGTTTGAAATATAAAGTTTTTGTTCGGGCCATAACTTTTTTTTTATAAACGCAATGTAGACCTAAAATCTAAAATATAAAAAATATCAAGTTTCTGTCTCATGCATTTGGTATATATGTTCAAATAAGGTCTTTCAACAACAAAAATCCGTAATAATTCAAAAAAGAAATACCGGCTAATATAATTGTTAGGCTAGAACGTAGTGATTATACACTGTTTGACCCTGTCCAGAAAGGACGAATTCACGGCGAATTTCTCGCGCACGGCGAGGTAATCCATAAGTCACCAATACATTGCGTCCACAAGGCTTATTTTATATTTTTATTTCATCCTTGATGCACTAAAGAATCGAGGCAGCCGTAACAAAATCCTGATTTTGAACATGAAGACGTTCAGCGATCTTTTCGCATAGTCGACCGACAGACAGCTGTGTAGAAGCTTTCACAGTACGCCTTGAAATTGGTGATTTCGATCTGGTTGCTACAACGAGCCAGAATATTACTCCTACATGTTGAGTACCCCTGGCTGATTGCTAGTTATGCAGATCACTTAGAATTACTGACACTATATACACCAATTAAGTTATTTGATAAACACTTACACAGTTAAGTAATTACTTAGATTGCTCAATTATTTGAATGATGTACCATAAATAACTGTAAATAAATATTTTAATATCAACAAAACCAAATTTTTTAAGGGATAAGTTAAGGAAAAATAATTTTAATCGTAATGTAAACATATTTTATTGTGTTTTAGTAAATTTAATTAGATAATATTTGCAGAATTCCTAGGATCTACGAAGTGTTTTTTTTTATTTATTTTGGTTCTTCTTCTCTATTTCTTCTCTTCAACTTGCTGCAGAAGCGTAAACAAAGAATATGATGCTTTAATTATCTGAAACATACAATTATTACATTAAAATTAATTCTTCAATTCAACTTTCAATGAAATGCGAAAGTATGTTTTTGTTACTTATTGACGCCATAACGGCTCATGCGATCATGATGAAATTTACCATACAGGCAGATCATAGACTGGATGGATCATATCTAGGATACTTTTTATACCCGGGAAATTATTAGATCCCTCGGGAAAGCTGGTGGCATTAATAATAATAATCATTTATTTTCAGGCTCTAAACCCATAGTGTCACGTTAAACGTTACGTCGCCGTCGTAGTGTCTTGGGTATTGTCACGTTGGATAGTAATGCTAATAATTTAGGAATAATAAAGTTTCAAGATACAGGCTTGCCCTAATTTAGAGTCCACTGCCATATCTGCGTTTTGTTGTAACAAAACTTGTAAAATCATATTTGTACGTGTTCAAGCTGATTAAGCTGACATACAGCCATGAAAGAAGCGATGGAGAGCGTGGTGAACCCGCCGGCGGTGAGCTTGGCGACGCGGCGCGCGCGCACCATCACCACGAGCAGCGCGCGCCGCACGCGCGCCGGGAACAAGTGCCACGGGCACGAGTACGCCGCGACACCCACTGACGAACTCTGTCATGACAACTGAGTTCATTATCGGGCATTGCTATGGATTTGAGGACCAATTAGAACTTTGGGAAACTGCCTAACTTAGCAACTCTGCTAAATTTTCAACCTGAAGCCGACTTTTCAATATAGGATATAATATAAATTACATCTTGAGCTGTATATTACATCCCCCGTTCGCCGTTCACACTGTAAGATATATATTTTGACATGTAGCCATTCAAACTGAGGGCGAGGCAGGGGGAGGCGCAGTGTCCGGGGACGTGAGGTAAAATATACTTCTAATAGCGCTCGAAAAAATATTTATAGTAGATGCAATATATATTATATTATATCCCATAGTGAAAAGCCGGCTTGATTCCACCATCTCCATTTTTACATCGAACCAGATACTTAGCGTAAAATAGCAATTGTACGAAAAAAACTATTTCACAAGATTAAAGAATTAAACGAATATTCAAGCAGATATATATTTTTAAAGTACTGTAATAGAATAATTTTGATTAGAATATTCCATGATGCTGTTGTCTCATTTTTATAGCCGTAGTCGCTCAGATCGACTAATGGCCGATTCCTATAATTTACGGACCGTTATCGGTTAAAATTAAGCCTCTTATATCTTTACTAATAATGAAGCAAAGACCTCAAAGCTTTGCATAGCAGACCCTCCCATATGGAAGTAGCTATCATAGGTAAATTAGCCTACGAAATGATCTATATACAAAAAGTACTTGCGGTTGAATTAGCGTGCCCGAGCCCGCGAGTTCAACGTGAACAAGCATAAAACGCCATCTTCACTGATATTGCAACACTAGCTACTACGAATGCCATCTACGAATAGTACTGGCGCTACGAGCGATCCTACGAACTATCGCTACGATATGCAAACACAACAGAATTTTTTTTAGATTACAAACTAATTTGTCGTACTAAATCTGGTTGTATCGAATAACATGAGTATGTATAAAAAAAATAGTTTAGTTCTGTGTTTGGCCAAATCGCATTCATACTTCTGCTTAATTCCTACTTACTTCTTCAGACAGCTGGTTCCCTTGATAGCAATAGATGAATACTTGGAAAGTCATATTCAGAAGATAGGTTCCCATCGATAGAAGCCGTACTATGTTTGTGGATTGCTGAAAAAAATGTTTTTAATATCATTATTTAGTAATTAAATGTGACATATTTTGCTTTCCTACTTTATTCAAAAACAAAATAATAACAAAAATTAATAATATAAATAGCTAAGCCTAAGGGAGATCCTATATTATAAGTCGCGAGGCCCCGGGGCTTCGTGGTAGTATCCCAGGGGCGTCGCCGCGTCGTGAGGCGAACTAAATAGGTTGGCTGTCTGTGTCAGCTACTTGAATTTTGGAGCTCAGTTTATCAAGAATATCGTTCCATCAGCACTGCAGCATTGAGGGTTTTAATACCGTTTGCGACATCATACTTGTGCGAGACAGGTTTCACTGCAGTTGCAGTAATTAAGAACAAGTATAGATCGAAAATAAATTTAGAGATAGAGACGAGACTTGCCAGTCTCGTCTCTATCTAAACTAGTACTAGAACTACAACTAGTAGGTAAATGTATGGCAAGAAGGCCAGGGCATCGCAAAAATATGGCAACTTCTCAAGGGCTAACCAATAGACAATCTTAGGTGCTGTAAAGATAAAGTAACAAATGACTAACAGAAACCAACTGAAAAGCGGTGACACATATGATAACCAGGGACACGTTGAACTGCGCGAAGGTCGGCTCCGAGAAGCAGTGCTGCAGCTGCACCGCAGCGTCTAGCGCCCTCTGGTGCTGAACCACGCAATTGCGGAGGCGAGCGCTGACGAGCTTCTCATGTTCAGGGCTTAGAGTTTGCTGGAAAAAAACAGTTTCATAAATAAATAATTTCTTATTCATTCTTAACACACGGTCATCTGATCCCAAAATAAGCAGAGCTTGTACTATGGAAACCAGATAACTGATATAATACATATACTACTTTTTGTTTGTAAATACATACTTACACTCAGTCTCAGGACATGCAGACATGTACATGCAAACAAATGTATGTCCTGGTGGGAATCGAATCTACGACCTGCGCCGTGATAGGTGGCCCGTGAAATCATTGAATCTTTATTAAACGTACTGTTATCTATCTCATTTCGGCCTTATTTCCCTTTTGCAAAGAAACATAAAATATTGTATTCTTTGCAATAAGGTTTGGTAACTAATATTTAAAACTATACCAGGTTTAAAATCAATAGCATTAGTAGTTGCTGAAATATACCGCTGTGGCACCAGTAGGGTTCCTTTTTTACCTTCTTGGTTAAGAACTTTGGTGAGTAGTTGTGCAGGCAGGAAAAGGTTTCTGTTCGGAACAAAACCAAAAAAAAGTGCCATGTAAATTTTATCCCTATGAAATAATTTAAATTTCATAAAATTAAGCACATGTAAAACCACAGGTCTACGATAATTTCAAAAAGGGTGTGAAGAGGTTTCTTCAGGGTCGGCAACACGTGAGTGATACCCCTGGTGTTGCAAGCGTCCATAGGCTACGGTAACTGCTTACCATCAAGCGGGCCGTATGCTTGTTTGCCACCTCAGAGGTATAAAAAAAAATTAGTTAACATGATTTCAAATAGTCACCTACAGAGCGCCACCTATGCGATTAGTGAGTAACTACGTGAGCTACGACACTATGCTAACCGTAGCATGTCTACGAACTGTAGAGAGCTACAAGCATTCGCTACAACCGTAGCATTGAGTGATATTTAGATGTCACTTTATTCAAAGTTTTTTTTTATTTACAAGAATTCTTCGAAATGTAGAATAGATAATTTCAGCTTGAACTAAATTAAAGAAGTCAAGCAAAAATCCATCTCATTCGCCATCTATCATCATCAACATCAGCCTATAATGTCTCATTGCTGAGCGCAGGCCTCCTTTCACAAATGACGGTGAAAGGGAATGGGCAATACTCCACCACGCGTGCCCACTACAGATCGGTGGAGGTAGGCTAGTGGTCAATAGAGATGGGTAACCACCCGGGTTAAAACCCATGAGTGGGTTAAAACCCAGTTTCCACCCATTTTAATCCACCCACTGGGTGGTTTGGGCGGGTGGAAACTAATATTGCAGATTTCTGCCTTGTTTTTTCAATTCCGTGGGTAGGACCGTGCGGGAGGGGATGCTAGGCGCGCGCGCAGTGTTTTATGTTTTTTTTAACACGCTTTTATTAGCTTCACCTGTATGTATGTATGTAAAGGAATCTTCGAACGTAATTTTCATCGACTTCCAGACGTCAGATTAAACTGACATTTTGCACACTTATCGATTACCGATGACAATACAATAATTTGGTACCATCGAGCTGATCTAATGATGGATCAGGAAGGTAGGTACTGGAACTCCATAACGGAGCAACGTTTCCTAGCCGTGTTTGGGCTTGTTGGAATTGTCATGAAATGAACTTTGACCATGTATGGTTTTCAGGGTCTGATGATGGAGTAGGAGAGTAAGCACTGGAACTCCATAGTGGAGCATCGTATACTAGCTGTGTTTGGGTTTGTTGGAATTATCGTGAGATGAACTTGGACCATGTATAGTTTTCAGGGTCTGATGATGGAGTAGGAGGGTAGGCACTGGAACTCCATAACGGAGCAACGTTTCCTAGGCGTGTTTGGGCTTGTTGGAATTGTCATGAAATGAACTTTGACCATGTATGGTTTTCAGGGTCTGATGATGGAGTAGGAGAGTAAGCACTGGAACTCCATAGTGGAGCATCGTATACTAGCTGTGTTTGGGTTTGTTGGAATTATCGTGAGATGAACTTGGACCATGTATAGTTTTCAGGGTCTGATGATGGAGTAGGAGGGTAGGCACTGGAACTCCATAACGGAGCAACGTTTCCTAGGCGTGTTTGGGGTTGTTGGAAATGTCGTGAGATGAATTTTGACCATGTATAGTTTTCAGGGTCTGATGATGAAGTCGGAGGCTTGGCACTGGAACCCCATAGCGGAGCATCGTATTCTAGCCGTGTTTGGGCGTATTGGAATCGTATTATGCGCATTTTGGCCAAATATGGTTTTCTGAGTCTGTTGGTGGAGTCAAAGAGTAGGCACTGAAGCTAAATACTAATTATAAATGTGAAAGAAAGTGATATTGGGTGAAAATATGGTATAAGTAACATAATAAAATGGTATGAATAATTTATGTTGACTAAAAAATAAAAAATAAATTACAGTTTAAAAAGACTAAAAAAACACGCTTTAAAAAGCCCTGCACTAAAAAGTGTTAAATTAAACCAGGGATTTTAATACCTTCATTCTTTCTCGCAAATGCCAATCCACTAGCGTTTAATCCTTAACGATTTCAGATTCCGGTGGGAAAGAACGTTAGTGAATAGCCCGCTATTGTATAGTCAATTTATAAATTAGGTAGTAATATTTTAATGAAATGAATTACAATGTAAATTATGTTAATATGACGAGCCATGGCATGTTGCACTTAAGTACCTTTATTTTAGTTTATGTGTTTACATCTTTGACAATAAATACTATTCTATTCTATTCTTATGAAAAATTACTTCACTGCCGACCCTTCGCGCTTCCTACACCAAAAAGGAAGTCCAGTCTTCGTGAAAGACTGCCCACGTGCACCCAGTGTCCAAAAAGGGCGACAGATCAAACCCGGCGAATTACAGGCCCATCGCCCTTCTCTCCAAAGTTATAGAGCGTGTGATCACCACGCTGCTTTTGAGATACCTGGAGGATCACGAGTTGTTGAGCGACCGACAATATGGTTTCCATCACAGTCACTCTGCTGGTGACCGCCTTGTATATCTCACGCACCGTTGTTGATGTGAGCCTAAATTTAGCGAATGCGTTCGATCGGGTCTGGTACAAGGGTCTTATTACGAAGTTACCAGCATACGGGCTTCCCGAGGGATTATGCAAATGGGTTGCCAGCTTTCTGTCCAGCAGATGCATAAGAGCCTTCGCCGTCGTCAACGGTAGCTGCTCCGATAGCATGGACATAAATGCTGGCGTCCCGCAAGGCTCTGTGCTGTCCCCAACACTGTTCCTACGGCATATCAATGATATGCTGTCTATTGACAGCATTCATTGCTATGCGGACGACAGTACAGAGGACACCAATGGGTGTCCCACGGGCCGTGCAAATATCCCTCGTTCCGAGGTGGAGGAAAGCCGCGAACGGCTGGTGACTGAAATCGATACTACACTAACTTATTTCTCCGATTGAGGTCGACTAAACCTAGTCCATTTGACCCCACCAAGATTCAAGCCTGCGCGATCACCGCTAAGAAAACCCTATGGTCTAGGGCTCCACAATTCCAGAACACTTCCTTGAACATCAGTCAAAGCATCGGAATCCTTGGCGTCGACATTTCTAGCGACGTTTTGTTCCGATGTCACTTACAAGAAAAGGTTAAGTTGGCATCCGAAAAGCTTAGAGTGCTCAACAGAGCGAGGCAGTACTTCACATTGCATCGGGGCAAAGGCCGCAACTTTATAAGTCGCAGGTCCGGCCTCATACGGAGTACTGCTGTCATCTATAGGTGGTAGCACTTAGATACCAGCTTGGGCCTTTAGACTCGGTGCAGCGACGTGCCATTAGAATTATTGACGATCCCGAGCTCACAAGCGGTTTATAGCCCCTTAGTCTGAGGAGAGACTTTGCGTCCTTATGTGTTTTCTACCGCTTGTACAACGGAGAGTGTTCTAAAAAATTGTTCGACTTGATGCCCATGGCTACCTTCCACCATCGCAAGTCTCGCCATCGACGGCGTCGTACTACTTCGTCCGCGGAAGGAAGCTCCTTTGAGACCGCACAGTTCGAAACAATTCTGGTTTCAATGTGTGGGGATGGACTCCCTGTCGATGGCGAGAGTTGCGATGGTGGAAGGTAGCCTTGGGCATCATCTTAAACAATTCTACAGAACACTGTCCGTTGTACAAGCGGTAGAACACACATAAGGAGGCAAAGTCTCTCCTCAGACTGAGCGGCTCTAAGCCGCTTGTGAGCTCGGGATCATCCACTTTTCTAGCGGCACGTCGCTGAACCGAGTCTAGAGGCCCAAGCTGGTATCCAGGTGCCCCCGCCCACAGATGACAACAGTACTCCATATGAGGCCGGACTTGCGACTTATAAAGTTGCAGTCTTTGCCCCGATGTGAAGTACTGCTTCGCTTTGTTGAGCACTCCGAGCTTTTTGGATGCCAGCTTAACCTTGTCTTCTAAGTGACTACGGAACAAAACGTCGCTAGTAATGTCAACGCCAAGGATCCCGATGCTTTTAGTGATGTTCAAGGACGCGTTCTGGAATTGTGGAGCCACAGCAAATGGGGTTTTCTTAGCGGTGAACGCGCAGGCTTGAGTCTTGGTGGGGTTGAAATGGACTAGGTTTAGTCGACCTCAATCGGAGACACGAGTTAGTGTACTCTCGATTTCAGACAACAGCCGTTTGCGGCTTTCATACACCTCGGAACGAGGGATATTAGCTCGGCCGTGTAATGAGCGTCCCCTGTACTGTCGTCTGCATAACAATGAATGCCGTCAATAGACAGCATATCATTGATATGCAGCAGGAACAGTGTTGGGGACAGCACAGACCCTTGCGGGACGCCGGCATTTATGTCCATGCTATCGGAGCAGCTACCGTCAACGACGGCTCTTATGCATCTGCTGGACAGAAAGCTGGCGGCCCATTTGCATAGTCTCTCGGGAAGCCCGTATGCTGGTAACTTCGCTAGAAGATCCCGGTGCCAGACCCGATCGAACGCCTTCGCCACATCTAGGCTCACTGCCAATGCCTCACCTTGACTCTCGATGGCGAGTGACCAACGGTTTGTGAGATACACTAGAAGGTCGCCAGCCGAGCTACTGTGGAATGAGCTGCCCACCGTGGTTTTCCCAATAGAGTAATAGAAAAACTTTTTGAAAAACTGCAAATGTCCATAGGCTACGGTAACTGCTTACCATCAGGCGGGCCGTATGCTTGTTTGCCACCTTAGTGGTATACATTTTTTTTACGTATAATTTGAATTTGTTACACAAACACGCTTATATAAGTGATAACACTGACGATTGAATGCCTGCACCACCAATACATCCCGAAGATTCATAGAAACCACACCTCCACATACTAACAGCCCTGAACCATCCACGTTCGGCTTGAACTATATAGAATTTTTAAATTGTGACAGTATTTCCGATGCAAGTGAAGATGATTAAACTGCCTACTCCTTTTACATGTTGTATTTTCATAAATACATCATTAGTAATTGTACCTGATTTCAGTAAAGGCTTTTATTTTTTATTAGCTTTAGTGAACACTACCTTCCACTATTAAATAATTTACAATAACCGTTTTCACCCAGTAAAATGGGCAAAAATGGGTTAAAATCGGGTTTTAACCCAAATCACCCGGTTTTAACCCAAATGGTAAGAATGGGTTTTTACCCATTACCCATCTCTAGTGGTCAACCTACTGTTGGAATTTTTCAAGCCGCCTAGTAGGCATCCAACTAGCTTAACGACTATCACAATTAAGTGTTAACCGGGACCAACGGCTTTACGTGCCTTCCGAAGTACGGAAACGCTCGATTTGAAATGCCACTAGGTGGTCACGCATCCAGGTACCGACCACAACGGTGGTAGCTTAACTTTTCCGATCGATTAAGAACGGCTAATCATGCTACACCACGAGCTCCTCAAATCGCCATCTATAGACGATACCATCGACAGGCAAGTCATGCTGAAATGTTAAGCACTATGACGTGCTCGATCAGTAATTCGCACATTGTTTTATTTTGCCAAAATCAAAGAATACCTTGTAATCTATGTAATTAAATGTATAACTTCTAGAATCAAATCGATTAAATTAATAATACTTCCAAAGCGAAGACAGAGGAGAATAAAAAAACTTGAGATACATAATTGCCTATGCTTTGTATATGTAGGCAACAGATTGGCAATCCTCTCTGAATTGCTAATATCCATAATCAAAGTCAAAGTCAACGCCATTTATTCAATTTAGGCCCTAGGCACTTATAAAAAATTACTAGCACTCAATCATAATAAATCTTATCTTTCTTGTTTTTTATTAATTAAATTAATTGTTGTTGTTCAAAAATAGCATCATGTAATTTGTAGTTATTTTGCTATTGTAAAGGTAGTCAAGTTTCAGGCGACGCGGAGGAGCTTTTAAAAAACAATTATTTAAAAGTTTTATACGTTTATTCTCTTCAAGAGTGAATCTAAGACTAACTTAATTCTAGCTTAAGACTATCGGGTCTGCGCACCAGACCACCGCAGAGCCGATCGGTTTATCGCGTAGCGTTTGCCGACTCAGCGTCATGCTTATTAGAAAATGGAACGCTGACGCGGGATATTGGTTGAGTCGACAGACGTAACTCCTCCCTCCTCAAGTTCGAAGTTCTCGGGAGAACTTCGAAAGCAATATTTTGAACATAAGTTCGAATAATGCTTATAGACTAAGTAACAAAGGATTACAAATATCAGGAAATAGATTCCAAGTGTCCAAACGCTTATACTATGCACTTCGATAATTGCCCTTTCACTTTCACTATTTACGGTGTCACTAACACTTTTCTTTAACGCCAATGACAGTATCTTTAGGTCATTCAGGTCGACGCCTTCCATATTTACAGGTGTTGAGAATTTAGTTTCATCAGGCGAGGAAACCGGAGGCAAGTTCACGGTTGGTAACTTTGGGTATGTTATGTTTTCCATATATATCTGATGCATTTTTAGTATGGTATCCTGAATTTTCACCTCGCAGGGATCGTCCAAGGTAAGTACGTAGGTGCCTTTAACCCTATGTCGAGTTATTTCATCTATGCATGTTCTTGTGAGTAGCTCTTCATCTCTACTATAGAGAATCCATCTATTAGTTTGCAGAAACTGGATTCTGACCTTTTCAATGGTTATGGGGATCTGATTGCATGATGTCACATTCTCAGCATACGTCATCAAGTCGGTGATGCAGGGGTCGTGAATAAACTGGAGCGTTCCATCATCGGTACAGAGGAAGCTGGACTCGTCGACTTCTTGGCATGGATGAGTGAGCAGTCTGATCTTCAACCCTTTCGCCAAGAGGTAAGGATACTTGGGCAATATGACGACAGTGGAGTTACAGGATAATACAGGTAAGGGAATTAATTTATAATAGATATAAGTATCCTTTTCAATCAAAGGTATTTCCAAGAGGTAAGTGATTTGGTTTCCCTTCAAATAGGCTTTTAATGTTATAGCTAGCTCTATTTTAACTAAGTTTTCTAGACTAGGTGTAAAAACTAACATTTCTAACCTATTAATATTCTCAAGTAAGCTTAACAGTTTATTCGACTCTATTATAGATTGGTGTAAAATTCCTAACCTACTGAATGATAAACTAGTTTCTATCTCATTTAGTTGGCTGTAAATTACCTGAAAATTATGTATAAGTAAATTATATGAATTTATAATCTGAATTCCTAAATGCTCTAATTCTTGAAGATTTCCTATCGTCTTAACTTTATTACGAAGATCAATGCGGTTACTATTTAGTATAAGTGTAGAGTTAGTTAGTATTTGCACCATTTCGGTAATCACCGTTAGTTTCCTGTTACTGTAATTTTGTTGAGACTTAGCGTCATTAATAAATTTCTCGTATTTAATGGCATCCTCATTATCGAGGTTGCCAGTGATCATTTTAATAAGTGAACCTAATGGATTGATAAGACCTCGTTTGATTCTAACAGTTGGAATTATTTGGGTAAATTTATTGATCGTTAATTTTTTCATGTGCTCTACTTGACTTCTTATACCTATAAAACTGTCTGTAAAATTATTCTTATTAAAATTAATCTTAACTAAGTTATTTAAATCCGAGAGTCGTTGAACGTTAAACGTTAAATCTTCTTGAAGTGGTTTAATGTCCAACACTCTTGCGATCGTCCATTTATCTCTACTAATTACTGCAACACCATTTTTCACGGGCAGGATTCCAGGGTTTTTATCTAGTGCCTGAAGTTGAAGAGCCTGCAGTTGGGTCACCATGGCTACTGCCAGGAGGATGCGGAGGTGCCTGTGAAGGGCGTTTAACATTTTTTAATGGAACCTTAGTGTTACGATTCTTTACTTCAATGGGAACTATGTTTCTAACAATTTCATCTGATACTGTAGCCTTTTGGAAACGCGGTTTATCTTTACTACTTCGCTTATTGACTTCTTTTGCAAATATTGTATCACCGGGTTTTACTTCAAACTCTGTTTCTCCACCTCTTTTCGCGATTATTTTTTGTTTTTGTTTAATGGCTTGTTCCGATAAGTGTTCGTATAGAAACTTAGTTCTCTTTGCATGATCTTTAATCAATTGTTGCATGTACTGTTTTTCGAATTCTATGTGAAATACGTTTCTAGAGTCTGTATGTCCTAATAAAACTTCAAGTGGTGTAAAACCAGTAGTCGAGTGTATTGAATGATTGTAGGCCATTATAGCGTATGTCATTACAGTGGCAGCATCAGTGTACTTGTGTTCATATTTAGCCAATCTGTAAATTTCTATGATAGTGGAATGAAATCTCTCTATTAGACCCATGGAATTGGGATTGTTAGGGGTTCCAATGTGAAGATCTACTTTGTAAAGGGCTAGAAGTTCTTTCAGAAGGGCATTATTGAATTCGGAACCAGGGTCTGAACTTACTTTATGGGGCACACCATAAAAGGAAAAGAATTTAATGAGGGCTCTTACTACCTCGGGGGTAGATCTGTTAGGGATTTCAAAGGCTTGGCCAACTTTACTGAAGGCGTCAATTATTGTCAAATAATAGTGTCCTTCAATAGAAAATAAGTCAATGAAAATTTCTTCTAGGGGTTTGGATTGAGTGTGTGTCAGTTGAAGTTTAGGTTTCAACGGTTTTCGGTCATATTTCATCCGTTTGCAAGTCTCGCATGAGTTTATAAAACTGGAAATAGTCTGTTCCATATTATGCCAAAAGTAAGTGCGTTTAATATGAGCTAAGGTCTCCCTAATACCACGATGACAAGTTTTACCAGTGTGATATTTACTAACGATTTCCTTTTGTTCTAATTCATTTTCTATAAATACTACTCTTTTGGTACACTCAAGAAATTGTACTGATTCCTTTTTAAACAAATGTATTACCGTTTGTGCAAATTGTTGCCTATGCTCTTTTTCTTCGAAGTAAATGAAATATTTGGTATTATTTCTAATGTGTTCTTTAAGAAATTGTTTCACAAGATCTATTCGATTCAACGGTAAATGCACTTCAAGAATCTTCTGTTTTTCTCGAGATAAATTCTTGACGGATAATTTATCAACGGGCCAAGAAAATACTAAGATCTGATTGGGTTTTGTATCAATTGCTTCTTGTAAAATTGGTATACCTTTAGATTCAGTGTCTTGTCCTGAATGAGCTGTTTCAGTACTAGATGAATTTTCAGAAGCAGTTAAGGTTGCACTTGAAGAGCACGGCCTTGAATATCGGGAATGACAACTTAATGTTTTTTCTGAATCTGAAATTGTCTCGTCATCGACTGAAATTAAGGATATTGTTCTATCCGGTTGGGCTAGAGTTCTATTTCGTTCTTTGCCTAATTGCTCTATTTCTTTTATCAGCTGTCTTATTTCGCCATTCCTATTTTCATCCGTATCAATATTAACTTGTGTGGAACTATTGTCATCGTTACCTATTGCATTGGTTCGGATTCGCGATAGCGCATCTGCGTTTCCGTTTAGCTTACCCTTTTTATGAATAATTTCAAAATCATATTCGGACAGTCGTAGTCGCCATCGTGTTAACCTACTATTTGTTTCTTTCAATGAGTTCAGCCAGGCTAGAGGTTTATGGTCAGTCACTATTGTAAATTTCTTACCGTAGAGATAGGGGCGGAAATGTTTCACTGCCCAGACGATTGCAAGTAATTCCTTTTCAGTAACACTGTAGCGCGTTTCAGCGTCATTCAACGTTCTGCTGGCGTATGCCACAGGTTTGTCATTACCAATAGGGCCTTGCGAAAGGACTGCTCCAAGAGCGAACTCTGAAGCGTCTGTTGTCAGTATGTAGGGTCTGTCGGGGTCTGGGTATTGCAATATTGGTGCGTTGACGAGTAACTCTTTACATTTTTGAAAGGCTGCTATATATTTCTCGTCATCAATGGGCATTGAGCGCTTTTGTTTCAGTCGGGCTGTCATTGGTTGGGTAATTTTTGCGAAGTCTCGTATGAACTTACGATAATAGCCAATAAGGCCTTTTTTTTTTTTTTTTTTTTTTTTTTTTTTTTTTTTTTTTTTTCGTGGGGAAATCCTCATAGGATACCCGACCGCCCCGGGGGTAGCGGCCAGGTTATGCCGGACTTCTACCGGCTAAAACCCCACGGTGGTCGCCATCTGCGCTATAGAGAGGGGGGCGGGCTCTCGTGTTGAACGCGTACCTGCTCACCCCTCCACGCGCGGCGCTAAGATAGCTCGTCCCGGGGGAAGTGTGATACCTCCCCCTAGCACCCTCGCTGTGCTATCGCACGATGAATCGTGACCACATCGACTCATCGTCCTCCTTGGGGTCGCTTCTGGACGCACAGGGCCCCCGCCCTGATTGCCCACGACCCCAAAGGCCCCGTTTAGTCGCCTTTTACGACAGGCAGGGGAACACCGTAGCTGTTATTCTAGGCCCCAGCTACAGGGCAGGAGGGCCGCCACGAGGCACGTCTGCGCCTCGGCGGCGTCGTCTCCGAGCGGGATCGGCCCTCTCCCGATCCCGCTCAGCAACCTCCTTCTGGACCATTACGGTCTCACAGAAGGAGGCTACGGCCCTCCACGCTGTATCCCCGCTCAGCATCGCCGACACGACTGCTGGCAGGGAGAGATTCCGCCCGATCAGGCCGACCAGGATCCGCCGCTCGGGTTCCCACGCAGGGCACACTGCGAGCGTGTGCGATGCGGAATCCTGGCCGCTTCCACCGCAGTGGAAGCAGGCCGCCGTCGCCTCACGTCCGATCTTACACAGATAATCACCGAAGCACCCGTGCCCGGTGAGTATCTGTGTGAGCCTGTAGGTGAGTCGTCCACCTTGTCGCTGCATCCAGGCTTCGAAGACCGGCAGGACTGCTCCAACGACGCGTTTGCGCGCATACCGCTCCTCCCGGAGCCTCGCGCGCCACGTCGCGAACGCGATAATTCGTTCCTGCCGTTTGATCGCCTCTTCTGGGTCGCCTCCACCGCTCTGACGGACGATGCGAATCCGGTCATAGACCCTCGCATCCATGTCCGCCAGAATATCAAGTGGCGGAAAGCGAGCCAGAATTGTCGCCGCCTCAAAGGATACTGTGCGGTATCCTCGTACGATCCGTAGCGCCATCCTTCGCTGGACGCTGTAGATTTTCGTTCTACAGCGTCGGATGGCCAGCCTTTTCGCCCATACGGGCGCCCCGTACAGGGCTACGGATCGTATGACCCCCGCATAGAGGCGGCGTACTTCCTCTCTCGGTCCCCCGAGATTGGGCAGCAGTCTATGCATGGCACCCGCTACCCTTTCGATCCGGGGGACGAGGCGATCAAAATGCTCTTCGAAGCCCCAGCGACTATCTAAGGTGAGGCCCAGGTACTTCATGTACCGCCCCACCCTAACTTCCGACCCACCCACTTGGACGCGCGAGTCGGGTGGTTCCCTGCTCCTAGGCAGTTTGTGGAACCATAGCGCCTCGGTCTTGTGAGGCGCTATCTCCAGACCCAACTCGCGGATTTTGGCGACGATGACTTCTA
This sequence comes from Polyploca ridens, assembly GCA_951394255.1. Lineage (NCBI taxonomy): Eukaryota > Metazoa > Arthropoda > Insecta > Lepidoptera > Drepanidae > Polyploca > Polyploca ridens. The sequence continues at coordinate 1,489,185 of OX596243.1, read as the reverse complement.
CCCCAAGCTCGGCGAGCTCCTTGGTCCTCTCAAAGGTATCCCCACTGGCGACCACCAACGTGTCATCTGCATAGCAGACGACATTTATGCCAGTGGGGAAGTCGACACGCAGAACCGCATCATACGCAAGGTTCCACAGCAACGGGCCCAACACCGACCCCTGTGGAACCCCACATGTAATTTCCCTCCGGATTCTCGTACCATCTTGGTCCATGTACAGGATGTACCTGTCGCGCAAGTAGTCACCGACCACGCCTTGCAGGTAGGAGGGCACCTGATGATATACTAGTGCCCCCCTGATTGCGTCCCAAGGCAGAGAGTTAAAGGCGTTGACGATGTCAAGACTTATCGCCAACGCCACTCCACCCCGAGACACAGCCTGCTCCGACAGGAAACGGACGCGCAAGACTGCATCTACAGTCGAGCGCCCCTGCCGGAAGCCGAACTGACTATCAGCCAGATCGGGACCGACGCGCGACAGATGCCCGTTGAGACGAGCGGCAACTATTCGTTCGAACAATTTGCCAGCCTCGTCTAACAGGCATATGGGACGGTACGCCGAGGGAGAATCTGCGGGTCTGCCTTCCTTCTTCAAGAGGACCAAACTTGCTTCCTTCCAAGCCTTAGGGAACTTGGCATAACGGAGGCAGCTGTTGAACAACTGCCTCAGCCTGTCCCCTAGGGCAACCAGACTCAACACCCACACCCGACCCGGTACACCATCGGGTCCTGGTGCGGTGTTTCGGGCTTTCAAGGGGCCAACAGCTCGATCTAGCTCCTGTACGGTCACCCCCATCTCGTCATGCCACTCCCACGACGTTAGGGGGTGGACTGAGGGACTTGACCGGCCCATCGGGAAGAGAGTATTCACCACTCGACCCAGCAGGCCCGGATCTAGGGTTTCCGTCAGGGGGGGCACCCATGGCCTGAGTTTACCCATAACCATCTTATATGGGCGCCCCCACGGATCCACGTTGAGTCCCTCCAGAAGCTCATCCCAGCACCGTTTTTTGGCGTCTGAGATGGCGATCTGCATCGCTACTGTAGCCGCTCGATATGCCCTATAGAGACTGGCTGCCTCCTCGGCAGGAGTTCGCCTTCGCCTTCGGGCTCTGGTGTACAGGCGGCGGCTCCGCAAGCAAACCGCGCGAATTTGTGCGATTTCTGCCGACCACCAGTACACCGCCTGGAACTTGGGGCGACTGGACCGCGGCATCGAAGCATCGCAAATTTGCGTCATCGTGCCGCGGAACCAGTTTGCTTCTCTCTCCGGATCGGACGGAATCTCAACGGCGTTTTCCGGCCATGCCGCGACATTGGCGGCGGCTTCGAGCATATCTCGATTTAGCCGCTTGAGACACCAACGTCGCGGTGGGCTGCCTTCGTAGCGGCTGGAATTAGCGTTAGGATGGCGGAATGCCACATCCATGAGGATGTGGCGATGGTCAGATAGAGTAACCACCTCATCTGCAACTCGCCATCCCGACAGCATGCGTATGGCAGCAGGAGTCGCCCATGTGAGGTCCACAATCGACTCCCCCTGCCACCGCACACATGTGCTCACGGACCCCCGATTAACTAATTGGAGGTCCAGACCAGCCGCCCACTCCAGTACTGCTTCTCCCCTTGGACTGTCTCTGGGGTTCCCCCACGCCCTTGCGTGGGCATTAAAGTCCCCCAGGACAATCAGCGGACGAGACGGGCATCTGCGAACACAGTTAGCCACCTCGTCCAGGTACGCCTCGTAGTCGGCGAGGGACCTGTTAGGCGAGAAGTAGCAGCCCACTATGGCCAGGGTACTCCATTGCACTGCAACGTAGCCCTGCCCTCTACTCAAAAGAGCGCAGGGTGGAGCACCCTCTCCGCCCCCCCAGTATATGCCAACTGAGCCCAAATCGTCCCCGAACCAGCGAGGATGGTCGGGGACGCTGTGGGGCTCCGCTACTACTGCCAAGGCAATCTGCCGCTCCACAATGGTCTGCATAAGCAGATGCTGAGCATTGCGGCAGTGGTTAAGATTGCCTTGGAGGATCTTGTGTAGGGGCGGAAATTTTAAGCCTCCAGAACCACCTCCATGTCCGGGCTAGGGCCCGGCTCTGCGGCAGTTGCCGCGGCCGTCTCTACGATGGGAGCCTGCTTACTCCGTTTCTTGCTGGGTGGGGGACACCTCCGTCCCAAACGGTGATTGGAGGGTCGACCTAAGTCTGCGCACAAGGGACACTTCAGTGTCTTAGCGGTGCAATCGCGGGCCCTGTGGCCCACTTCTCCGCAGGCGTAACAGCGACTACTTCTGTCTACGCCCGCAGTGCACCTGCAACCGACGTGTCCCTTTTCGAGGCACCGGAAGCAGTGTAAGGGCCTCGCTTCTAGTGCCTCGACCCTCGCTGTTCCCCATCCCACTTGTATGCCCTTGGCGGCGATCAGTTTTCCAACCACCGTCAAGGGACACCGCACCCAGCAGGTTCCCATCGTAGTTGGTGTTCGACGGACTTCGCCCACCCTGACGTCATCCGATACACACCCACCCGCTTCTGCGACCGCTGCTGCCACTTCTTGTGGAGTGACGGCGTCGTCGAGGTCCCGTAGCCTCAGGTCACCCGTCTTAACAGGACGTGCGATACGCAACCCAAGGTCTACTAGGGCCTCCCTTAACTTAGCGGCCAAGGCATCAGCCTTGACACCGCATTCCGGGCCATCTACCTCCATTAGAATGCCCCCGGTAACTGCTCTCTTCATGCGGACGGCTGGTATGCCAAGATCCTTAAGTTTGATCTTGGCTTTTGCGTCGTCCGTCACTTGTTGATATGTCACCGTGGAGCCTTCCGGAATCGTCAGAGTGACAGCAGCGGTCGTTGGGACCCTGGGCACCTTCTTTTTATTACTCCGTTTGGTCTTGGGTGGAGGGGGAGGTGGCGCTGCAGGGGATCCGCCCTGGGTCTTGGTCTTCTTCGGTTTGCGCACCATAGCTGACCAGCTTCCGCTGATTTGGGTGGCGGCCGATGGCTCGAAAGTCCCCTGTACGGGGGGCAACTCCTGTACCATGGGTGGTTGAGAAGGACGAGTATTTGTACTCTTCTTCTTCTTCTTCTTCCCTTTCCGGAAGTCGTCTGTGGCTGGGGCTGCGTATGCAGCTGCGGAGGCAGCGGCGGAAGGGGCTGTGCCTGTGCGGGTTTCCCCAGTGGTGGCCTAATGGCCCTATCGGGGAAAATTTCAGCCCTGAAGGCCGCCAGTCTGGCATCTAATACCGCCGCAATCCGCTCAAAGAGCTGGTCCTCCTGTGGACACGCAGAAGCTAATGCTTGAGGTGCCTGTACAGGCCGTTCGGGTCGAGCGGCTGGAGTGGGCCGAGTGGCTGGAGTAGGAGGCTGGGACAATGTGGGTATCACTCCATCCGTGCCAGTAACCAGAGGCCTACGAAGGAAGTTTAATTCCTCCGTAAGCTTGTCCACTTTAGTGGCCAGACTGGAGAGTTGAGAACGTAAATCCGCGTTCTCTCTTTCCAACCTAGACACATTTTCGTCAATGCCGGTCCTGCTCGCCAGCTCGATAGTCGCAGCTTTCACCGTCCGCACTGCCATTCTAATCGAGCGGACGTATGTCTTCTTGAGGTTGCCTGAATGGTCCGCAACCTTCTCAAGGGTCAAAAGATGCTGATCAATGCAGTTGCCAAGCTCAGCATCTGCCTGCGACCGCATCCCCTGCGCCAAAAGCTCAAGGCTTGGGAGGTCCTTCTTCGCCCTTGTATTTTTGGGCTGCACCGAGGGATTAAAAACGTCGTCCTCGGTGTCGCAATCCTCTATTGGATCCTCTCCCAGTTGAGAGTCCGAAACAGCTCTAACCTTGGGCCCACGTGCTGCATCCGCAGTTGTAGGCAATGCGGGTCGTTTTCGGCCGCGGGACCTTCCTTCTTGGGATACATCCGATGTGGCCGATGTGAGTGACATAACGGAGCCATCTGATTCGCCCCCGTCGCTCGCATTGACTAGGTCGTGCGGCGTGTTCGGACGTCTAAACGTACGTCCACGCCTCCCACGCGCTGAGACCGCTGGTCCCCCCAGCGCTACACCTACTTTCTTTCGTGCTCCCGTTGGAGCCGTCGTTATATTCGCGATCGAATCGCTGAGCAGGTCTTTGCCCCCCCCAGATACGGTGGGGCAGCCCGGGCTAGGCCCGGGGGTGGATTCTCCGGCAGTGCCGGTACCACCCTGGGGTAGTTTTTCTTTAAGATCTGCCATAACATTTTTTTTCCTTTTTTACGAGGGTGAGTTCCCTGAACCGAGCGCTAGAGACTGGACTCCCACCAGCCATTCATCCCATCGGCACGCTAGACCTTGGGATTGGGGTTTTTATTATAGAGGTTTACTTCCTCGTGGCCTTGCAGGGCCTCCGGTCCCGTCTGGGATTACGGATGGTCCGACGTCGGCAAAAGCCGAGTGCACCTGGCACATCGTCGCACAAGGGAGTGTTTTTTAGAGAGGTTTCCTTCCTCTTGTCCGGCGTCGGCAAAAGCCGAGTGCACTAGGCAAACACACCGCACCTGTTGCATCCTCTGTCCCCTCTTATTCGAAGAGGGATACGAGGAGCAACCAAGAGGCCACACAGGCCCGCCTCGCCCTATCACTGGGGTATTTCCTCCCTTCTGGTTTTTGTTCGCGCCGGATAAACCCGGTACCCCCCATATCTGGGGAGCGTTCCCCTATCCACAACCCGGGGACGCGCCCGATGGGTGATCCAGAAACACCACACGGGAGCCAATAAGGCCTAGGAAACTCTTTATTTCTGTCGTAGTGCGGGGTAAAGGATAGTCTAGAATAGCTTTAATTTTCTAGACTATCCTTTACCCCGCACTATCCTTTTCAGTAACACTGTAGCGCGTTTCAGCGTCATTCAACGTTCTGCTGGCGTATGCCACAGGTTTGTCATTACCAATAGGGCCTTGCGAAAGGACTGCTCCAAGAGCGAACTCTGAAGCGTCTGTTGTCAGTATGTAGGGTCTGTCGGGGTCTGGGTATTGCAATATTGGTGCGTTGACGAGTAACTCTTTACATTTTTGAAAGGCTGCTATATATTTCTCGTCATCAATGGGCATTGAGCGCTTTTGTTTCAGTCGGGCTGTCATTGGTTGGGTAATTTTTGCGAAGTCTCGTATGAACTTACGATAATAGCCAATAAGGCCTAGGAAACTCTTTATTTCTGTCGTAGTGCGGGGTAAAGGATAGTCTAGAATAGCTTTAATTTTGTCATCGTTAGGTTTCAGTCCATCGCTGGTAATTGTGTGTCCCAGGTATAAAACCTCTTTTCTAAGAAATTCGGATTTATCAAGCTGTACTTTTAAATTGGTCTGTCTGAGTCTGTCGAAAACGGTTCTTAATTTAGATATGTGCTCCTGTAAACTAGATGAATATATAATTATATCGTCCAAATATACTAGGCAGTGGATCCCTTGTAGTCCGCGTAACACGTTGTCAATGGTTCTTTGAAAGGTTGCCGGTGCTGTCTTAAGCCCGAATGGCATACGTGAAAATTCGTAATGGCCCGAGTTTGTACTGAACGCAGTTTTCTGTCTGTCCGTTTTAGAAACTTCTATCTGGTGAAAACCGCTAGCAAGATCAAGGGTTGTGAAATAGCAACTGCGTCCTAATTTGTCAAATAGTTCGGTAATGTTGGGTAGTGGATATTTGTCGTCAATAGTAATTTCGTTCAATTTTCGGTAGTCAATAACAAGTCGGTATTTCTTTTCATTGCTAGCGTCTGCCTTTTTAGGCACTAGGTGTACAGGTGCACTCCAGGGAGAGTATGACTCTTGTACTATATTACTTTCTAACATTTTATCTACTTGTCGGTTAATTTCGTCGTTAATTACTTGAGGTTGTCTATAGGGTCGTATAAAGATAGGGTCTTCGTTTCGCGTCCGGATATGGTGTTTAACTTCGTTGGTGAAGGTCAAGGGTAACTTATCAGCGTAAAATATGTCTTTATATTCTAGGCAAAGTTTTCCAATTACGTCTCGTTCTTCAGGGTTCATGTGTTCTAAACGTAGTTTGCTAATATTTTCAGTTAATATTTGGTCAATATCTAAGTCATTTTGGTCGTGTAGTTTGTTCAAGTTGCATTGGACACCGTCATATTTAGTCACTATAAAAGGTCTCGTAATTGTTAGGGTCATCTCGGTATCTAAAGTGTTCTGTATAATCGTTGTCGCGTATCCATCCTTACACGTAACTAAAGCGGTAGGCATTCTTACACCTTCACAAAATAGTTTGTAGTTTAGTGTGGCCTCTCCATTTTGTAAGTCAGTCGGTAATCTAACTCTTTGTTCGCAACGTGGGGCTAATTTAATTTCATTATCAGGGTTATAAATAATAGGTATAGCTGACGATTGGGTATAGAGAATTTCATTTTGCATGTCAATTTTTGCGTTCAATTGTTTTAGAAGGTCACTTCCGATAAGTCCATCGTAACAGCCGTCTACGTCATAAATATAAAACTTATGTATTTCAGTACTATTAAAAGTCGGGAATAATGGTATTACCACTACTTCGTCATGTTGGCTTGATGCGTGGGTGCTTACGACTTTAAATGGTTCAACTTGTTTGAAGTCTTGATAATATTCGTGAGCTTTATTGGGACCTATAAAAGATCTTGAACTTCCGGTATCTATCATGAATTTTGCATTAATTTCGGGTATTATTATGTATGGTAGTTTTAGGGTATTGTAATTAAGCTTTATTATTTCAGGGGTCTGTCGGAGGCATTGATGTGAAAATTTTCTATGCTTTGGCTGTAATGAGTTTTGTGACCTAAGCATCTTATTTCTGGAATTATATTGGAACATAAAGTTAACTTCCTCGAGTACTATGCTTAGGGCATTTTCCAATGAATTCGAGCCTTTAAGTCGCACAATGCGGAGTAATTCTTCAGGCAAGTTATATAAGAACACATTCATTGCCATGTTGTCGTATATTATGATTTTACTACGACGGAGATTTACGTCTTCTATTAAATTAACTTTGGCAATAAGCGTGCTCTTAACATGTTGTATTCTGTTACAGAAATCCAAATAAGATTCGCCATTATTAATTTTTAGTGTCTCTAGTTCTATTGCGATGCACTCCTCAGAACGAGGATCGCCGAAATGCTGTTCGAATGCATTTTTTAATAGCGGCCAGGTATCTAGGTCTTGGCGTTCACTAATGAGAGCGGCTGCTCTACCTGTTAATCGCGAAGTAATTATGTGGAATACGTAAAGGTCCTGGTGTTGATTTCCTTCTACTCGACAACACGCTATTACGTATTCACACTTTCTTATAAAGAGGCTGAGCAATTTTTCATCACCGTCGAATTTGGGGATGACGTTTGCGAAGTCGCGGGGTACCTGCGTTATATTTTCCATTATAATGTTCAAATAACTATTTATTAACCTATACTATAATCTTTCTATTTATCTACCTATGTATATAAGTATTTGATAATTATCAAATTTATTATAATTATAATTTAATCCTAATTTAAAACCTTTATATATTTTTTATTATTTCCTTTCAGTGTAATTAAATCTATTTAAAAGAAACCACAAAACACGATTCAATTGTTGGAAATAGCGTTTGGCATTTCTAGACACATATAACTAAAATAGAGAATAGGATTGGACTTAAGACTGGAAATAGCTATTTGGGTCTACTCACAGACTGCCCATGTCCCTCGTTGAGCCTTAGACGATCTCCTCCGTATCACAGTAATAGCACCACAGATTTTATATGGATAGCACTCACGACTGTAATGTTCTTGACAAAATTTATTTGGTTCGTGGATTTCCGTATAATACGCGTGAAAACGTACGCCGCGGGGTACTGATTTTGAGTTTTTCGCGACGCGGAAATCCTACCGGCTGCGCCAGTCAAGTTTCAGGCGACGCGGAGGAGCTTTTAAAAAACAATTATTTAAAAGTTTTATACGTTTATTCTCTTCAAGAGTGAATCTAAGACTAACTTAATTCTAGCTTAAGACTATCGGGTCTGCGCACCAGACCACCGCAGAGCCGATCGGTTTATCGCGTAGCGTTTGCCGACTCAGCGTCATGCTTATTAGAAAATGGAACGCTGACGCGGGATATTGGTTGAGTCGACAGACGTAACTAGGTTTCTATTCACTTTTGTTTTTCTATTTATATCAATACGATGGTTTGTATAGTTTAAAAAGAAGGTAACTGTAACTGGCAATATGTTTTAAATTTATGCTTTAAATTGTACCTGCTGTTGTTTTCATGATAATAAAATAAATAAAGTTACCACCAGTTCGTAGGAGAAGAACAGGCAAGAAACACCCAGGTTATTTTTTTCTTTGCCTTACTTTGGTTTGGTTTACTTTGGCGTCCGTAATCACCCAGTTAAAGCGCCTGCTTCCATATCAGCTTTCTGACATAAAAAAATGTTTACAAGCGCAACTAACCTCCGCCCCAACATCCAAATCCTCGCAGAGTGTCTTGAGCGACAACCCCAGCAGGTTCAACCTACATCGACACTGCGCTATGAGCGCCGTCACCAGCGTGTCCTTGGCCACGTTGAGGTACGCGGCGATGAACAGCGCGCCCACCTGGTGCACGTATGTCAGCTCGTACGCCGGGGACATTGACGTATCGTAGGGGTACCTGGGTGATGCAAGAATTGTCCTTATTTGTATATTCTTACGGTCGAGATGATGTTTAAGAGGATGCTTTTGCTGTTTACCACGATAAGGTGCAGCGACAGGCGAATGAGTCTGCGGCACACAAAAAGTCCGTCACGGATTTTTCACAGATTCAAAGCACACAATACAACGTACATTACACCTTCGATCATTCTGTCCGCGGAACTCTAGGTACGTACAGTATTACCCTACTGATATGGCTTACCGATGTACCTGCGCAGAAGATACATTTTCAAAGCGCGGCAAACCGCTATTGATCGGCAGCAGCCGCCACGTTAGCGCGCGCCGTGCGGAGGGGCATGACTTGCGAGTGAGACGGAACTAACAGCTAAGCTAAGGTTGATTGTAAGTTTTAAGCATTATTTCGTTAATCTTCGGGGAAATACTTTCCTTTCTGTGCGAACGAAGATTCACGACGCGCCATATCAGTTGGGTACTACTGTACATACTATGGAAATTCAGAGATTGTGATGTATTATTTTCTACTTTAAATACAGAAAAAGAAGAAGAAATAGAGATTTGGGTACGATCCTATTCTTTCGCAGACTTTTTGCGCGTCGTGTGCGTTACTGCTTGTAACGTTGCACTTGCAAGTTACATAAATAAATATAAGTATAGTTAGAAAACCTTTAATAAAACTTAATTACACTTAAATTAAAATAATATTTACAACTTATTCTAAAACATAATTAAATATAACCTATTAAACTAATAAAACCTAAAAATCTAAATACTTAATAAATATTATTGTACGGAATCTACAAGTACGTATTAATGATGATGGTTCCCGCACCTACGCATCCCTAACAAATCTAACGGGTTTGCGAGCTGCGCCGGCGCGGCGGCCAACGCCCAGTCGTTCAGTTCGAGAATTCTCCACGGCCAGTGCGCTTTGAGACTTCACAGGTGACGGCTGCGTCACTTGCTTCGAATTTTGTATCTAGTTTAATATCACGTGGAATCCCGCTAGGGTAAGTTCCCATGTATTATCTATCTGATTCTCCATTGTAAGGTGTTCTAGCTTTCTATCTTTCCTATCCATGCTAGCGCTGCTTCCTTTTTATTGTTTGTCAGGGACACTGTAACCTAGATTCAAACCTACCTACACAGTTGCGCAGCAAACGCTTTAGCCTTTTTGTTTCTGGCCTTCCAGGATTTACGTCTACATTTACGCCTACCTTGCATCTACCTATGCAGCTTGATAACTAGCTGTGGAACGCTGAGGGACCTACCTCCTGTACTGCCTGCCTGGACTACCTACTCCCGCTGACATCCTGGGAGCTGGACCAGACCGAAGCGAAAACTGAAGCTGCTACTTCTACCTTAGTTCAGGCCAGTGTTCCCCCTGTTAAAAACTGTACCCCCTGTGAAATCTGGACGTGAGGCGGCCACAGAATTTTAGGCAATTAAATGTTTCATTGGACTAATTTCCATTGTTTCATTTAATCGAACCCTACCTACCTATCTGTTGGCGTCCCCCTAAGGGACTTGCCACAGTGGCGCTCTTTACGTGTGTTTCTAGTGGCCTATTCACGTCTAGATTATTCCAGAAGTCAGCAGCTAGTACAATCATCTATCTACCTACATATTGTACTGTGAACGTGAAGGTGACATTGCAGAATAGCGAACTGGTACGTACTATCTTATTTTATTTTTTTATGTGACCGCTTACCCTGATTTTTTCTTTTCTCATTTTTCATTACCTATCATTGTTAACTGCTACGTATTAGTATCTTCCTACTAATTGTGTTAATGATTGAGTAATTTTGTTATATAGTAACTATTTGAATATTCTAAACCGTTATTATTAGTACCTACCTACTGATAATAATTAATATATGCTAAAACTAAATTGTAAAATTAAATCTATTGTTTGTTATACGTAACAGTTCGCATACCTAAATTCATTCATTTCATACCTTTTCGTTTCTTTCATCTTTTCGTTTTCATTTCATTTTCATTCATTCAAAAAAAAAAAAAAAACATTTCAATTTTAATTTTATTTGCTTTGACCATCACCTAATCGTAGATAAGCTTATTTTCTCATCTTGTAAAGAACACCAATCATTCATTTCTCATTATATTCATTAACTACTTAAGTAAATCGTCTAGTTAATCATGGGAACTCATACTATTAAATTCTTTTTGCTAAACAAAAACGAATTAACCTACGAAGTACTCATTAGAGGCGAGGAACCTGCATCAACCGTACTTGGATTACGTAAACAAATAAATAAATTAACACCGCTTATACCTACTTCTGATATTTGTGAATCTGGAATCGATCCGGATATTGATATTTCTGGCGTTAGCACTTCCTTAAGTGAATTTACATCGCGAGTTAAATCGTTAGAGGAGAAGTACGATTCAAATCTCTTTGAACGCACTAGAGCGTTGGGTAATCATCTATATCACCGTCTAAAAAGAATAGATTGCACGGACTCTAAACATTTAGAAAGAGTGAGGGCTTTGTCGAAAAATGTTACGAACTTGATTAATAAAATTTTTACTATTAATAAATCGGCTAATCCGATTCCTAGCTGTGAGCCTGTTGTAGACGTTGAACAGACATCGTCGTCGCTAGACTCTGTACAAAACGTAACGATACATTGTGACCGCTCGCATTTAAATGATATACAAAAAATAAAATTTAACGGCAAAACGTGTGTACATGCATTTGTCCAGAGAGTGAACGAGTGTAGTACTGCTAGAAACATATCGCCTTCTAAATTAATGAACTATGCTACGGAAATATTCACGGACGATGCGTTACATTGGTTTCGTAGTATTAAAGACAGTGTTACTACTTGGGATGAGTTAATTTCTTTACTGATTGAGGATTTTAGTCATTTTGATTTCGACTACCGGCTATTGTCTGAGATACGAAACAGAACACAGGGTGATTCTGAAAATATTACTATATATTTTGCTAAAATGTCTGAATTATTTTCCAGGCTAACTAAAAAGATTTCTGAACAAGAGAAATTAGACATCTTAATGCACAATATTAGACCGTGTTACTCTAGCGTACTAGCTTCTAATTCTTCAACTATCAATTCTATCGATAATTTAAGAACCATTTGTAAGAACTTTGAAAAAATTCAGTCTTTGACTTCTCAATTTAAAGAACCTCCTAGAGTGTCTACTGATACGTTAGCTCCTGATCTAGCATTTTCAAAAACGTCTGAACCTAGTACTAGCAGATCTAATACATATAATCAAAATAGATACAATAGTTACAATTCTAATAAATCTAATAGTAATTTTTACAACAAGAAATATAACTATAAAAATCAACCAACAAATAATACTAATTATTCAGGTGTAGCTGCTATTGCTTCTTCTAATTCTAATACTAAAAATGTTTTCTGCCCTCGCTGCCGTAACTCTGAACACTCTTTGAAGCAATGTAAAGCTGATAGGTTCCCCATTTGCTTTAAATGTGGAACAATGAATGTCACTTACCCTGAATGTCCTAAATGTAAATCTCAATCTAATTCAAAAAAACTAGCTACTGAAGATTGCTGTAATATAAATGAGGTAAAAAACTTAACTAAAACTACTGATTCTACTAAAACTAAAAATTTTGATGAAAAGGATTGGAAAGCCTGGCTTTCAACTATTAAAATTTTCTTTTCTAGTTATTTCATTACAACAATCTTCGATAAAAAACCTATTGATGATGTTCGTCCTTACGCGGCTATCCAAGTAGGCGACAAAAACCTCTGCGGTTTACTCGATTCTGGTTCTACAGTAACTATTCTAGGTAATAATGCTCATCTAAATTTAATTTCACTAGGTCATACAGTCATTAATAACGATGTTGTGAGAACTTTTACTGCTGCTGGTGGACAAAGTATGGTTTCTATAGGATACATTAATCTTCCAGTTACTTTTGAAAACCAATTTCACTTACTAAAAGCATACGTTGTTCCGACTGTTAAATCAAATTTAATTCTAGGCATTGATTTTTGGACAAAATTTAATCTATTTCCTAAATTTTCAAATTCTATATCTCTGCACGATGCTACTAGTTATGATGGTGATGTGACTACTGTAACTGATGCTAAAAGTATACTACAGTCCTATAATGAACTAACTGAATGTCAGCGAGTTACTGCTGATAACATTATAGAACAGTTTAAAAATATCTCAACTGAAAAACGTGGTTTAGGTAGAACTAACTTAGTATCACATACTATTGATACTGGCGATGCCTTACCTATTCGGCAAAGATACTATCGCGTTTCGCCTGAAAAACAACGTATCTTATCTGAACAACTAGACGAGATGCTGTCGCTGGGTGTCGTTGAGGAATGTGAGAGTCCATGGTCTTCACCTGTATTATTAACTCCTAAGAAGGATGGCAAGCTCAGATTCTGTCTAGACAGTCGTAAGCTAAATTCTGTTACGAAAAAAGACGCATATAAATTACCTTATATTTCAGAAATTCTAGATAACCTAAAAAATGCTAAATACCTAAGTAGCATAGACCTATCTAAGGCCTACTGGCAAGTGCCTATTTCTGAGAATGATCGGAATAAAACTGCATTCTATATTCCTCATCGTGGCACCTTTAGATTTGTGACTATGCCCTTCGGATTGACAAATTCTCCCGCTACTCAACAAAGACTTGTTGATACTCTTTTCTATGGGCCTGAATTTGAAAACTCAGTCTTTGTATACATCGATGATATCGTCATATGCTCGGCTCAATTCGAAAATCACATTTCCCTGCTTTTAAAAGTAATTAAGAAACTAACAATGGCTAATCTGACTATTAACTACGAAAAATCCGTATTTTTCCGTACGGAACTTAAATATCTAGGCTATGTTGTTGATTCTAAAGGTCTTCACGTCGATCCTAATAAAATTGACACCATTTTAAATTACCCTACTCCTACAAATAAAAAAGAAGTAAAAAGATTTCTAGGAATTGCTTCTTGGTACCGTAAATTTGTCCCTAAATTTAGCTCTATTGCTGGTCCTTTGAATAAGCTAACTTCTACTAATAAAAAATCTAATCCTTTTCTTTGGACTACTGAAGCTGAGGAGTCTTTCACTAAACTCAAAGAACTTCTTGTATCTGCCCCAATCCTATCATGCCCTAACTTTGACCTACCGTTCGAAGTACACACTGACGCTAGTGACTATGGTGTTGGAGGATTACTAACGCAGACTATTGACGGAGTTGAACATCCTATCGCCTACACTAGTAGAACCTTGACAGGTCCAGAGAAAAACTATAGCATCACTGAGAGAGAGGCTCTTGCTGTCTTGGTGGCTTTGGAACACTGGAGATGCTATCTCGATAATGGTACTAAGTTTACTGTCTATACAGACCATTCAGCACTCAAGTGGTTTCTTAATCTAAATAACCCTACTGGACGCTTAGCTAGATGGGGTGTTCGTCTATCTGCATTTAACTTTGAAATGAAACACCGTCGAGGTGTTGATAATATTATACCGGATGCTTTGTCTCGCGTTTGCCAAATTTCAGCCATTGATAATAATCTAAACACTACATTAACTACAAATGATCAATGGTATCTAAACATATACAATGGTTCTCAAAATTCTCCTACCTCTTTTCCAAACTACTTAGTCAAGAAAAATCGTTTATTTCGCTTCATGAAAACTCATCATCCTCTAAATAAAGAGTTCGAGTGGAAAGAAGTTGTTCCTGCAGAATATAGAACAAAAATTATATCTGAAAACCATTCTGAACCAACCGCTGGTCATTTTGGTATTTTTAAAACTTATAAGCGCATCAGTCTTAGGTACTACTGGCCTGGTATGCACGCTAACGTAGTAACAGCTGTAACATCCTGTGATACCTGTATATCACATAAACACCAAAACCACGCTGCCTTAGGTGAAATGGGTCGGCCCAAACACTGTTCGAGACCTTTTCAAACTATAAGCATAGATTTAGTAGGACCTCTACCGCCTACTAGAAAACTAAACTGCTACATCTTAGTCGTGACTTGTTGTTTTAGTAAGTATTGCTTATTATTTCCAATCAAGCGCGCGACTGCAGAAATTGTTACTAAGATCTTAGAAGAACAAGTATTTCTAATACATGGCATTCCTTCTACTGTGATACTTGATAACGGTAAACAATTTATAAGTGCTACGTTAAAACAGATGTTTGAAAAATATAAAGTACCTAAATTACACTTCACTCCTAAGTATTCACCTCATGTTAATACAGTTGAACGCTACAATAAGACTGTTATGACTGCTATCTCCACATTTATTTCTAACGATCAACGTATTTGGGATCAACTTGTACCAAAAATCCAATTCGCTGTGAATAGTTCTGTAAACGAGGTAACAGGCTACACTCCTTCCTTTCTAGTGTACGGGCGTGAATTAGTTACTTGTGGTTCACATTATATCGATACTGAGAACGATAACGACGTCATCTTTCAACCTCGAGATTCCTACGCTGAGAATATTGGTGTGCTTTCTAGTATCTTTAATAAAGTACAATCACTACTACTACAGGCTCATAGTAGGAATTGTCAACAATATAATTTACGCAGAAGACCTGCTGAATTTAATATTGGTGACGTTATCTGGAAAAGGACTTTTTATCAAAGTGATAAAGACAAGTATTTTAATAAAAAATTAGCTCCTAAATTCATAAAATGTAAAATCATTGATAAAAAGTCTCCTCTGGTCTATGAATTAGCAGATATGTCTGGAAAACTACTAGGTTCCTGGCATATCAAAGATATGAAACTTATTAACTATAAAGAATAAAATAAAACCTATATACTAGCCTTAAAATTAGATTAAAACTATTACCTAAACTGTAGTGTACTAAAGAAACATAAGTATTTTAGTACACCTAACTTATTGTTTGAGTATAACTTAAAATTTACTAATTATACTCTGTTTGTAAGGATCTCAAGTCATTAATAGTAAGATTTGATGATGTTATGAAAGAAGATGGTATGATGCGTGAAGTATAGAATGTAGTCTGTGAGTAATGATAAGTTTAGTATGAAATAATAGGTAGTAGTCGGATTTTGCAGTCTAGTATGCAAAATCCTTCGTTTTTTGGCGGGGTACTGTAACGTTGCACTTGCAAGTTACATAAATAAATATAAGTATAGTTAGAAAACCTTTAATAAAACTTAATTACACTTAAATTAAAATAATATTTACAACTTATTCTAAAACATAATTAAATATAACCTATTAAACTAATAAAACCTAAAAATCTAAATACTTAATAAATATTATTGTACGGAATCTACAAGTACGTATTAATGATGATGGTTCCCGCACCTACGCATCCCTAACAAATCTAACGGGTTTGCGAGCTGCGCCGGCGCGGCGGCCAACGCCCAGTCGTTCAGTTCGAGAATTCTCCACGGCCAGTGCGCTTTGAGACTTCACAGGTGACGGCTGCGTCACTTGCTTCGAATTTTGTATCTAGTTTAATATCACGTGGAATCCCGCTAGGGTAAGTTCCCATGTATTATCTATCTGATTCTCCATTGTAAGGTGTTCTAGCTTTCTATCTTTCCTATCCATGCTAGCGCTGCTTCCTTTTTATTGTTTGTCAGGGACACTGTAACCTAGATTCAAACCTACCTACACAGTTGCGCAGCAAACGCTTTAGCCTTTTTGTTTCTGGCCTTCCAGGATTTACGTCTACATTTACGCCTACCTTGCATCTACCTATGCAGCTTGATAACTAGCTGTGGAACGCTGAGGGACCTACCTCCTGTACTGCCTGCCTGGACTACCTACTCCCGCTGACATCCTGGGAGCTGGACCAGACCGAAGCGAAAACTGAAGCTGCTACTTCTACCTTAGTTCAGGCCAGTGTTCCCCCTGTTAAAAACTGTACCCCCTGTGAAATCTGGACGTGAGGCGGCCACAGAATTTTAGGCAATTAAATGTTTCATTGGACTAATTTCCATTGTTTCATTTAATCGAACCCTACCTACCTATCTGTTGGCGTCCCCCTAAGGGACTTGCCACATGCTTATTGTATAGGTTCTATTTTCACGGACTAAAAAGTGCGGCGCGGATAGTCTGTCGACGACGCTGCACCTGAAGAACAAATTAATTATAGTAATGTTTCGGGTTATTCGAACATCATTCGATCATGCTATCAATATTATGACCATAACTGACTATTAGGTCCCTGGTTCAAATCCTACGATGAGCTTTAGCTTTCGGTGAAGGAAAACTTCGTGAGGAAACCATAGCACGGTCGTAGGGTACTTTGTAGTACCCACCTGGCTGGCTAGCTCTCGGTGAGTTCCGACGGCTGCACTTGAGAGCCAGGTCCTTCTAGGCTTTGTGTACTTACCACCTTCGGCCGCATCATCACTTACCATGGTGAGATTGCAGTCAAACACAGGCCTATACACAGTAACAACTTAAAAATTTGCAAGTAAGTTGTCGTAGCACATTCGTAGATACTCGTAACCATCTCGTAGCAAATTATAGCACGAGGATAATGCGTAGCAATGCAAGGTTTTTAACCTATATCTTGTTAAACTTTACTTGATTACTGTGATATACCATATAAAATAAGATATCCCTGTACGATAAAGAAATAAATCATTGACCAGTGCATCTTATAAAACTCCATGACATGTATTGTGTCACACGCATCATCCTACGTTGAGTGTAATATAAAAGTAAAGGAGTATAGTAAAGACACTGAGGACTTTCCTAGTTTTGGACCCAGCGCTCATAAGTTTTTATGTCCATGTATTTTGATAAATAAACATTTATTATTATTATTACTGAAGCGCTCGTGGTGTAGCATGATTAGCCGTTCTTAATCGATCGGCAAAGTTAAGCTACGCCTATCGTGGTCGGTACCTGGATGGGTGACCGCCTAGTGGTATTGCAAATCGAGCGTTTCCGTGCTTCGGAAGGCACGTAAAGCCGTTGGTTCCGGTTATCACTTAATTGTGATGGTCGTTAAGCTAGTTGGATGCCTTCGCGGCGGCTTGAAAAATTCCAACAGTAGGTTGACCACTAGCCTACCTCCACCGATCCGCAGTGGGCACGCGTGGTGGAGTATTGCCCATTCCCTTTTACCTTCATTTGTGAAAGGAGGCCTGTGCTCAGCAGTGGGACATTATAGGCTGATGATGATGATGATGATGATGATGATTATTATTATTACTGACTTTAGCGATGGTGGCTCAGTGGTATAGACGTCAAATGCCTGGCTAAAGATTACAGGTTCCGGTCCTAGACCTCGAGTTTCCAGTGATGTTTTCCAGTGAGTTTCCAGTGTTTGAAATTTTTAATTTTTTTATAAATCATATCTGGACAAGAATTTTCATCCATTAACCAGATGGGTGAAGGGCGATGTTATTATTGGACAAAGCTAGCCCTAATCTGGGGGCACGGAAGTGCCCCCCGCCAAGACAGCCAAGCGAAGCGAAAGGGCACTACCTACCTTTTCTCGAAGCGCTTCGTCCTTTTTTTGAACCCTCATAACAGTGCGAGCCATATGTCTTGGCAACATTTTACATAAAAATACTACCAAGTAAGGAAATAACTACTAAAGTGTTTTCTAACCATGCTCTTAAAGGCAATTGTCCCTTTTCAGCGCTGGATGCCCAGCCGAGAGTAGTGATGACAGTCAGGAAGAAATACAAGATTTGTTGTAAACTGGTTTCTCTGTCACACCTAAATAAAATAAAAAAATATGAAATTAATTAATGCCCGACTTCTTACAGTTTTTTACGTTAATAAGATTAATCTTACTATGTATATAAAATTTGTGTATATAGGATTATTAATCATCAAAATTTATATCTGTACTAGCTGTCCCGCGCGGTTTCACCTGCATTCCCGAGAGATCCCTCCCTCGTATGTTTTCCCGGGATAAAAAGTATCCTATATGTTAATCTAGAACATATTCTATCTGTGTGCCAAATTTCATCCAAATCCGTTTAGTAGTTTTTGCGTGAATGAGTAACAAACAATCATACATACAAACTTTCGCGTTTATAATAGTGTAAGTAAGGATAAATGACAATACCCGCATAATGGACCACCGATTACCACCTGTGTTTCAAAAGTTGCACTTGAGAGGCCGTTGCCTTCTAAGCCAAAGTCAGCAATTCTAATGGTATTGCGAATATCCATAGAAGATGACCGCTTACCATCAGATGGACCATCTCCAAGGATTACTTCTATCCGCCATTAAAAAATCTAACGGCCAAGGTATTTAGACAATAAGATCCTTCCTTTGGGAATAAAGTACCTTTTAACAATGCACCTAGCCTCCTCACTCTTCACACTCCTAAGCACCTCATCAGCCTCATGAATAATCTTCTGTATCTTATGCTTCCTCAGCAGCATCGTGAACACCTTGGCTGCTTGAGCCATATTCGTGAAGAGCAGGAACGCTGTGCCGGTCATGAGGGGCAGGTCGCCCCATATGAGGAAAAGGTCTACCACCTGGATGATGAGGTATGTCCCTAAGTATAGAAAGATAATTGTTTAGAGCTAAAAATATAACCCTTCTTCCGGGTCAGTCGGTTAAAAATATCTATCTGCTTGTAATCTAAATCTGGTCAACTATTACACAAATTATCGAATTTTAAAATGGCCGAATTGATTATCATAATAAGTTGGATGTGTTGTGAATGACTACTAAATGTAATCCTTAGACCCTGTCCAGAAGGGGTGATTTCGTCGCGATTCTCTCGCGCGTATTACGAGTCAAAGTACGGGGGAAGTACACGCGATTTACGCGCGCAATGTATCCCAGTGTCCCGCCAACGCGCGTAATGCATTCGCGCGAGTGAATCACCGAGATTATGCCCCTTCTGGACAGGCATTTGTTTAAAAAACTTTTTTCCTGTTCGTCTGTTTGTATCGTATGAGTTCCTTTATTCGTTTGATTTTGATGAAACTTTGGTGAGATTTTGTGAACAGGCCGAAGAAGTTACCTGATATAGGAAAGGAGCACGCTAAAATCTTCATAAATGTAGTTTTTTATACTACCAAATTATCAACCAAGCATACGGCCCACCTGATAAACAGATACCGTAGCCTATGGACCCTTACAACACCAGAGGTATTGCCTGCAAAAATCTCTTCACACCCTTTTTGAAGAACCCTATGTTGTACTTACTCCCTGCGTGGGAAATATTTTATATCTTTAAGAAAATTCAAATGAACAAACCGATCAAAAACGTAAAGGTGGTAAAAGTGTAACAGTAATACAACCACTTCTGGTCTTCTGTCAAACCATCCGGCGCCCAGAATCCTACCAGTCTCAGGATTGTTAAGGATCTGCTTACTGACACATTTGAATTCTTTATAACAATCTTCATGGTGACTCTTCACGTAGATTTATGTGAAGAACAGAATCGAATGTTGAAAATGAAAGCGTGAATCAAATTCAGTTTGCTTCTAAATTTAATATTGTACAGGGGTATAAAACATTTATATGAAAGTGTCGTGAAAACTGAGATTTTAGATTATGGTTTTTTATTAATTAATTTATCTTATAAATACTAGTAATAGGTTTCCGCTCTGCGGTTTATTCAGTGTTCCCGTGATATAGTGTTGCCTACTGACTCTCCATGACTGCCATATCATCTGCGTACCTTTCCTTAAGGCATCCTGAGGTAACAAATCACTTTCGCATTAATTAAATTAAATAGATAATAAAAGGATATGAAGGAATAATGCTACGCCTGTTACTAAAAGCCAAACATAGATTCTCCAAAAAATATTTTATTAATGTAACCTTGCTGAGTTTCTTGCCGGAATCTTCTCAGTTGAAGGCCGAGTTCCGAACCGGTGGTAACTTCAGTAAATGTGACCTTCATAAGTGCCCTTCTGGGGCCTAAATTGAATAAATGGCTTTGACTTTGACTCATCCGTCTTCCTCACTCACTTGCTCACCACCACCTTCCCGTAAAACAAAATGTATTTATTATTTGCTTCATGCAGTACAATATAGGTGTTACAACATCTAATTTATCTCAACATGAGGGCATTGCAACATTTATTAGTAATTAGTCTAAATTAAATAATAATAATAATAAGTATTTATTGCCAGCAAGATTATTGTAACATATATATAAAAAAGACAGACAATATGATATCCTTACTTTTTAGGACCCAGGGAATGCGATACATTATAATTTACAGGTTAGGCAAGATGTGAACACGAAAACGAGAGAATACATATTAGGTTAATTATGTGTAGTAAAAAATCAAAAAGAACATTGAATTAAATGAAAAAAAAAATATTTGATTGAACATTTTAGGTTTTAAAATATTGGCATGGTTTTTTGTGTGTATGGTGTTTGTTTGTGTTGTGTGGAGTGTTTTTGTGTGTGTGTATATATTGTGTCTATCGTGAGTGTGTGTGTGTCTTATTTTTCTTTATTTATTTTTGTAAATGGTTAGTATATTAAATTATTATCACTAAGCTAAAAAATGCTAAAAATCCGAAAATGTTGCTAACAACTGCATGTATATTCGATAATTATTAGTTACACAAGCGATGATAGCAAATACAATTATGCTATTATGTAAAATATCACCTATGACACACTACACTGCTTTTATATCAAACAGAAGCAAACACACAACGAACTCGTGTGTAATTAAATAATTATTGGAGGTTGGTTTTGTATGCCTAAACATTACGGGTATTTAAAGTAGCTGACACAGGTCGCGGTCAGTAAGATGAAGTGGCCTAAAACTAGATAGAGAAGATAGGCGAAGATATCTCAGTGGTAGTGACGTCGGATGTCGAGACGAAGGTCCCGGGTTCGAATCCTGCACTGAGCGGGCTTTCGGTGAAGGAAAATATCGTGAAGAAATCATAGCACGGTGGTAGGGTACTTTGTAGTAACCACCTAGCTGGCTACTACATTTCCTCATTTACACTGAAAACTGAGAGAAAATAAGTTCTTAATTAAAATTTTCATTTTTAATACAAGCTTTTTTTTGATTGACTGCACTTTTTGTTGACTGTACTTGCATTGTCATCCAATACACTAATGTATACCAAATATCAAGTCAATCCGACCACTGGAAGTGGGTGAAATTCGGCTTGCAAGATTCCACCCGAACGAACATACATACATACATTGCAAGTTAAATAAAAGCTTGTAAAATACTTTAAACTTTGATTTTTTTGTATTTCATTGGTTTTGACAATTTACTTGTGAGGATACAGAGATATATTTAAAGCTACATTAAATATAAACCGACGGGAATTCTCTTTTATACCACGTCCGCGTTGTAACAATTACATAATAGATAAAAAGCCCGTATGTCTTGTCACTGACGGCTTTATCAGATGTAATGTCATACAGAACTGTGCATATCTTTGATAGGTTGATGATATAGGAACAACGTTAAAATATATTCATTCGAGTCCGCAGCTACTACCGATTAACGGCAAGGTTCCCAGAAGGCTGGCAGCGTTTCCTCTTTGGATAGCCAAGCTGATGCGTTGGCGGAGCTCCCCGGCCGCTGGTCTCCAGAGGCCGCGAACAATTTTGATGACCAATACTATATTGTATATAAGCTCCTTCTAAAGTCTTGGCGGATATTTTGATGGATGAATATATCATTGATGGATGAGTCATTAGTAATCAAAAAAATTATAGAAAATAATCCGTACATTGAAAATACTACGAGTACATCTTTAATTATAAAATTCTTCTGTACGTGTGTATGTCACTTAACTCCTCCCAAACGGCTGGACCGATTTGAATGATTTTTTTTGTATGCGTTGAGGTGGCGCTCTGGATGGTTTAGATTCACAAATCAGCCTGGCAGATGGCGCTGCAGTCGATGTAGGGTAGGGTAGGGTAGCACCACAGGGTAGGGTATCACTACTCGAACGAAGTGCCGGGCAGCTAGTTATTTATAAATTAATGCTTGGTACTTACATGAAGTTCAATTTTGTTTATTTTTTTTCACTTGAACCATCCGACGGATTATTTTTCTAATATTTTTTTTATTACTAATGACCTATACATTACACTCCCTCAAAATATCCGTCAAGACTTTAGAAGGACCTTATATATATTTTACATAGGTATTTGTTTGACCACAGTTTCGCCATCACAGTGATGATGTAAGCACACAAAGCCAAGAAAACGAGCTTTCAAGTGCAGCTGTCGGAACTCACTGTTAGGCGACTGCCTTGATGTCATAATATTGCTTAACACCAGAGTCATTGGGGTCAAATTCAATTAAAACAAACGTGTAAACTGTTAATCTCACTATCCTAATATTATAAATGCGAAAGTGAGTTTGTTTGTTTGTTACGCCTTCACGCCTCAACTACTTAACGGATCATCCTGAAATTTGGCATACAGATAGCCTATGGGATGGAGAAGGACATAGGCTACTTTTTATCCAGCTAGTAGTATTATAAATATGAATGTTTGAATGTTTGTGAGTTTGGATGTTTGTACCTCAATCACGCTTCAAAATTTCAACGGATTTGGATGGGCACACAAATAGAATATATCGTCTGCTTACTGGTAAAACATGATAAATGCATTTTTTTACTAAATCGAGTTAAAAATGCAGTTACATGTAATTTTTTACGCGCTATCTACTGGTAAATCAGAATAAATGCAATGTCCAATGGCTGCAGAGATAATGAGTTTGTAAAAGTGATATATACTCACATTTTGAAAAAAGATACTAGTATAACATAATAAATAATCTTATGGCAAAATTCGTTTCAGTTTATACAGGTAAAGAACAATAAATACGGTTAAAACTTTTTACATTATATATTTTAAATAGTTAAATGGTAATAATTATTCTGAGAATATGTCATAAACGCATTTATTATATTTTACTAGTTAAATAATTCAACTTGGTTTGCTAATGTCTCTACAGCAAAAACGAAATAAATGTCATTTATACTTCTTTACGAGTAAGAACGAGAGCGATTGATCGTAGTTGTCACATTCCGTGCGCACGTGCACCGCGTAGAAATAAATTGTGCATCCTCTCATAATCTGAAAGTAGGCCTAAAAGTATCTAAGGTGCGGAATGTAAATGATATTTTACGTCCCAAGGGTGGTAAAGAAAAAAAAAATAAGTATACTATGTAACTATATTCGTCAATGGCAGAAGTTTATACGGTACAGCCACACTTGGATAAAATGTTTCAACTGTGATCTTTTTATAATTATTGCTTTTTGCTTTTTGGTTGCTTTTTTATACTTCTAAGGTATAAGACTCATCAAACCCTGGTTGAAGAACCCCATGCTGTACTCCTCTGGGAAAACCATGGCGGGGAGCTCATTCCACAGCCTGTGTCCGTAGTAGGAAGCATCTTTGAAACTGCACAGTACGAAACCATTTTGGTTCCAATATATGAGGATGAGGATGGACTCCCCGACGATGGTGAGATTTGCAATGGTAAAAGGTAGCCATGGGCATCAGGTCAAACAATTCTTCAGAACACTGTCCGTTATACAGGCGGTAGAACACACGCAAGGAGGCAAAGTCTCTCCTTAGACTTAGCTGTTCTAAGCTACTTGTGAGCTCGAGATCTCGGGGTAGATAATTCGAATGGCTCGCCGTTGAACCGAGTCAAAAAGCACAAGCTGGTACTTAGGTGCCCCTGCTCACACATGGCAGTAGTACTCCTTATGGAGCTGGACTTGCGACTTATATAGTTGCAGTCTATGCCTCGATTCACCGCTAAGAAAACCCCATTTGCTGTGGTGCTCAATAGATCGAGGCTGTACTTCACACAGCCTCGCTCTATTGAGCACACTGAGCTTTTTAGATGCCAGCTTGACCTTATCTTCCAAATGATTAGGATACAGAACGTCGCTAGAAATGTCGACGCCAAGGATTCCAATGCTCTTACCGATGTTCAAAGACGTGTTCTGGAATTGTGACGCCACAGTAAATAGGGTTTTCTTAGCGGTGAACGCGCAGGCTTGTGGGGTTGATATGGACTAGGTTTAGTCGACCTCAATCGGAGACACTTACACACACGGTTAGTGTACTCTCGATTTCAGACAAAAGAAATTCGCGGCTTTCCACCACCACAGTATAAGGGATATTAGCACAGCCCGAGTAATAAGCGTCCCCAGTACTGTCATCCGCATAGAGTCAGTATTGAATGCCGTCAATACACAGCAAATCATTGATATGCAGCAGGAGCAGCGTCAGGGACAGCACAGAGCCTTGTGGAATGCTGGAATTTATGACCATGCTATTGGAGCAACAACCGTCAACGACGGCTTTAATGCATCTGCTGGACAAAAAACTAGCGACACATTTGCATAGCCCCTCGGGAAGCCCGTACGCTGATTACTTTGTTAAAAGATCCTGTTGCCAGTCCCGATCGAACGCCTTCGCCACATTTAGGCTCACTGCCAATGCCTTACCTTGACTCTCGATGGCGAGTGACCAACGGTGTGTGAGATATACTAGAAGGTCACCAGCCAAGCAACTGTGCGATCTAATCAGGACCCAAACATCTCTTATGCATAACGCTAAAAAAGCTACCTCGAGGTTCAGTAACAAGCCTTCCCTCTCGAGTCGAGCTGACTGGTCTCTTGCCAAAGCTGCTGAAGGGAACTTTTGCCAGTCGTGCTTGTCTCGTAAAAAATAATTTATTTTTATTTAATTGATAATTTTTGTATGAAGTTAGCACCTAATAAGTGACATACTTAGACTAAACTCTACAGGTAAAACAAGTTAAATGTATCAAAAATATGATTATTTCAGTGAATTTTGTCCAAAAAAAACTTTCCAATCAAGTAATTGGTGTAAAATATAATAAGTCATTACATAAAACTGAAATTAGCTTATGAAATCATTGAATTCAGAAGATATATCACTTTTGTTAAGTACAGGTAAAACATCATAAATGCAGTCCGCTTTCGATCTAATTTAATTTTATACACTTTTTACTAATACCAAATATTATATAAGAGTAAATATTAAAAGAAGGTTAGTTAATGCAACATTTCGCTTTAACAGGTTTTAAATTAACGAGTTTGAAATAGATCGAATTAAAACTTAAACTTTGAAAAGTCATTTACTCGAAATGACACTAACTGCACTTATCACGTTTTACCCGTAAGCAGACGATATTCTGGATTAACACATAGGATACTTTTTACCCCGGAAAAGCAATATATCCCTCGAGTACGCAGGTGAAACCGCGGGAAGCAACTAGTAGAAATGTAAATTCAAACTAACGAAATCATGACTCTACAAGAAATAAGAAAACACACCTAACACCTTTGTATTACCATAAAAAGTGTATTCTTGGTGAAAAAATCATCACTTATTCACTAGGATTCCCTAATCGGCGTAATCGATCAACGTAAGTAAGGAAGAGGCCGGGAGTTGATTGGTCAAATCTGCGAAGATCACAAGACGCCGCGTAGGCGGGTCTGCCGTAGTTTTGTGCTGTTTATTTATCTATCACTCGGTGTTAAGATGGGAACAGGATGGAGTGAAGTGGTGTTTGAACTATATATTGGATATTTTGAGTTTCATGTAGATAGCTACGCAGGGGACCTAAAACAAATGACGGCTGCGAAGGAGCCTTCGACTAAGGTCGAAATCACAGTTTTAAAGAACTATCCTTAAAACACAAATAATTCAGAACTACCTTTTAACATTGAAGTTATATAGTTTAGTTAATTTCAAAGCATTTTATTCAAAAAATCTTAGCTTCTAACGGGTTAAGTATTAGCGAAATTTCGTAACACAGTTCGTAGAGAATTTTTCGATTTCATACGAAACCCAGAGTAAATACTATTTAGTATAATTATGATATAGTACTAGCTGTACCCCTCGGTACCACCCTCTCCGTGATCCAAGCTACCCTTTTACCAAATTTCATCAGAATTCTTATTATTGGTATAAGTAAAAAATAACAATGGGTAATCCTAACTAATATTATAAATGCGAATGTGAGTTTGTTTGTTACGCTTTCATGCCACCGATCATCATGAAATGGCATGCAGATAGCCTACGGTATGGAGAAGGCCATTGGCTGCTTTTTATCACGGAAACGCGGGTCAAACCGCGGAGGATAGCTAGTAAAATAAAAAACTAGTGTTTTATTATATCAACTATGCATACAGACGGTCGCTAAGGGAAAAACCAAATGAGGAGCCCCATACTGAGCCGCAGACTTGTTGTACCTTTTTTTTATATATACGACTAAGTCAGCAAACAAGCTTACGGCCCGCCTGATGGTAAGCGGTTACCGTAGCCATATTGACGCTTGCAACACACGAAGCATCGCTCACGCGTTACCAACCTTTCCCCCTCCCCAATGAGCTCTGGCGACCTTACTCACGCACAGGAACACAACTTTACACGACATGAAGTTTGGCTGCGGTATTCTGTAAGGTGGTAACTAATACATTATTTTCACGTATATCCGATCATTTGGTCAGCAAATGAAAACAAAATTTCTTTACGATAGGTAAAAATAAATAAACAGCTAAAAAACTCAATTTTCAAATAAAAAACTATCTCGTCTACCCTAGGCTTAAGCTCTTCGAAAAAAGGCTCCAATTCCCAATAGTCCATACATATAGTTGCAACTTGTTGCGGGGGGCGTGTCCGCCCCGCCCACTTTGCCAGCTGGTGGCCTCGTGGTGTCAGCTCGCAGTGCTGGTGGACCCGCCGCGCTGATCACACGCCCTCGACCATGGCAGGCCTTCTCAGATTCGACATGAGGCTGCTGTCGCCGGAGCGCTGACGGCTACTCAAACATAAGGTAGGATTAACAGTTCAATTAAACAGATGTGACCCATCACATATGTACGTATCTCAATAGTACTTAGGGTTTTGTAACTTTTAATGATTGAAAAAATACTTTGATATTATTTCTCATATAAAAATCCAATGAAACAAATGAAATACGAAGATATTTTTTTTAAAAATAAAGTAAAACTTTTTGTAGTTTCCTAGTTTATCTAAATTATTATATTATTATTATTACTTAATAAAGAGAAATAAAACAAGAAAAAATAATAAGAAATAAAATTTATTCAAACTAAAAAGAAATTAGTAAACTACAATCGCAACCTTAAACTCTGAGCGTAATAAGTATCAAGTATTTATTGCAAGGAGTTTGTAAGAAACTGGCTGGGTGAGAAAAAAAAAGATATTTATTTATAATATGGCTAACAAAACGTTAAAACCATCACTCGTTCAACTACGAATGGGCAGATTTTCCTAATCCAAACTAAATCTGATATTTGTTTAATTGAAGGTATTGAAATGACTAAACTGATGGTTGAAACTTGCTTGAAACGATACTAAAGTTTGCAAATAGCTAAGCCTCGCGCTTACACACATGTTAAATTTGGATACTAAATGCGTTTAAAAACATTCTCAATAAACAGGTTAACTAACTCATTTTTTTTTTAATAAGAATAGTTCCCGAGCTAGCGGTTACATACATACAAACTCTTCAGCTTTATGATATTACAAGTTGTGACTTAACACTACATAATCATTTGAAAAGGTTCGTAGTGTGTGCTTTTTCACAACACCAGTTATCCAATATCACACTGAAAAAAATAAACTACAAGTGACTACAAAATTTTATTTAACAGTAACACAAAATTTGACGACCATTAACCTAAGCAGAGTGACTTGCGAACTAAACTCACCAGTAACAAAACTAGTGTTTTTTACTAAATTGTTTGATTAAATGTAACTAAAGTTAGTTTCCCGACAACTAAAGTTAGTTTCCCGACAACAAAACGTCAACTTACATAACTAGTTTTGTAGATCATTTTTTTTAGTGCAGATATCTAAAATGCAGGCTTCTGGGCTTGGCCTAGTTTAGATACTAGCAATAAAAAATATAATATAATTATTATATGCAAAAGAACTTGAAAACTTGACCCGCAGTTTCAGTCGTGTAAGCGTGACGTATACTTTGGCTCACGTTTAAAAAAAATGACAACAATTGTTATGGGACAGGAAAAATTAACTGGGACGCGCGTCCCTCGCGAGAACCGACGGGTTAATAGCCAAAAACCTCCCATCAATAAAAAACCTGAACAACGCAAAAATATGTTTTCAAATCGTACTAGTAGTTCCTGTGTTTAGATCGATCAAACATAATCAAACTCTCCAGCTTTATAATATCAGAATATAAGATTCCATCACGTTTTTTTTTTGTTTATACAAACTTAACCCTAAAAATAGGTTATGCTCAATACTTACCTACAATAACATCTTTTACCGAGACACTAAAATCATAATTTTAATATAGGCACTTAGAATCCCACAAAAATAACCCAAAAAGAACAAAGCAAATACAAACAAAGTGAAAGCAAAGAATTTCAGTTATTTCAGCACTCCATTTTAGCATTTTTGTTTGTTGAAAACGACAATGAACTTGTTTATTCATGTTTTGTACAAAATCTTTGTTGAAAAAGGGTTGAAAAAATATTAAGTAGAAAAGGATATCTTTTTTTTTACCACATAAGTACATACCTGGTTGGCTACCACCCTTAAGTTGACAGTCTAGGTTTCGGTGATTGAAAACATCGTGAGATAACCATAAACGGTGGAGTAGTTTGTAGTACCCACCTGGCTGGATCGCCAAGTTGATAGTCTGTAAGAAAGTCTGTCTGCCATTTGAGAGCCTGTTACCAGGTAGCTTGGTAAATATTTGCAATCTCCCTGGTATTGGTAACATTAATACGGTGCCCACCTAAAGTGGACAGTAATTTGTGATTTTTGGGATAATTTTTTTTTTACTTTACATACAATTTGAGGTAATATTATAATTAGGGGTCTTTATGCAGAAAATAAACTGTAATAACTTAATTTTCAATTAAAATTAAAAATATTTTCTTTAGACCAAACTCTATACTCAACCTTCGAAACCGGTATTGGAGTTAGACTATTCATAAGTTTGTTCCTGCGAAGGTCTATTTGAAATAAATAATTTTGATTTGATTTTGATACAATACAGTCCATATTAGGTAATTAATCACTTGAATAGCAATTTTTTTTTTCATTTACGTTAAATAAAAAAAAATAAAAAAATCTCATCTCATTATCTTGAATGAAATATTTACGTTACTGTTACCAACTGTAACAATAACCACTGATGATTCTTATCAAAAGTATCTTCTTTAAAGTAACTTACTTTAAACAATGCACATACAAAAAATAACACCCTAAAATAACTTCCTAATACCATACTCGAAATAATCCTAGATAGGTGTACGTCATACGTAAAATATCAACTTGTGATCCTTGGCTTGTACACAACGAACGAGCGATAACCGCAGGTCAACCCCCGAATCTAACTTTGATATACTTGGTAACATCGTTTTAAATAGGGCTACCCAATACCGATTATTAACTGAAAACCTTATCAGGTTTTAAATGCTACATTAAGAACCGATTTTCCAATGGCCAGGGCCCCAAGTCTGCTATTTATTACAATTGTGTTGTGTTTGATACGCGGTATCAGAGGACCAAGTCTGCTATTTAAATTCAAAATCGTCATTCTGGCACGATCCCATCACAACTCCAATGCCTTTGAGTCAAAGTGCGTTATCTTATAAATTCATTTTCGACGTTATTGAAGTGGTGGATGATTTAAACTTCTTTCATGAGACTCCTGACATAGTAAAGACATTGTTCCACCTGTTATAATCAACTTACATTGTATCACCACATGGAGTTAAAAAAAAATGCAGGTTCGGTAATGCACAAGTGATACCCTTGGTATTGCAATCGTCTATCGGCTACGAATACCGCTTACCGTCAGGCGCGCCGTATGTTTGTTTACTTAGTTTATCTTCCCAGAGACACAAAACAGCCTCAAAGTAACATACCACCTGCTTACACAATGATATATAAAATGCGCTTAAATATAATTGAAACGGGGCAAACGTGTCAAAACGTGAACAGCAGAATAGTCGAATAAATTACTAGTAAAAATAAAGCAAGGTCAACCCCCGCACATAAATTAAATAACACACATGGCATTTACAATTTATTAAACAAACATCATTTTGCATACTGTAGGTATTTCACAATAGAAACGTTTGACCAGAATCATTCCTGTAAATGATGATATTAGTCAGATATACTAAGCACTTAAAGCGTAGTAGAGAACCGGCTCCCAAATGCATCTGATGTACCACACCAGTTGGTGATTGCGTCGTCAAACATCAAAATGTTCATCTTGTAACTGGTAGTCAGTCAGGCGATTACTTAAAGTATCCTAACATGCACGAGATTATTCATCATCATCATCATATCAGCCTATGGATGTCCACTGCTGATCATAGGCCTCCCCCATTGACTTCCACTTCGAACGGTTTTGGGCCGCTTGCATCCAGCGGTGCCCAGTGACTCTGACCAGGTCGTCGGTCCACCTGGTGGGAGGGCGTCCCACTCGGCGCTTTCCAGTACGTTTCCACTCGAGAACCTTTCTTCCCCAGCGGTTATCGGCTCCGAGCTGATTAATGAGATTATTAAATAGAGTCAAAAAGAGTATGGTACTTTGCGGTGTCACAAAGTCGGTATCCAATCATACGGCCCGCCTGATGGTAATGGGTTTCCGTAGCTCTATGGAAGCTTGCAATACATGAGGCATCACCCACGTGTAACCAACCTTTCCTGCCCTCCCCAATGAGCTGGGGCGACCTTACTCACGCGCAGGAACACAACGTAATTTGCCTGCGGTATTCTGTAAGGTGGAGGTACTTCCACATTCGAGCTGCTCTTTGCGCGAATAAACGCTATGCCTTACCTCTCTTACAAAACCTTCTTTCTTTTTGCTTGCCTGGCTTTATTCTACCTTCAATCAGAACTTTCGTCTTTCCGCAAATACCTTCTAGGTTAGGTATACAAATACAGTCATAGATTGTCAATCCGACACAAAATAATTCCTTCCGTATTCCACTTTAATTCAATTTCCTTATCTTTACCACCATAAATGAGCTTTAGAATTTAGCTTTCATACAATTGGCAATACGTTCTTGCTTTATGTTGCCCAAAGCCGCAAATAGTATATCATGCTTCATTTTGTCCACAAAGCTTTGATTCTAGAGTTTCTCATTAAAACGTATGCGTAATCAACGCATACGTTTTGTGTGTTTGCCTATTTCATACTCTGATAATATTTAGTTTAAAATGTTTGCGTTAATCGTGCAATTGCTCCATTATTTTACAGGCGCGAGAGTTGTAGCTTTTAATCCACTTCTTCTTAATAAAATAAGTTCTTTGTTAATTTTTTTTTTACAACCTTTTTTTGAGTCACTGTACATTTTGTTAACTGTACTTGCATTGTCATCTACTAATGTATACCAAATATCAAGTCAATCCGACCACTGGAAGTGGGTGAAATTCGACTTGCAAGATTCCACCCGAACAAACATACATACATTGAAATTTAAATAAAAGCTTATAAAAAAACATCCTCTTCATGTTAATTTTTAACCCCGACGCTAAAAGAGTAGTGATATAAGTTTAGCGTGTGTGTCTGTCTGTGGCATTGTAACTCCCAAACGACTACATAATAGCTCAACTGTCTTTTTTCTTTAATAATGAAGTGTTTTATTACGTCATACGGGAAGGATATTTGTACAGTGTAAGAGTTTTAAGTATTTGGCGACCTTCATTTGTAGTAAAGGACAAGAATTAATATCTAATAGCATTGATAAGGAAATCACAACAATATTTTAAAAATGTTGTGACAACCCTACATTTTGAGGATAACAAGTTTGGACACCTGAACAGGACAACCTTGGATAACTAGCTTTTAGTTTTGCGGTTGTCTCTAAGCCCTATTTGGCAACCACATAGGTAGTTTGTATTTAATAATAATCCTAGTTTTAATTTTCTAGCCGTTAGTTAGTCCCATGTTGGGCGCCAAAATATACAAGGTCCCAAAAAGTAAAAAATATCTTTGTAATTTAAAACATAAAAATAAATAATATATAAATGAAACATTTGAACAATAAATAAGACATAATAATTTTTACATTCGTTAACGTTTTTCCTTTTACATATTAATTTTATTTCTCAATACACAAACTAAACAGAAAGATTTATTTTTATTAAAATAATAATTTTCTGACCACAACTTACAACCTACTTATAAATCTTAAAACTTTTAAGTTGTCTGAAACCTCGAAACATTTGTTCGAATGCCTCGATTGTTACGATTCCGGGAATTCCTCGACCCTGCTTCCGATTGAGGAACGGCGGATGTAACAAACAAAGAAAATAAACGCAGCCTCGTTTATCAGGGGGTCCTTATATATATCATACATGTTTAGTAAGACAAGATAAGATATACTGAGAATATGATTACAAATATTACTAAAATTATTTTAACAGACTTCGGTAGCTTTTTGCGTACGAATATAATTTATTTTTAACCGAATTCAAAAAAAGGAGGATCTCAATTCTTGTTGTATTTTTTTTTATGTTTGTTACCTCATAACTCCGTCATTTATTAACCGATTTGGAAAAATCGTTTTTTATTTAAAAGGGTACACTTCTCGTTTGGTCCCATTATCATCAGATCAGGATTTGATTACTTCTTAGTGTACTTTGAAGTCAGTTGAAGTGATTTGTAACAGTTCAATAATATTTTTATTTATTCATGAAACGAACTGCTATTATAATACTTATGAGACCTAATACTGCTGATAGGACTGATTCTAATTTATTTCTAAATAATAAACTACCTATTACATCGGCTCGAATCAACTTAAACCTAAACCTGTGTTGCTGACTATCGTTTTTACGTATTATAGGTTGAATCGACGATAACATTCATTTATAGAATTTCATTTCCACACACAAACAGAATATTAAAAAATTACGATAAACTCTTGTTAGTTTTTTTTTTTTATACAACTAGGTCGGTAAACAAGCATACGGCCCGCCTGATGGGAAGCGGTTACCGTAGCCATATGGACGCTTGCAACACACGAAGCATCGCTCACGCGTTACCGACCT
This sequence comes from Polyploca ridens, assembly GCA_951394255.1. Lineage (NCBI taxonomy): Eukaryota > Metazoa > Arthropoda > Insecta > Lepidoptera > Drepanidae > Polyploca > Polyploca ridens. Next base: position 1,455,504 of record OX596243.1, on the reverse strand, counting down.
TTCCCCCTTCCCTATGAGCTCTGGCGACCTTACTCACGCGCAGGAACACAACTTTACACGACATAAAGTTATTTGGCTGCGGTATTCCGTAAGGTACGTGGAGGTACTTCCCCAGTCGATCTGCTCTTTGAGCGAATAAACGCTATGCTCTACCTCTCTAATAATTCCTTTTTAACTATGTATGTAAAAATCAATTGTCGCATCTATGTAAGATCATCACTTGAAAACAGCTCGACGATTTGGCTGTTTTTTAAGCAATCATCAAGGACAACGACCGAGAGTGATTATTATAAAGTTCACTTCAGCACTCGTGACTCAGTTATCATGTAAACCATAACATGGTGAGCCTTGACAAAGCGCCACAATACAGTGTGGTATGCGGCGTACATTCCACATGTTGCCTTGTACCCTCCGTGCCAGGCATTGCTGAGTTAGATTCAGGCGCGAGTCATGAGTGACTAGCGTGACAGTGTCTAATGCTGGATTATAATTTGGGGTTATTAGTTTACGATTTTATGGTGAAAGTTAGAAACTGAAGGTCCAGATATCTTGGATCGTAGTCTATTCCAAAAATCTAAACACGAAAGTCCGTTCTTCGTTAACCAAATTAACCAATCGAATAGAAGCAAAGCTGCCGAGACATTTTGTACAATTATATTGGTCAATGATGCTAATTCTGTTGTTCACGACTAAACTAATTTAGTCTCAATATTTCTCGTAAGAAAAGGTTGTAAGAAATTTAGTCCTGTCAAATTATTCCAATGCTTGTTTTCAATATAGGTAAATGCAGTCGCCGTCTATCGCGGTTACGTCTAAATACCCACAAATGAAGACGGCAAAGACTAATTTGACAGCTTTAAATATGTTCTATCCTTTTTCAATAATATTTGTAAGAAAGAGATGTGATGTGACTAAAATTAATTTAGTGCGATTTACAACAGAATCGGCACCAATATTTCTAAACGCTTTCTTCGTTTCGAAATATTCTTTAAATACCTAAGCTTTCGCATTCCATAACCTAAGTTGGATTTACGTTTCGGTATAAGTATATAGATGATGATTACCTGCTCACAAGCTACGTCGGTAAAAATATAAAAATTGTTTTTAATTGTTACAAAAGCTCGATCGGCTTAACTGATGGTAAGCCGGTGTGGTTTCCTTAAATTAATAAATAGTTGCCAATAGAGTTTATGTTTAATGATTTTAGTAAAAAAAATATGGAATTTTACTAACTTGGACCGCAACAGGAATATATTTTAATCGTTGCGCCACTTGTTTGAATGTAAATACACTGTTAATTACAGTTTTAATTGACATTGATAATTACTTTGTACGAACAATGCACACAGAGAGATCGTTAAAAAGTAAAGCTATAAAATTCTTCTGGTTTCCATAGTACAAGCTCTGCTTAGTTTGGGATCAGATGACCGTGTGTGAGAAATGTCCCAGGATATTTATTATTATTATTTATTATTATTAATTAAGATTAAAATATTTTGGGACATTTTTGACACACGGCCATATGATCCCAAACTATAACAGAGCTTGAGCAATGGCAATGTAGACTTAATTATCTTTTAATTTAGCCTCTTTGTACCATCTCATATGTATAATGTAGACGTAACTGTTCTATGATATTGCGTATAGCAAATGAAATTACAAAGTTGACTTGAAAGCTCGTTTAAAGCTTTTTTGACGAACTTTCCGTAGCCCAGTGTGAAAAGCTATCCTAATGTTCCGCAACAAGAACATCCGGTTAAATCATTGCGAAAATTTTTAATTCATGTCAATCATACATAGTCATAACATGATTCTTCGTCATTGGTTTGGAAAATAGTCTTTGGCGATGAACAATCGGTAATGCACTTATAAGAGCATTTCATTAATTGAAAAGTTGAAAATCTGTCGCCATTCACCTATCGGTGTGTTCCGACAGCTGCACTTGAGAGCCAGTTCCTTCTAGGCTTTGTGAGCTTACCACAATCGGTCACAACATCACTTACCATGGTGAGATTGTGGTCAAACATACGACTATATACACAGTAACAACAAAAAAATTAACCTATTCTCTATCCCTTAAGTAATATGAAACTAAACCTGAAAACAGAATTTTTATAAAGGCAAAAAGTGACCTTTTTACAAAAAAGTCATTAAATCAAAGTCAATTATAGGAAATGCAACAACACGCCGCAGAATTCCGTACACAAACACTAAAAACCTCGGCAAATATTTGTCGAAGTGAAAAAGCAATTATCTGTTGAATTCCTGCGAACCGCTTCCGAGGGCTGAGGCAAGTTAGTTTTTGTCACGGTCTCACCCATAGATATAGAGAAGGCTAGATAACGCTGTCCTTTCCGCGCTACTACTTTAGTTTGCGATTTGAAATTAAGAGATGATAGGTATACATAGAGACACAAAAAATATTTAACATAACAAGAGAGATCAAGAGTAGTTTTACAACATTTGTACAATCAATGTTGTTGAACACGTAAAAATGACAAATTGTGTCATTAGCAACTGTAAAAACTAGTCACGTAAGTAACCCGAGGCGATGTTTAATTTCCTCGTAGGTGGGAAAAAATGCCACTCTATATAAGTATGTATACATTTACAAAAAATAAACATAATTATATGAAGTCAGTTATCGGGTTAAGGCTCTGCTTAGTTTGGGAACAGATAGCCGTATGTGAAGAACGTCTCAGCATATTTATTTACATATTTAATGACCATGCTTTATCTAACCTATTCGATATCTGTGGTCTCACTATACTTACAGGGCATGGTATTTACAGGGATGGATTGGCCGCAAAACTTTTGGGAAATGCGTTGATACTTAATTTTAAAGGACCGCGCGTTAGTTAACAGTTTTATAGTTTCAGTACGTTACAGGGTGCAACGAAAAGGTTTCTGTTGAAAATTAAATACAAAGGAATTAATGCCACAAATATAGATATTATTTTTGAGAAAGATACAACACGTTTTATAATAAATAATCCTTACAATAAATTAAGGTCATTTATTGAAATAAACTTTGTGTCAAGATTGCTTTAGGATATTAAACTACTACGGTTTAGTAGTTATAGCAATAAATCATACTTATAAAATGATAATATTTTATCAATAATTTGAATATTTAACTCAAATCAAATACAAAACACCTATAATTTTTTTTAAACAAACCCGTCTTTGAAATCAAATGCAAGTACTTTTACCGTATCTGTAATAAAATGATTTGTATTTTTCTCATTAATATTCGGCCAATACCGGTACAGTACTATCGTATTATCTCAGAGCAAATAATATACTAAGTACGTGCAATCAATCAATTCAAATACAAAGATACGTGACAGAATTAACTTTCCTGTTCAAGTTAGTTTTTTTTTGTTAAATTGGAAAAGTGCCTAACATAAATAAAACTGTAACTTTGACATCTTAAATTGGAAATGAAAAGTAAACTGAAACATTTTTTTTTCAATGACCGGTTCTTTAGATTCAATAAATATTAATTTTATTCATTGATTTGCTTAAATCTGAAATCGAAAAATCTTATTCAGAGTTACACAGATTTTCAGAGCTCAATGATGACTTTGATGCCATGATAAAGTCGTAAGTTCGAATCCTACTATGAGAAAGAGGAAAAACGAGGAAAACATAGAACCAAATTGTTGTACTCACCTGACTGGCTACACTGAAAAAATTAATCTACAAAACTAGTTACGTAAGATAACGTTTTGTTGTCGGGAAACTAAATTTAGTTGTCTGTAAACTAACTTTAGTTAATTTTGTAACAAAAAAAACTAGTTTTGTTACTGGTAAGTTTAGTTCGCAAGTCACTCTGTTTAGGTTAATGGTCGTAAAATTTTGTGTTACTGTTAAATAAAATTTTGTAGTCGCTTGTAGTTTATTTTGAATATGAATATACGTCGTCCTTGAATAGCAGTTCCTGGAATATCAATATGATGCGCATCCAATCCGTGACCGGATTAGAACAATTTAATTTGTACTCTAGCCAAAAAACATATAGGTCATTTTCGATTAACACAAACTATTCCTGACTTATATTTTCATACAGGCCTAATATTATCAACTAAGAATGCTGAGGCGATACTAATTCAAATTACTAGACATTGGTGCTGATTCTGCTGTTTAAAACTAAACTAATTTAGTCTCACTATGCCTCTTTCTAACAAAGAACATAAGAAAATAATGTAAGAAATGTAGTCCTGTGATCCTGTCAAATTAGTCCAATGCCTGTTTTCAATATAAATTTAGTCGCCATTTATCGCGGCTAAATACCCACAAATGAAGACGGCAAAGACTAATTTTACAGCTATCAATATGTTCTATCCATTTTCAATAGTGTTTTTAAGAAAGAGATGTGATGTGACTAAAATTTGTTTAGTGCGATTTACAACAGAATCGGCACCATTACTTTACAAATCAGTTCAAAAATACATGCTAAGCACTGTAGCCCTTAAACCGATGAATGATGGCGAATATCCTCTTTTATGGACGATAACATTTGAATGCCCATAAAGTGAACACAAAGAGCTCAAGGAATTGCTCCTACGTATGGTGTTTAGCATTTTATCTTTTAATTTTGAAGCAGTTTGTAACTCTTCTTCTGACGCGCTGTTTTGCTCGAGTTTTAGAGGGATTTAAAAAAATCAAAAAAATCCCGAAAATGTTAAGGCAAGGAACAGAGTGAACAAGGCTTGACTGATAATGAGAATTTGTGCCGAATTTATCGTAAATCGCACTAAACTAATATTAATCACATCACATCTCTTACTAACAAACATTATTGAAAAAGGATAGAAGATATTTAAAGCTGTCAAATTAGTCTTTGCCGTCTTCATTTGCGGGAAATAGACGTAACCAATTTTGATGGCGACTAAATTTATGTTGAAAACAAGCTATTAGACTAATTTGACAGAACTAAATTTCTTACTTCCTTTTCTTATGTTCTTTGTTAGAATGAGATATAGTGAGACTAAATTAGTTTAGTTGTAAACAACAGAATCGGCACCATTATGACTGATTAACACACCATCCTGTGGTGAAATAAACTATAAGAATCATTTTCAGCACTCAAGTGCCTCAATCTGCCAGTTTTCATTACGTACCGGCCCACACGTCGTATTAACTCTAAGTCTTAAGTGATCTCTGGAACAGCTCCTTATCAAGCCGTATCGTTAATTAAATAAACAAATTAACTTGTTAATCCTACTATAAATCGTTTTTATTATTGCGTATTTGCTGTTTGAGTCTCGACGCGTTAATATGAGTGATTTGTTTCTTAGTTAGAACTTTATGACGTGTTTGTTTTTAACCACAATGGTGAGTGATGACGTGGTCAAAGGTAACCCAAAGCCTGGAATAGACCTGACTCTCCATTACATTTGGCTGCGATAACCGCTTACCATCAGGCGGGCCGCATAATATACATCTTACAATGAGATTTATTTATTTATTTACTTTATTGCATCACATGTGTATAAAAGGTGTATAAGTATATTTAATGGTTCACATGGACCCTGTAGGGCACAGCAAATAGATAGATAGATACATTAGTAACATTGTATACATCATAATAATATAATAGTTTAAAAGTTAATAACAAGCCTAGAATCATTTTACATATTTAGTAATAAAACTCATTAAAAAAATCAATAAAATGGTTAATATAGTCAAAAAAATAAAATTCAAAATTCAAAATCATTTATTCAAATAGACCTTCGCAGGCACTTATGAAAAGTCTGATTCTAATACTCTAATACCGGTTCGGAAGGTTGCATTTGCTGAGAAGAGCCGGCAATAAACTCAGCAATTACTCTTTTCAAAACAAGCTTTGATTCATTACATAATATTTACATTCTAATCGCACTGACAACAATTGCGTGCCCCGGCGCGGCGGCAAAACTACAAAGTAGACTGAATCTATATTTAATAAGTTAATAAATAAATGGCAAACTTAAGCAGACCAACCCCCACAAGCAGCACCTGTTCACAAGTATGACGCGTGTGGCAGCCATCGTCCTCCTCGCCATATTGGAGGGAAGTGAGCGACCCGTCACACGACGCCTAAATACATGTCATAACTAGCTTAGAATCATTTACACGTTTAGAATAATCACTAATAGTGTCTAGGTAATCTTCTCCAAGTCCTTTCCAGGATATAAATAGTTCAATTAAACTGTAAAGTAATAAATAACATTTGACAATCATAACGCCCCTGTCTATCATCGACTCGTGGCACTTCCACTTCCAAAACAGATTCGCACAAAATGTTTCAAAGCCACCGACTTAACGGAGGGTCACTCTTCATTATTTCTATTTGCACAGCAATCTGTTTCGAGCTCTCCGCGAGTGTTTGTCTATCACGACCACAAACACGAGAAATTGTGCGTGTACATACAGCCTGCGAAACATAAAGCTTTTCCAACGAAATTTTAAATTAACTTCTTAGGTCCTAAAGTAATTCTAAAGAGAGGTTATGAAATGATGAGTGAATATTGACTAAACAGCAATTCCGTTTGTGCCGTTGGAGACGAAATTAATAAAACTTCTTAGAATTAGCAAGCATAATAATTACGAGGAACCATGTCAACCATGTCAAACACGACTTATAAAATTGAATAGCAAGTCCTCGAATGTTCATATGAAATTTGGGGACGCGCATCTCATTTTTGAGCCAAAAGCATCTCATTTTTGAGTCTGTATGTAATTAAGTATATTAAGTATGTATTTACAAACACAAAGTAGTATATGTAGTATATCAGTTATCTGTTTTCCATAGTGTTTAGTTTGACATTTAAAAAAAAATTCACCCTGTATAACAAATATGTACAAATTACAATCTATATATAGAAAATTTTCTCAAGTCTTTCAATTAACGGCAAGGTTTCCAGAAGGCTGGCAGTGTTTCTTCTTTGGACAGAACTGATGATGTTATTGATAAAGACCTTAACGATAATCCTTCCAAAGCTCCCGCTTCTACTGTTGATGATAATAGTCCTGATACAGGGGGAGAGCCCAGGGTCGGAGCGGCGACACGGCGAGTGTGAGCCGCCGGGCGAGATGCCGCCGCCGGACGCGCCGCCCGGGCCCACCGCGCCCCCGCCAGACCAGCCTACCCAGCCGACCAACACCGTGGTAAGACTACCACGTAGATCATGTTTGTACACCTAACTTTTTCCTCGAACTTGGTTGCATAATGATAATTGGCGCGACATAAACACTTCTTTTGTTTACTCCATGCCATTTGGCCTATGGTGGCTTAAGCTGTTCTGCTTTTATGCTATGATTAAAATTATTGGTCCGGTCATATCTCCCTCATTTTTCTTAGGGTCGGTTTTTTTTTAATGCGTCGAATCATTACATAGACGGAATCAACACCTTTCTTTTTTTCGAGTCTTCTTCATTTATACTTGTTTAGCTAAAACATTGCAACAAGAATGACAAGGCATCAATGCATACCTCCGTTACTCAAAAGAGAGGACTTGAAACAATGGGATACCTAATATTACTGAGGGAAATAACAATAACAGATTCCATACACTTACTACACTAAAAGAAAGGACAACGATAATTAAATGTACACTATCTAGATCAAAGTAAATTTTCGACAGCAAACTCAGAAGACCAGGTCCCTAGTGGTGTCTCTAACACCAGCACGGCAGCGGGAGACATGGGCGAAGAAGGCAGAGTTCCTGCTCGCGGTGGTCGGGTTCGCCGTCGACCTTGGAAACGTGTGGCGCTTCCCTTACATCTGCTATCAGAATGGAGGCGGTGAGTACAAATACTCAAAAGCTTTTACTCACGAGGGATGAAATGATTGAACTGGTTAATAATACAGATAATATTCTGAATGATGGGATTTCTATTCTTGATGAATCATTTAAAACATAGTATAGTTAGAAACGTGTTAAGAATTTCATGTCTTCTTAAACCGCATAGTTGGCGCTGAGTGTTTTACTTTAGCTTCATAATGATATTTTCAGTCGTAGGTACTCTAAATACTATAAGGGTGGTTTGCCAGTTCTTTAAAGTCAAGGTACTTCCAGGTGCGTTCCTGATTCCCTACTGCGTGATGCTGCTGTTCGGTGGTCTCCCTCTCTTCTTCATGGAACTGGCTCTGGGACAGTATCATCGATGTGGCTGCCTTACCTTATGGAAGAGGATATGTCCTGCTTTGAAGGGTAAGTGAAGTTTAAAAAAATATAAACCTAGGGCTTGACATATCTAAGAGCTCTAAAAGTTCGGCATCATAAGTATCAGCAATCGGTAGGGTTGCCATCCGTCCGGGTTTCCCCGGATTTGTCCTAGTTTAGAGGGCGTCCGGAGAGCGTCCGGGGGAGTTTGAATTTTTTGCGCGGTTTTAAAAGTTTTCAAGTCTCTCAATCAAAACTATTTTTTATTTTAATGAGTAATTAAAAAAAACACTGCTGTTAACATGTCCAAATTCCAAAATTCGGGACATTCACGCTTCTTGTCCTGGTTGCCAGATTTTAGAGATGGAAACCCTTTTAATGGGCGATGACCACTAACTTTCAGATGGACAGGCGTCTTTCTGTTTATCACGTGTTTTACGGCTTGCATTTGGCCATCGACTGACCCCAGAAAGGGTTATGGAGGGCCAGGATGTACCACCATTTCCCAGACAAATCCTATTCACTCTAGCATTAACAACTCTAGATGTCTTGAAGACGTTATAGGTGTCAGACAACACAGACCACAGAAATGAGTTCCGCTCCTATATCTGGATTTGATTTAGGTTTCTCGCCTTTGTTGTCATGATTCATTATTAATGATAAGACAGGTCATTTTTGAGAATATTATTGAAAGACATCACACGCTGTACAAAACTACGTGGTTTGAAACTAACCCCCTTACTCATAAAACGTTATTTAACTAATAAGCTGATTAAGTGGTCACCTAAATAACGTCAAATTGTTTGACAATGACAGCAAGGTGACGTTATTTATTTGACAATTTATTCAGTAGATTTAGTTAAATAGCGTTTATGAGTAAGGCCGTAAATGATTAATTGTACCCAATACATACTCACTAAACACTCATAAAATCTCCTATAATAATCAAAAACGCTACGAAATATATCTGGTTTCTTTACAGCTAGTTATTTTTTTATATTTTTAATCCATTAAGGTAAAATCTTTTATCAGAATACAAAGTCGCTACTTATCACTCACAAATCAAAAACCCGCTTAGTCCAAATAAAATAAGTACCACAATACGGCTGAGCTATTGTCGATTGAGCATCCCCAAGGAACGCTTCACGTCTGCTTCCCCTCAGTTTATTGGTTATCCATTAATTCCCTGTTTATAACACCAATTGGGAAATCATCTTTGATTTGGTGTTTTGTGATACTTCAAAGGTAAAAAATGAATTTCTACTTTTGAGAATGTATTTATTGGTCACAAATTTCTTGCTGTTTTACTTGTGTTCACAAGGGATATTATGATTTCCTCAAATAATAAGTATTATATGTTTTATTTCAGCTTATAATAATAATGGTGCGAAAAGTTGACTTAACTCATAACATCTCTGAGTTTGAAAAATTTTTTAGCTTTGTGTACTCCTCTATAAAATATCTCACTCCTCCATGCGCGAAATATGCAAGCGGTAAAAGATTTCTCTATAACATATGACGGGCCAGTTGGCGGTTCACCTTACGCGCCGCAGGTCGTGGGTTCGTGGGTTCGATTGCACTGGACAATGCATATGTGTGCATGAACATGTCTGTATGTCCTGAGTCTGGATGTAATTATGTATATTAAGTATCTATTTACATAACAAAAAGTAGTATATGTATTATATCAGTTACCTATCTGCTTAGTTTGGGATCAGATGATCGTGTGTGAGGAATGTCCCAGGATATTTATTATATTTATAAATAGATAAGTATATAATATTATTCTATATACTTCACTTACAACCTAAAAATCTACAATAACGTAGTAAAGTATTTAACGAAAGGTTATTGAAAAACTACAAGCATTACCCTTTCGTTGTCATAATCTTCAAAGGATTAATTCTGAATTCAGTGTCACTTTCATGACATACCCAACCTCTTTAAAAACCCTGTTCTCACCACAGTCCACTCCCCATATACAAACACATCGTACGTTAACTTAGATACCTTATAAATAAACAGGAGCCAATGCTTTTAGCGTCAAGACAAATGGTAGTGGAGTTAATGCCTTGTTAAAATGTATGAAACCTCAGCGGAAATCAATTGGCGAGAAGTTTTGTGCGGTCACTTCTGAGTTTGGGTCAGGTATTGGGGTTTGGGGACAGATAGCCGTATATTTTTGTTGAAAGGGACGAGGTGAATGTTGTGGCTGAAAAACTAGATGTACTAAGTAATGATTCTGCAAACTCGTTAGGAGATAATTGGTGTGAAAGTATAGCTAAGCTTGTCGGTTATAAATAAAGGCGGATTTAAAGTTCCGGAAAAGTTTTGTCAAATATCCAGTATACGCGTAAGAATTAAAATATTTTTAAAGCACCTTCGCAACGATTCTTCATATTAATTACTGCTTACCCAAATAATTAATAATACGAATATGAAACATTTTTATAAATTGTAAATAAGAAATATATGAAACTGAGAAACATTAATTAATGTGCCTAATCAGGGCCTAAATTGAATACCTTTTGATTTTGATTTTACATTTACGAGATTTTTGTCTTTATATAATTTACACAGTGTTGACTTCACATACTTATCAAAATTGATTAGGTACAGATACCTATGTTATTTCCTTATACAGGTCGTTGTTTTGGTCAGCGACGAGCGACTCAGGGTCGATAATACAAATGATACTGAAGCTAAAAAAATATAATAAAAATACTTTTTTTTTTTTTTAAGTAGAAATAAAAAAATTAAAATTTTGAAAATCATGTAATAAGCTAAAGTGTAGACATAATGCTCAACGGGAGTACAAGGGAGTAAAGGGTTGGAGCGAAGGCGGCTTGTGCCTAGCTCTAGTCTGTGCACGTGCCTAGTAACCATACTTTGCGGTAATTTTATTTCAAATTGAATAAGGTATTTCTCAACATATTTACATTATTTAATGGGTCGCTTGTAGCCGACCAAAACAACACCCTGTATGTTGGCGGCACATAAGTCAGTCGTTTTTGAGTAGCGCACGCAAGCATACTGGAGACCCTGTCCATAAGGCGCGATATCGCCGCGATTCTCTCCCGCGAATGCATTACGCGCATACGGCGAGGTACTGGTCACCAATAGATCTCGATGTGGTCACTAATACATTGCGAGAAATTGCAAGAAGCGAGATAATCGCGGCGAAATCGCCCCTTCTGGCACTGAGTTATCAATCCTACTTTACCTAGGAAGACAGTTCCAATGGCCTCAATCAGAGCCGTCAATTAAGTGTAATGATTATCTCTAGTCCTGTCCCTTTCTAAAGGTATTCAGTAAATAAAGATGGACATACTCTAATCAGTAACAAACAAGGCGTATTATTGCGCTTAACTATAGGGAGCTGAATAAGTGAAACAAGTAACTTTAATGCAACAATTTGATAGTTTTGATAGCAATTTGTTAGATAGATTTTGAAGATGAAAAACCTCTTCAAAAAATTTGTTGATACGACACGACATCAGTCGAACACGCGACTTATGAGTATGTACGACTAGATGCGACAGCCGATGAAGAGTTCGACTAATATTTGCGCGTCAGATCATATCTACGCTGCTTGCATCGCGTTGGTTTACATGACCCATATTTGAACCTACTGACTATGAATTCATATGGCATTTGAATGTGGGAATTGAATAATTAATATTCAATTCGCATAGATATATAGTAAGTGAAGTTTAGATCAAGGTATTTAATTTATATATCGATAATTCAAATGACATACTTATTCAAAAACACACACCAAAAATTGTTAAAGTAAAAAATTCAAATGTAAAGGTATTGTACATTCTTCCTTATTTTAGTGCTATCCTGTCCACAAGCACAAACGTATAACATTATTTCTATACAATAAAATATATACTGACTGTATGTATGCCATCACAAGACCAAACAATTCATGTATAAGAAAATGATTGAAAGAAATGTAATGTATCAGCCACTCACCTGCATTTGATGGTCCGTTTCTGTGGCAGATGATGAAATATCGTTAGTTGCTGTTTGCTAATCATGTAAGAGTAGTGTTCGTGCGGTTTTAATAATTTTGTTATTGTTTACACGAGCGGTTCAGTTCGCGGACAGTTAACAAGAGAGGAGCGTGAGGTGGCTGATACATCGTTTATACAAAAAAAAGTGTTTAAAAAAATTTTAGGCTTGTACTGGCAAAATATTGAAAATCTGATGAAATAATAAAGCCGGCTTTTCACTATGGGATATAATATAATATAAATTACATCTTGAGATATAATATTTTATCGCTCGTCATACATTTTTGTGTATTAGGTACATCCCAAACTATAAATATTTTTTCGACAAAATGTATGACGAGCGATATAATATTATATCTCAAGATTATAAAGTAATATATGTATAGTATATTATATTATATCCCATACTGAAATACGAAACAAGGCAAAATTTAAAAAGAACCTAAATCATAAAAAAAATCTTATTTAATCACCCGATCTTTACCAAAATAGCGCAATGTAAACTCAACACGAACATTTACGAGCAAAAGTCTCTTATAAAAGTTACTAAGATATCGAAAGATTCTCTCCATCCGTGACCTATTGGCTAGCAGAGGGTACCAACTCTACGATACCTCTTGAAGGTATAATTTGACCAATAACGGTTCTTACCGGTCTCGAATTTTCTTTTCAAACTCGAAGTTTTGAGTTTACAGAAAGTTTGAGGGATTATGAATAAAATTCGAGGATAACTGTAAATTATTAAAGTTTAATCTTTTATTCTCAAGTTACAGAACAAAAGGCAGATGGAGCGCGTGCTACACTAAAGTGAAGCCAAAAAGGCAAATACAAACTCAAAATCAGATACCAGGGAGGGCCCAAGTCTACTTGTAGAGGATTTCGATAATATTAATTTTGCAGTGGAAAAAATAGGCGACCAAGCGAACTGACAAAGCACTCATTTATTTTCTTTCCTGACATAATAGTTTTAAAACAATAAATGTATAATAGACAATAACATAAATAAATCTAAAGTAGTTTTCAACATCATCCCCCCTGTGTAGCTATGGCTACGCAAATGTCTGTTCCCTTAGTGGGGCTATCTTTCTTCAGGCCTCTTCAGTATGCCCCCTTTAGTGAGCACATCTGTTACCCGCACAACTCCATCTCTGCCTGGGTAAACTTTTACAATACGTCCCATGGGCCACGCCCCTCGGGGTAAATCTGGGTCTACGATGAGAACGATGTCATCTACGTTGAGGTTTTGAAATTGTCCCCCATGTCTTTTTGGTTTGAGACCAGGCAGGTATTCTTTAAGCCACCTTTTCCAAAAGTGTTCAGATAGGCGAAGAACTTTCTGCCATTCTTTTCTAAGCGAAAATACGCCATCATCGAGACGAGCCGGCAGCAGCTGGTTTGACGAAGCACCAATTAAAAAATGGAATGGCGTTAGGCTCTGGCACTCGTCGTTTTGGGTCACGTAAGTCAAAGGTCTTGAATTAACTAAAGCCTCTGCCTCTAAAAGAAGAGTGTGGAGATTTTCTTCCTTTGGCGCCTTTTCAATTAGTGTCGCCAGGAGGGCAGTCTTAATTGTTCGCACCAAGCGTTCCCAACAACCTCCCATAAAAGGTGACGCAGGCGGTATGAAATTCCATTCGCACTGGCTATCTGCAGTGAAATTTTGAACGGGTTCACTATAAAATTCCATCAATTGGCGATTTGCCCCAACAAATGATGTGCCATTGTCAGATATGATCTTTCTTGGAATGCCCCGCCGTGCAATAAAACGACGTAAGCTGGAGATAGCAGAATCGGCTGAAAGACTTGCGACGATCTCAAGATCAACTGCACGAGTGGTCATACATGTAAAAAGAGCAATCCAACGTTTTTCTCTACGTCGGCCGACTGATATATCTACAGGGCCGAAATAGTCCAAGCCTACGTTGGTAAATGGACGAATGTGGTGGTCAAGGCGTACCTCCGGTAGATCACCCGTTGGCGGCATCTGAGGTGTAGCTCTGCGCTTTGTACAAAACATGCATCGTCTGGCAATCATTCGGACTTCACTACGGCATCGTAAGATCCAATAACGTTGCTTCAGCTCATTGCAAACAAGTTCATTAAATGCATGTGCAGCTTTGACATGATAGTGGCGAATAAGCAGGCGAACAACCGGGTGGCGACCATCGAGTATAATTGGAGATGCGGTGTCATAATCAACATTACGCATGTGTTTAATACGGCTGTCTAATCTCAGCAATCCGTCCTCGTCGAGCATAGGAGACAGGGAATACAGTTTGCTTGACTTCAGGAGAGATTTTGGAGTTGTGCAAAAGAGTCAATACTGGCCAAAACAGTCTATCTGCGACTTTTTAAGGATAGCAAGTTCCGCTTTCTGAATTTCTGATGCGGTTAGAATTGGAAACTTGGACGGTGATATGTTTTTCAAAGGTTTGGAATTTGGATCTTTAAAACGTACCAAAAAAGACCTAAACTTGTACGCGCACTGGTAAACGCGCGCGGTCGCACGCACCAGACGTCTCCATACACTAAAGCGTGAGGGATCTGGTACAACCGATGAAGGTATATTTACCTGTGTAAGGCCCACAACCACTTTGCAAGGTTTTAACTCATCCAAGGTGGCTGAGGCTTCCAAAGCTGGTGGTTCTTTAGGCCATTCAGAAATTAGTAATAATAAAAAGCTTGGTCCAGAGAACCATCGCTTCAAATCAGTATCACAATCTTTATATCGCGTCGCGTCATCCGCTACGTTCAAAACACCTGGTACAAACTTCCAATTATCGATATTAGTAATCTCAGTGATCTCACCTACTCGGTTTGCGACAAATGGCTTGAACGTTCGCGCATCACTTCGAATCCAACTTAAAACTGTAGTCGAGTCTGACCAGAAATAAATTGCATTCGGTTGAATTTTGTGGCCGACACACACAGTGTTAGCAAATCGAGCTGCAATCAGGGCTGCCTGGAGCTCCAACCGTGGTATAGATGTGGGCTTGAGAGGTGCTAGACGTGCCTTTCCACCAATAAGAGACAGCTTCACAGAATTCTCCATAAACATAAATCGCCAATAAGCGACGCAAGAGTACGCTTCCTCACTCGCGTCGGCAAAAACGTGGAGCTGCCTATCGCTGATGGCTTTGTCTTGAAATCCACATCTGTACCAGCGAGGAATTTTGACGTCTGAAATCATGACTAATTGTCGAGACCAAAACAGCCATTTTTTGACAGTGTCTGATTGCAACTCAGTATCCCATTCAATGCCGGTTCTCCACGTTTGTGCAAGAGAATACGGCCTTGAATAACCAGTGGAGTAAGAAACCCTTGAGCGTCATAAAGGCACATAAAATATAATTTTATTTTCAGGAATTTCGATCCCAAAACGAAAACAATCAATCAAAAATTGACAAAAGTGTCAATCAGAGAATGCCAAATGAGTCCTAATGTTTTGACAAAGGCCTCGGGGCCTATCACATTATTGATAAACTTACAATAGGCCTTTTTAAATTCAACATCACGAGCCATACGTTTTTCTAAACCTAAAAACCTCGAAAGTGCGTTAGGATAAATGTCAGGTATGCTTGGAATGTCTTTTTGCCACAGCAAACCGACCTCAAATCTTCCAGATGATAAACGTTTGGCTGTGGTGTCCAACATATCTAAAGCATACTTATCCTGCTTGGAACACACGGATTCTACCTTTGAAATACCTAAAGCATCTAGGCGAAAATAATCTTTGATGAGGTTATCCATAGACGAGTCATCACAATTATCAATGCAAACGTGGTTCACGAAATCAATTGTTTTAGTCCAGCTATTGGATTTACCATGCAAGACCCAACCTAATGCTGTGCGTGTAGCAACTGGTTGATTTTTGGAACCCTGCCTGACTTCACGACTAACAGTCAAAAACCAATGTTCGGCACCAAGAAGAATTTTAGGTGTAGCATCTACAAGTGTAAGCTGATCGACCAGATCTGTCAGGTGGGACAATTGCAATAAATCACTTCGGTTAATTGTCTGTGTCAACAATGACAGCGTATCCATTGCTCTAGCATTGACAGTAAATACCTCACTACAGTTTTTACCTTTAATCGAAAAACTTACATGCTTGACGGCCTTACATGTCGACATGCCCGCGATGCCCTCGACCTTGATTGACCCCGTAGGTCCTGTGGCTCCAATATGATATGCCACTTCGGAGTCGATCAAAGTCGCTGTGGAGCCGTCGTCCAGCAAGGCGAAAGTATCGTACTTACCACCAGGACCGCTAACTTCAACAGGAACAATTTTCAAGAACACGCGTGGTACACTGCTATTAGTATTTGCAATTGATTCGGAGGTGTTTGAGATTATCGTTTTACTGTCGTTGGGAAACGTTGCAACATTGTAGGATATAGGAGGTGTCTCGTCAACAGTCTTGGTCACATTTGGTGTCGATGCTGGATGCAGAAGCGGATTATGAAAGCGTTCACAGCCATCGACGCCACAACGACTGATCCTACAAGTTTTCCACCGATGTGTTTTAGATTTGAGACATTTATAACATATCTTAGATTCACGCAACCAACGCCACTTATCAACTAAAGAAATAGCCATGAATTCCTTGCAATCGTTCAGGTTATGTTTTTTATTACAGTAACTACATAAATCGGTATTGGTATTGCGTGTAGAAGTGACATTTACGGTTTCACGACGATTGATGTTTGTTTTAAATGCTTGATTACCAGATCGCTTAGCAAAATCTAAAACTAAACCAAACCTGTTATGTTTGTCAGCCTCAATACTGAGAAATTCCGATAACAGTTGCAGTTTCGGTACGGAACGACTATTACGGTAGGCAAAATCTTTCCACTGACTATACAGTATAGGCGTCAGCTTGCTAAGTACGGTATGAAAGATTTCAATTGAATATAAATACTCTTTTTGTCGCAAATTAATAATGACAGCTATACAGTTACGTAGCCTACATGCGAAAGTATTGAGCTCTTTTTGGTCATAACTTATCCGAGGTAGGTCCCGAACGAGTGAAATCTCGTGCAAAACGATGACCTCTGGTAGCGCGAACGTCTGCTCCAACATGTCCAGAACTTCATCAGGTCGCTCGGCGGTGTACAGCAACGCTGACACACATTCCAGGGCGCGACCACGAAGTGCGCACCGCAAGCGAGCGAGATTTTCTGTAGGTGTAAACAAATGTTGTGTATCTTGATACGTGCGCTTAAACATTAGCCATTCGGTAGGCTTACCGAAAAATGGCATTAATTTGATATACTTATCAGAGAACCTGTGGGACCCAATAGCATCTTTAGCTTTTAATTCAACCTCAGGTTTTGGCAATGAATGTAAAAACTCTTCGTTGTACGACTTGATAACTGGTCGTACAAGAGACCGAGATTTGTCAGATTTCGGTGCGGGAATATATTTGTTGACGTTGTCAACCCAAGATGAACAATATGAACGAGGACTTACGGAATGTTTTTTGACTTCTTGAGCCAGGCTTGCCTCCATCTCGAGCTTTTCTAATTGTTTCGTTTTGTTGATGAACTTACGCTCAAAATCCTGTTCGCGTTTAAATAGCTCACGTTCTCGCTCCAGGTTTCTCCGCGCTAACTGTGCCTCCGCGGTCAACCTTCGTGCCCTAACTGTGGACGTTGACCTTGTGGCTACGGAAAAGTGAGACCTGGAAACTGAATTATCGTGTTGGTTCTTGCGAGGTTTCCCGGAGACAGAGACGCCAGTGGGTGTTTGCGTGGCATCGGCCAGGACGTGGTCCAATTTTGGGGACCGACCGAGCCCACCCACGACGGGCGCATCTGACTCCGAGCACACCTCGCGAGAATCATGAGGCTGTGCCAGCCGCTTGGTTTTCGCTCTCGTGTTCATGAGGAAGGACCAAAAATCCGGCTAGAAGACCAAAAATGTAGAGGATTTCGATAATATTAATTTTGCAGTGGAAAAAATAGGCGACCAAGCGAACTGACAAAGCACTCATTTATTTTCTTTCCTGACATAATAGTTTTAAAACAATAAATGTATAATAGACAATAACATAAATAAATCTAAAGTAGTTTTCAACACTACTATTACAATAATTGTGTTCCAATGAACTATCAGTGGTGTCAAAATTGGCACATTTTACAGTTTTGGTAGTCTACTAACACAATAGCGTCATAATGGCGCCATAATAGCTTTCCGATGATTTTCCACTGAAACTACAATCGTGCCACAATGATCTTTTAGTTGTCAGTTTTGACAGTTCACTATGAGACCATTATGAATTAGTAGACTGCGCACATCGGCTCAATGATAATGGAATTGCAATAGTATCGTGTCAGTATGACATTTTAGCAGACTTGGCACCCTGGTTTTCGCTTTTGAATTTGTATTTGCTTTGTTTTTTATAAAAGGTATACGTTCCTTTTTTGACCTTCTATAAAAAAGCATTGAATTTATTATCACATAAAACACATACCCATATAACATATCGCGCTAAATTAGGTACTTCATTATCGTTATCAGGGTAGCGCCCTTCGCCCTCCGCCCTCCGATACGGCGGGAATCGAACCTCTTTCCCCTTGCGAAGTATCACTTGTACCAATACGCAGAGATTGATTGCATTTCATATTACGAGTCGTATTGTGAGATACACGAATTGTAGACTACGTTTGGTATTGATATTTTAACCGACTTCAAAAAAAGGAGGAGGTTCTCAATTCGTTTGTATTTTTTTATGTTTGTTACCTCATTTCTCCGTAATTTATTAACCGATTTGGAAAATTCTTTTTTTATTTTAAAGTGTATACTTTCCGTTTGGTTGGTCCCATTTTGTCATCAGATCATGATTTGATTACTTCTTAGTGTACTTCGAAGTCGGTTTAAGTTTTTTGTAAAGCAGTTTAATTATTGTACCTTTTAATAGTTTTAGTAATAAGTGACAGTCGCGTGTTTTTGAACCAAAATTTTTTTTTTTTGCAATACTTATCTGATTTCTCAGTTTGTTAGCTACACAATTTCAGTTCAACCAACTTAGGTTACAACCATCAATAAATAAATACAAAATATTGCGGTCTGTACATAATAAAAAAATAAAAATAAATAGGCAGTGCACGATTTTACTTTTTTTTACTGATTAAGTATAGGCCTGTGTTTGACCGCAATCTCACCATGGTAAGTGATGATGCGGCCGAAGGTGGTAAGCACACAAAGCCTAGAAGGAACTGGCTCTCAAGTGCAGCTGTCGAAACACACCGATAGGTGCTTGACGACAGATTTTATTTCGCGAAAGATATCCACTTTTTCTTTTGATCAATTATAAATTACTTGACATCATTATATTACGTTGAAACGGACGAACTGCCTGCTGATATAAATTACTAATGTTACTTACCACATAATAAAATAATGGTACAATTGCGGCACGTATTACCTACTGACGTCACGGTTTGATCGCTCCATACAAAATTACCAACACCTATAATTAAACTGATTATTCGCATTCAGATTTCAATAAATATGTCTATGAATAGAGCATAGTTCTTAATAAGATAGTGAATTGTTTTGCAAAATAGTTTCAAATACCAAATTGCACAGCACTCTTACTCTACTCCCATACATGATGACTCAAACAAAATATGATCATGCGAGTATGGAATTTGGATACAATCATTCTCCTTTGAATATTCAACGACATTCAATTTAAACTGAGACGTCACAGCAACGCGTCTTCTGAGTTATCATTTCGCATCGCCCCATCTCGCGACATATAAACTAATTAGATGCGATATCATTTGATTACCGCCCGACAGATGGCGTTGATTCGATTTCTACATCGCGCTTACAAAGTTTGCATCAAGTTTGTCCCGCGAAAATTGGCTGCGAGCGCGATTTGATTAATTACATTTCAACTGTTCGGAGATTTATTTGTCGAGTTCATAAACTGTTTGAATGTTGATTTAAATTTTATTAGTAATTGAACGATGTGGGCGTCTGGTCTGTGCATTAATATTAATTTGGATAAATAAAGGATGAGATTTGAGGGGTATCTACTAGTACTTCTAAAGGGTTAATTAATTGGTACATACTTCTATACATAGAGATAGAATATTTATAGAGCAACTGTAGTAGAGTATGTGCCGTGAGCACGGGTATGTGCAACGCTGCCTTGAAACTGCGCGTTCATAGTTTGAACGACTACATATAATGAATCCCAATTTCTCGATACTTTTACCGATAACAAATGACAAGGGAATCATAATTTTCATCACTAGGTGTACCTAAGATATATACAGCGTGTAAGGGACATCGCCGCACAAATGGGTCCAGGACATGATTCTGGACCCCCCATGTTGGAATTTTTCGTCGGTATTTTTTTTTTTGAGTTTTTTTAACTTTAGACTGTTCATAATCGTTATTCTTACCTAACCCAAAGAGATTTAAAATAAATAAGTTATTCATTCATTACTTTCACTAAAAGTAGCAATGTAAATAAAACTAGAAACGGTGTCTTATGGCGATATTCGCCTGCAGTCCGCGACATACTACGTAGGCACAACGTTATCGCGCGTTTAAATCGCGGTGTTCACAATACATTGCGCGCTCGAAAATGACAATTTCTATAACCGATCATTAGCAAGGTGAATGACTTTCACAATTTGATTAGTGGCATTAGGTGTAGCCTTTTCGCGAAGTTTGCGTTACCATGCGAAATACACCCTATATATTAAGAATGCATCTATTTGCAAACTGCTCACGCTTCACACAAGGTAATGTTGTTAACGCTATCACTCTATCAATATTCTTACTCGATGCTTCTATCCAATTTTTCTCTTTTAAAAATACTAAAATAAAATCACAATAAGCCTGCATGACAAAGCAGTCTCGCTAACCACGATGCATTATTCACCAGGTGTAGGCTACGCTATTTGCATGATCGATATCTACATGGGCATGTACTACAACACCATCATCGGGTGGGCGGTGTACTACCTCATCGCGTCTCTCGCTTCCATCAACTCTGTGCTTCCTTGGACCAGTTGTAACAACGAATGGAACACTCCACTCTGTATGCCCGTCACTTCGCCGCAGATCAATCCGAATTCTTCTACGCCTGCTAAAGAGTTCTTTGAGTAAGAGACTTGTTGTTAGTTATATTTTGAAATATAACCTTTAGTAGAGAAACCACCTTATTTTAAATAAGCTTGATGACTAAAAGAAATATTTAGTCCGTTTTACATTTTAAAAAAATATTGGACACGTATTTTTCCTTTTGTGAATTAAACAAAAAAATACGAAGATATCGTGTGTTGAAGTTCCGCGTGACGACCCGTTAGAGTACACTTTTTACTCTAAAGTAACATCATGGAGCCCCCACTCCCAAACTTTGACTCGCTTTATCTTTGTTTTTTTATGATTCGGTAAAGCAAAAAATACGTGTACAAAATTTTTTGATAATCTAACTGACGGACTAATTAGTATTATTTTTATACATAGGAATCATCCCTATTTGCTTATTAATATCTTATTAGTAGAGGTTATCCACAGGAAATGTACAGTAGTGAAACTGTAACAGTTATACGCATAAGAAGGAACAAATCTTTCTTCATACTTTGGAGGAGAGCGCTTTTATCTGCAGTCCTTTCAACATACTTATTAGCGGTTATCGTCATATTATTATCTATACTATCGTCATGTTCACCAACTATGAGCAGACACTCACACACGTTACTAATTTAATATGATAACAAATGCTCTGAAATTTATGTTTAAACAAAGCATAGGAACTGTTTTTTTTTAAATAAATCTGTATGTTTTGCATAGCCCTTTTATTTTGTTCAGGCGCAACGTACTGGAGCAGCACCGATCAAATGGACTAGATCACATGGGACCTATAAAGCCGTCGCTGGCTCTCTGCGTATTTGGAGTCTTCGTACTTGTATATTTTTCGCTGTGGAAAGGAGTCAGGAGTGCCGGGAAGGTAAGCCTTTCGAATTATCGTCAGTCTTTCGATATTTATCGATAGTTGTATACAATCCAAAGATGTAAAGCTAAATACATAACGCAAGTCCCTCCATCCTGTGTGTGTGTACCCTTTTGGCACGTGTAGTACATACGCGTCCTCTATGAGATTTATATCTGTGTAACAAACTGTCAATACAAGTACAAGCCGCCATTTTCAAAACTATTCTTGGAACGGGTTATTCTAAGCGCAATAATTATACATATTTTCAATAAAATCTGGACCTTTTTGGAAAGAATGTCTTAAATCTCTAGTTTCTTTGCTAACTCCCCTGATAAACGTAATATTTATTTGTCAGGTTGTGTGGGTAACAGCGTTAGCACCCTACGTCGTTCTCCTGATCCTGCTCGCAAGAGGCGTCACACTACCGGGCGCTACAGAAGGCATACGATACTATCTGACTCCAGAGTGGCATAAGTTGCAGAATTCTAAAGTAAGCAATATTATGAATAAATATAGTTTGAGATACCTCCCTATTATAGTAAATATTGTTAATCAACTAAACAGGCCGTCCGCCAAATTTGTATAAGAACTAATTACCAGTTGCGGAAACTTATTAGTGGCTTAAAACATATTTTTTATTTCATAAAAAGAATAATTGTATTTCACAAAGCTGTTAGTATCCCTTAATTATATAAATAAATAAATAAAATCTTTGTACATCTTCTACTTAATCTCTTCTCTTTCTGTCTTCGGAATTGTTTTCCTGTATTCCAGTTACTACTTATTATTCGAAGAAAATATTCAGAGCTAGAAAAGACACACGTCGATAATCTTGAACTTAATCGTCAATGTTGCTGATTCTGTTGTTTACAACTAAACTAATTTTAGTCTCACTATGTCTCGTTCTAACAAAGAACATAAGAAAAGGATGTAAGAAATTTAGTCCTGTGAAATTAGTCCAATGCTTGTTTTCAATATAAATTTTGTCGCCATCAATTGCGGTTACGTCTAAATACCCGCAAATGAAGACAGCAAAGACTAATTTGACAGCTTATAATATGTTCTATCCTTTTTCAATAATGTTTGTAAGATAGAGATGTGTTGTGACTAAAATTAGTTTAGTGCGATTTACAACAAAATCAGCACCAGTAAAATGTTTAACATTTAAAACTGCTATCTTATCTCTACCTACTTAATTTCTTGTTCCAAAAAGTATTTGCTAACTCATTCTAAGCCCCAACTTTTTTACTACTAGGTATGGATCGACGCTGCTTCTCAGATCTTCTTCTCCCTTGGCCCCGGCTTCGGCACGCTCCTGGCTCTCTCCAGCTACAACAAGTTCAATAACAACTGCTACAGAGACGCTCTCATCACCTCTTCCATCAACTGCCTCACGAGCTTCCTCGCTGGCTTCGTTATCTTCTCTGTTTTGGGGTGAGTTGACTTCGTTTAGGTAGTACTGTTTTATAACGTTAAATCTTTGTATATTATTACCCCGTTATTCATAATGAAGTTATCAAACGTTGATTAGCTAAAATTCTGAAGTCTTTATCTGACACGTGACATTTGGTGATCGAAAGAGTGAGACAGAGGACACTATTACACTGATTTAGTTAAAAAGCGATTATGAATGAGGGGGTTAGTGTGTAGAAAAATCATATACGAAATATCAAGCTTGCCAACATTTTACTTCATAAAATAACCACAGCAGTAGCATACTTATATTATGATGAATTTAAAATGATAACATTTTTCAATTACTTAAGTTATCTGCAAATTCTATATTCAGTCCTAAGTATAGTCTACAAAATCATACTGACCCTAAACCTCAACGACAGCCACTTGCCTAATAGTCCTTTTTTTACATTATTGGGGAGGGGGAAAGGTCGGTCACGCGCGAGGGATGCTTCTTGTGTTGCAAGCGCCCATATGGCTACGGTAACCGCTTACCATCAGGCGGGCCGTAAGCGTGTTTACCGACTTAATCGTATAAAAAAAACAATTACAATTTAATTTTTAACACCAATGATATAAATGTATTTGAGAACTTGTTACCATCAATTTCATGATTCTCCAAACGTTAACTTATTGATTATCTCTAACTCAAATAACTTAAGCCTGTTAAAGTAGCATCCATTGATTTCTACTTAAAATTTCGATTCAAATTGTAAATAGACGTTTGCTATGATCAGAATTTATAGAAATTAATTAGGCTTATAATTTCATGTCATGATGTCATAAAAGGGAAATTCAACATAGGTACTAATTAATATGTGCAAAATATTATGTATAAAACTTCGTCGAGTCTGCTGCTGATCTATTTGTAAATCTGAAACGGAATCATTTGGTTGACTTCAAATAAATAAAGCTTTCCGTTATTAATTCTAAAAGACTATAAGAAATATTAAGACTATAGATTAGAAAATAGGTTAGCTTATTTATACGTTTTTTTTTATATTATTTTGTACCTTTCTTAGTTTTTAGTTATTAGTTTATTTTTATTTAGATTAAGCTATTTAATTTAGGTTTATTATCTCATGTATTGAAGCACAGAATAAAAATATTACGCTAGTAAAAAAAAACTAAAAGACCGAATAATTACCTTTCTGTAATAAAGATGAAATAAATTAATATAAAAATAATAAATAATTTATGAATTTGAGGTTTTAATAGCGAAAATAAAAGAGACTTCCCTCACAGATACATGGCGCACGTCCAGAACAAGAGTATAGAGGAGGTGGGCCTCGAAGGGCCGGGGCTGGTGTTCATCGTGTACCCCGAGGCCATCGCCACCATGACCGGCTCCGTCTTCTGGGCCATCATATTCTTCCTCATGCTAATCACGCTGGGCTTGGATAGCACATTTGGAGGTATGCTCGTATTTCTTGATCTTTTAGGGTCGGCAACGCGCGAGTACCACCCCTGGTGATGCAAGCGTCCATAAGCTGCGGTAACATCAGGCGGGCTTGTTTCTATCCAAGTAGTATAAAAAAATCTTTAGTTGTCTTTTCAGGTTTTGAATGTCTTTAATTACTAACATAGAAACACTGATGGTTTACATATATACGAGTTACTCCCCTTATCATCTTATTTAGTCGATGATCGTAAAAAAGTAGCAGTGCGTGTTTGTAGAAAATGTGAAATTTGCCATTGAATTATAATATTTTGGGACATTTTTGATACTCGGCCATAATGGGAGCTATAGGTGTACCTACTATGGAAACCACATAAATGAATACTGATCACACCACTACCTGATCTGCGACTATTGCGCCCTCTAGTGTTTCAAAATTAAATAAAACAACATAGAAGATAGTGAATGTAATGTATTAAAAATATTTCAAATTATACTTATGTTATTCGTGAGAACGAAACCATAGCGCGATGTAATTAACAACTAGCGCCATCTAGTTTACTAACATGTAAACACCGTGAACATAAGCCGCCCACCAAGAACGACTGTTCTTAACTATATTTACTACTAAAGTGCATAAAAACAAAACACAATAAGAAATAAACAAAATCTTAATATTAATCTGCTGCAGGCAAAATACAAATTTTAGATACAGGTCTCTTAAAACATGAATTTTTGCAGCGCAATGTAACCACTCGAGTAATATTGTCTGCACCAGGGTGCTTTTGAATAACACGCCCCATCAGCCATCTGGCTGGGGGTAAATCCGGTTCCTTGACTAAAACTACATCGCCCAACTTAGGTTCAGGAATCACACGTGACCATTTGTAACGCTGCATTAAACTAGCTAAGTACTCTTGGGTCCAGCGACGCCAAAAATTCTGCAATAAGCGTTGACATAATTGCCATCGTTTTAGAGAGCTAACTTTAGTAATTTCGTAACTACGGTCAGGAGGTAAGACTAATGGTTCACCTATGAGGAAATGTCCCGGTGTCAAAGGCATGGGGTCACCCTGATCCTGATCTCACAAGCTCTTCTCTAAATTCTTGAATTTGACACCTTTTTAACATTATGATTAAAGCTTCACTTATTTCCTTTTTCGATAGGTAGGAATGCTTCTCTTTCTCTTCTTTCTTTTTCAGGACTCGCCTGCAGTAAGCTACTACTCTTAGCAATTTATTCAATGAGGAATATTTGGACCAAATTTCATCTTTGTCATCTTCTATTGTGGCCAAATTTACGAGTTTTTCTTCAAGGTGTGTTTCTTCTCTATTTTGTCTTATACGATTAATTTCTTTTTCTTTCAGCCATTTTGGACCATTTTTCCAGAGGAATTCATCATTTAAGTTTTTGGTGCCCCGTGATGCACAATCTGCTGGATTATCCTTTGAAGAAACGTGTAGCCACTGATTAGGTTCCAACGAAGATAAAATTTCCGAAACTCGGTTTGCGACAAATACCTTCCATTTATTAGGCTGACTATTCAACCATGCTAAGACCACGGAAGAATCGGTCCAAGCGTAGATATGCTTTTTATCACAGCTCATAACTTCAGCTACTTCAATCAACAGGCGTGTTAAAAGTACTGCACCGCACAACTCAAGCCTTGGAATCGAGACTTGCTTTATTGGTGCAACCTTCGTTTTAGAAGTAATTAACGAAGTGTGAACCGCTCCATCTTTTTTAACTACTCTTAAATATACGACAGCTGCAAACGCTTCAGAAGATGCATCGCAAAAACCATGCAACTCCTGGATAACATCATCTTCTTCCGTATTAATCCATCTGGGTATTTTAAATTTAGAAAGTTGACTTAAGTTATTTCTATAATATAGCCATTCCTTTAGTAAAGTTGGTGTTAGTTGTTCATCCCATCCAATACCTGCGAGCCATATTTTTTGAATAAAGATTTTAGCTGTGATGATAACTGGTGCCAACCAGCCAAGTGGATCGAATAGCCGCGCAATATCAGATATGACGCTTCTTTTCGTTACAGGTTGTTTCATATTTGGTAGTTGTACTAAATATGTGAACTCGTCGTTTTCCCGATTCCAAGTTAGACCGAGTATTTTTGTCACCTCATCTATTCTCACCTGAAATTCTGTGTTTAATCCTTCTTCATTTTCCTTGCAAATCATTTTCAATAATTCTTCACTATTACTCGTCCACTTTTGAAGTTCAAACCCCCCTCCTTTCAACAATTCTGTTATTTCTTTATAAATTTGCAACCCTTCTTCGATGGACTGACACCCTGTCATCAAATCATCCATATAAAAATCATTTAAAACTATGTTTACAGCCTTCGTAAACTGACCCCCATCGTCGTGAGTAACTTGCTGCAAACATTTTACAGCAAGGTAAGGGGCCGATGCAGTTCCAAATGTGACTGTGAGTAGTCGTAAATGTTGTAAATCTTCATTAGAATTAGCACGCCAAACTAACCGTTGGAAATCCACATGTTTTTTATTAACCTTTACCTGTCGGTACATTTTGACGATATCGGCTACCAAGCATATAGGATGTCGGCGCCATCTCATAATTATATGACGTAAATCAGCCTGTAACGGAGGACCTACCAACAGATCATTATTCAGCGAAGTATTATTCGCCCCAGTAGAAGACGCATCGAAGACGACTCGTACCTTTGTGGTTGTTTTGTCCTCTCGAACCACTGCATGATGAGGTAGGTAGACTACGCCTGAAGTGGAACATTGTTCTTTTGGTATGACCTCCATGTGCCCAAGTTTTAAATATTCTTCAATTACAGCTGCATACTGAATTTTTAAATCTGAATTCTTCATCAATCTTTTTTCTAAATGAAGAAACCTTTTCACTGCTTGCTGTTCATGATTATCATATTTGCATGGAGGATCTTCCTCTTTAAATGGCAAATTTACTATATACCTTCCAGAAACATCTCTTTTCGTAGTAGAAGCAAATATTTCTTCACACCTTTTTTCTTCATCTGATAGATATCTTTTAGACGTATACGACTGATTCTCCTTTTCTAGCTCCCAAAATTGTCGCAATAACATATTGTCATCAACTACAGTATGCAGTGTCACTATCTTAGATGGAACTTGGTTACAAGTTTTCACCACACCTGACAGAATCCAACCTAACGAAGTGGATTGTGCAATTAAAGATTCACTAGGGTCTCTTTTCACACCTTCTTTAATAACTTGACTATAAACTTCGGCACCTAACAAAATGTCAATTTTATTGGGTGTGTGAAATTGAGGATCTGCCAACTGAAGCTCCTTTAATTCTGGCCACTCAAATGCTATTACCTTTTTACTAGGAAGATAAGAAGTGATGGTTCTAATAACATATGCTTGCATTGATATTTTTACCTTGGGATTCACCCTAGAACTTATATTGATGGTTACCATAGCATTACAGGCGATATCTTTGTTTCCATTTAAAACTGAAATCTGTCCTTTAACAGGAGTCTTTTTTAGTCCCAAGTATTGCGTCGCTGCCTCAGTAATAAAAGATGCTTGGGACCCTTGATCCAGCAGCGCCCTTAAAGTTTGGCTATCGCCGTTTAAACAATCTGCTTGCACTAGCGCGGTAGCTAATATGACTTGTTTATAAGGAAGGATTTTAGAAGATGAAAAATATGACGCCACACGTTGAGTTTCTAATGAAGGATCTTGAGATTCTGAATCAGAGTCGGTCCTGGCGTGAGCTGCAACATCAGCTGAGTTTGTACTACCTTGTTCACCTGTCGTTAACAACTGATCAGAATGACCCGATTGACATTGATCACCGTTGGGATGGTGATGTAACAAAGTGTGATGTCTACCTTTACAGAGGCGACATGATAATAAACTCATACAAAATTTTGCCGCGTGATTTCTACCCAAACAATTAAAACAAATACGATTCTGTTCGACAAAATTACGTCGGTTGGTTACATCCTCCATTGCAAATTTTTTACACTGTGCTAACTTGTGACTTTCATTACAAAATTGACATTGAATTTGTGTTGCATGAAATGCTTTAGGTTTATAATTATTATTCGATTGTAAATTTTGTGATTTATTTGATGAGGATCTAGAATCAAGGAACTCCAAAGCCCGATATCTATTTGTTATGAAATCTTTAAATTGGACAAATGTAGGTAATTCATCTGAAGCAGTACTATTTGTGACCTTAAGTTCCCATTGCTTCCTCGATTCTGGGTCCAACTTCAACGTAAGTAAATGAATAATTAATATATCCCAATTGGTGACATTAATCCCTATGTTAGTTAATGAACTTAAACAATCAGATGTATTATCAATCAGATCCTTAAGAAAACTAGCCGATTCAAAGGTAGCATGCTTCTGACTTAATAATCGGCTTAAAATACAATGTGATAAATACTTTTTATTGTTATAACGAGAATCTAACAACTCCCAACATCTAGAATAGTTGGCACTAGAAATAGGTATATTTCTGATCAATTGTTCAGCTTCACCAGTTAAATAGCCCTTTAAATAGTGTAGTTTTTGCACACAATCAATAGCTTCGTTATTATGAATTAATGACACATATAAATCTCTAAATGTGGGCCATTCTGTGTATTTACCTGAAAACGTAGGTATTACAATTTTAGGTAGTTTTATATGAGATTTTGATTTTTCACAGGCCACTGAACTAAATGCTTTTATTTCTCCGCCATCATTCTTTGCAAATGTTTCTAACGTAGTTTTCAGATCCGATTTAAATTCAATGTACAACTCTTCAACACAATCAAATAAATCATTCTTAACATAACTGCTTTTCTTAAAATGTTCACCAAAGTTTCCATTAAGTAATTCCTTATGTGTTACCGTAAAAGATTTCCAAGCCTCTTCCAATGATTCTAATCTTGATTCTATATGCTGCCTAGTTTTCCTATCTTTTGGAGTTTTCTTATAATTAGACTTATTTTTAGTTATTCTTTCATAAATATGTTCTTGAACACTTATTAAGCTATCCATTTTCATAAACAATACAATTGACAATTAAACTATTCAAAATTTTACAAGTGTTTTAAAGTCTTTATATTCTGGGCAAAATCGGGCATAGGTTACCCGTCTCTACCGAATTTGCGAAATTATTCTAAGTCTAATAAAGAGTAAATTAAACTAAGTCCACACTACAATAATTTTTCTAAGTCGGTAATATTTTCTTTAAACTGTACTAAGTTCCTTTTTAATTGATGATGAAAGAAAAGTACTCACGGTTTTTCACTCAACACTCACTGCACTAACACCTGCTGTACTGGTACCGTTCCCACTCGATAGCTCCTTCCACACCTCACCTCGTCAGCGCCCGTCTGCTGGAGCGCGGCGCATTAACCAGCTCGTGATTCTTCGACGAGCAGCTCACTCACACACGTCACAACTGACGTAATCCGCCCCGAGCAGCGATCCACTGCCCCTAGGTGCGTTAGTGGGTTTGGTACCTTCACCAGTATACGGCTTCCGAAGGACCAAATGATCACACCACTACCTGATCTGCGACTATTGCGCCCTCTAGTGTTTCAAAATTAAATAAAACAACATAGAAGATAGTGAATGTAATGTATTAAAAATATTTCAAATTATACTTATGTTATTCGTGAGAACGAAACCATAGCGCGATGTAATTAACAACTAGCGCCATCTAGTTTACTAACATGTAAACACCGTGAACAAATACAATAGATATTTACACTTTCCTAAAAAGTAATATTTAGTCCGTCAGTTAGATTATCAAAAAACTGAGGCTGAAATAGGTCTCCCAGTTCTTAGACCATTCGACCATTCGTTTGATTGTCGAAATAAATACGTATCCAATATTTTTTGATAATCTAACTGACGGACTAAATAGAATTATATTTTTTACCCAGGAAAGTACCCAATTCTGAGTGAGCATCAAACGTAGACCAAGACCTGTGGCTTGGAATTCGATAACCTCTATTAGGAATGATCTAAGAACTAGGAGACCTATTTCAGTCTCAGTTTATACCAATCGTAGAGGCACAGACATGAAACAATATTAAATTAAAAAAAAAAAAAAAAACTCTATCAAAGTAAACTTCGATGTGGCTTCCTACACAATTCGCTATTATAACACTTGTAAGGTAACGTATGAATACACGTTTACATCGAATACCTACAAACGTTGAATATGTATTATGTTATGAAACGTAGAAACTACGAAATGTTTATTAGGTAAATAAAATATTGTATTTTGTTTCTAATTTGCGCTATTGAAAGCCCATCACAGACGTAGCTATAATATATATTAATATGCCGAGCTATAGTATAAATTACAGTACAGGTTGGCGAAGAAACAGAAATATATATTATAGCTGCGTATGCGGTCACTCGAAGATTAGTATTGAAATATATCGTAATATGCCTTGCTATGATTTATATTAATAAATATTATAGCTACGTCTGTGATGGACTGAAAATGGCGACTTAAAGCGCGTATAGCTCAGTGGTACCTAGTATAGTTAAATTTCATGACAAATGATGGGTTCAAATTTTACAATGACCTTTAGCATTCGGCGAAAAAAACATCACGAGGTTACCACAGCTCAGCGACCCGGGAGCTTGAGAGCAATTTTATCTTTTAGACTCCTCAATATTTCAGCTAAGTACTTCCATAGCGTGTATGTGAACGCTAGCTTTGTCATCATTGCCTCATCACCGACAGGTCTGGAAGCGGTGACCACGGCGCTGTGTGATGAATACCCGAGAGCGCTGGGACGGCATCGAGAAATATTCGTGGCTGTGCTACTGCTGTTTATTTACATCTGTGCTCTGCCTACCACTACTTATGTAAGTAATTTTATCATAAAAAGTTTTTTTGTTTAAAATTAAATTTTTAATAAAAGTTTTTTTTGGTGACTGTACTTGCATTGTCATCCAATATACTAATGTATACCGTATATCAAGTCAATCTAACCACTGGAAGCTGGTGAAATTCGACTTGCAAGATTCCATACATAGTTTGTAAGTACATACATTGCAAGTTAAATAAAAGCTTGTAATTAAATGTCTCATAAGCTATTTGGCTATTTGGCTCGTGGTGTAGCATGATTAGCCGTTCTTAATCGATCGGCAAAGTTAAGCTACGCCTGTCGTGGTCGGTACCTGGATGGGTGACCGCCTAGTGGTATTTCAAATCGAGCGTTTCCGTGCTTCGGAAGGCACGTAAAGCCGTTGGTCCTGGTTATCACTTAATTGTGATAGTCGTTAAGCTAGTTGGATGCCTCCTAGGCGGCTTGAAAAATTCCAACGGTAGGTTGACCACTAGCCTACCTCCACCGATCCGCAGTGGGCACGCGTGGTGGAGTATTGCCCATTCCCTTTCACCCTCATTTGTAAAAGGAGGTCTGTGCTCAGCAGTGGGACATTATAGGCTGATGATGATGATGATGATGATGAAGCTATTTGAGATAAATATCATCGTTATCTGCATTGGTCGTGTGGCACTCACCGTCAAAATCACCATTAACCAGTCGTTATTTTGTCACTAATTTGTGTAAATTCAAAGACAATCTGAAATTATTTTTCAAATCTTGTTTTTTTAAAAGCTTAGGTATACTTTTATTCTGATTTAATAAACTATTGGTTTTATATAATAAAGTATTATATCATTGCAATGTACAAAATTGGAAAGTAACCAACGAATACATTTTACTTCTTAATATATGTTACGCACCGCTGTCTACCACCCTACAAAATGGATATGTATAATCTGTGGAGAGCGGACGAGTGCCGAACCGAGATGGAGCTACAGCTGAACTGAAAAATACTGGCGGGAATACTGTGACGTTTAAAAAAAAACTAAAAATTATTATTGTTCAAAAAGTATAGAAATTGCATTAAAATATCTTTAATTCTGTAAATTCTCTATTTTATTGTTATATTCAGAAGTGGTATTGTGAATAAAGCCCCAAAATGAAGAGATCGGTACTACCTGACAAAAATAGTGCTTACACTCGTTCTACAAAAAAATCGAGACTGTCTTCGAAACCGGTAACGAGTGCTGGTATGTTACACGTAGATCATATCATGAATAACGTGTTGACTCAAAGCGATTCTGATGAGGACATTCATCCTAATGTGTTGCTTGAACAACTTTTAACACAGAAGTTGGAAAAAATGGTTGAGAAATGTTGTTCTGCATCACGGCCATTACGGAATGTTTCGGGTGAGAAAATTATACCTACGTTTGATCCTGATAACCATGAATGTAATGTAAAAAACTGGCTGGCCAAAATTGATCAACTAGGATTAGTTCATAAATGGGATGACTATTCTAAAATTGTCATAATGCAAACTCGACTGGCCGGACAGGCGCAGCAATGGTTTAACCGACTAGAAGAGTACGATAATACTTGGGATCAGTGGAAGTCTTTACTTATCAAAGCCTTTCCAAGGAGCTTTGAATATGCCGATATGCTAGAAGAGTTAGTGGCTCGGAAAAAGTTAAGTACCGAAACAATTACGCATTACTATCATGAAAAATTAGCAATGTGTCGTCGCTGTCGATTAGACGACACGGCGTCTCTTTCTTGTTTGATTAAAGGCCTACCGACAGATCTACAAAATAATGCCAAGGCATTTAAATGTGAATCGCCCGAAGAGTTTTATACGGGATATTTATCTGCGTTTGAGAATTACCGTAATAAACCGGAATTAAGAAAAGTAGATACTACGAGTTCATACACAAATTACTCACGGTTGACGAAACCTGAAATAGAGAAAAGACGAATTTCTGACATATCGATTCCGTCAACATCACGGCCGTTTTCCACTTCGACGTCCCGTCGCATGAATTGCTTTAGGTGTAATTCTACCGATCATATCGTTAAAGATTGCCCAGTACCGGATCGAAGAATCTGTAAATTTTGTTCTGAAATTGGACACAATATAAACCGATGTCCTAAAATCGAAAATTTAATGAAAAAGGGAAAAGGCGAAACAGCACCGATAAACATCATTCAAAATTTGAATGATATTTATAAAAAAGATGTATGTGTCGGAGACAGAAAATTTCTTGGTTACTTGGACACTGGAGCACAGTTAAATGTGATATCATTTAAAATGTCCAATTCATTAAATTACTCAGTGAAACAAACGAATGCTATATTAAAAGGATTTACTGGTGATACAGTACCAGCTTTGGGTGAAATAAATCTATCAATGATAGTAGACGGCCTCAGATTCGAT
The DNA here is from genome assembly GCA_951394255.1 of Polyploca ridens. NCBI lineage: Eukaryota > Metazoa > Arthropoda > Insecta > Lepidoptera > Drepanidae > Polyploca > Polyploca ridens. The sequence goes on along the minus strand of OX596243.1, from coordinate 1,421,253 downwards.
ACCACAGCAGTGGTTACTCACATGAAATTGCCTGCTGACGTTGATGTAATTATAGGACAACCCGTAATTAATTCTGAAGGAATTTCGTTAGTAACTACTCAGAGATCAGCAATATTAAAAAAAGATACATTGTACGATATTGACGATTCATATAGTAAATATAAGGTGACCACTTGCTCTGATATTTGCATTGGACCACGGGAATCTAAATTTATTGAAGTAAATATCATTGGAAATAATTCTGAATTTGATGTATGTACTTCGCCAAAATTTTATGATTTTGATAATAAATATTTTGTCATACCTGCAACGTTGCTCACTGGGCAGAGAGGTTATATGCAAGTATATAATATGGGGAAAGAAGAAGTGTTTTGGCGAAAAGACGATCTCATTACGCGTGCTGTACCGTGTGAATTGGTAAACAATGAAACAGCAAAGATGCCAAATGTTGAGAGCAACCTGTTGACGACAGAAGAAGGAAATTCATGTCAACTTCCAACTGTTAATAAATCTAAGGATAATCCTGAGGTGCGTAAATACTTTACATATTTAATCTGTCTGTTTTATGTTCTGATTCTGTATCTGTTCTGATTCTGGTCTGATTCTGTTCTGATTCTGGTCTGATTCTGGTCTGATTCTGTTCTGATTCTATTATGATTTTATATCTGTATCCGTTCTGATTCTGTACAGGACCTGTTTTATTTATGTCCAGGATTCTACTTATTCTGCTCTGATTTGGTTTCAAATGACTGAATATATATTCGGATTACTGATTCATTAGTTTCGTCAAGCTTGTGGGTTCGATTCCCACTCAGAACAAACATAATTAAACATAAATACTAATCTATCTGTCTGGCTGTAGAATTTGTATAAATACAATGTTGTATGTATAAAGCAACGAATATATAGTATTTTTATTCTACATAGTATTGCTCTGTTTAACTTGGAGTTTGATGGCCGAGAGAATTATAATTTTACTGTGTTCTGTTTTTATATTTATTATTTCTGTTATGCATTGCGAATTTACTTAGATTTGAAGATGATAATGACTGTTTCTGGTAATTTTACATTATATGCAGTGTAATTCAAACTGAACTAATTTTACTGCTTTAACAAGAAATCTTTGAAATTATATAATATGCTACTGTGCAGCACATAAAAAAAATCTTGCCTATTTGCAACATTGTCCCTCTGTAATGTTATTTCTTTGTTATAAATTATAATACTGGATTGACTGTACCAGATCGGACTGCAGTACTCGAAACCTGAATGTCATCTTCGAAAAGCAAAGAATGTGAATAGTGTACTGGACTCTACACAGCGACACAGTTTTGAATACTTACGTACCTGTAAAGTTGCTAACATGCCACTTTCTGATATTGAGGTAGGAGATTTGACAGAGAAGGATAAATGCAGATTGTTTGAACTTCTTCTTAAGTATCAAGACTGTTTTGCTGCGGGTACAAAAGATCTCGGTAAGACTAGTTTATCTGAGATGAAAATTGAACTAGATTCAACTACTCCTGTCTTCCATAAGCCATATAGACTCGCGCAAAGAGAGTTGGATGTAGTGAGATCAAAGGTTAAAGATTTATTGGAAGCAGGTATTATCAAGGAATCACAATCTAACTATGCTTCACCAGTAGTATTAGTTAAGAAGAAAAATGGGGATAGCAGACTCTGCGTAGATTACAGAGCTTTAAATGCTAAAACTGTAAAGGATAGGTTTCCCCTACCGCATATTGATGATCAACTGAACAAATTATCCGGGAAGTGCTTGTATACCAGTTTAGATTTAGCACAGGGCTATCATCAAATCCCTCTTTCGGCAGATTCTACTAAGTATACCTCATTTATAACTCCTGACGGACAATGGGAATATTTGCGAGTTCCTTTTGGTTTGGCCAATGCTCCCGCAGTATTTCAGCGAACAATATATAAATTGCTTGGAACTTTACGTTACGAGGAGGTGCTAACATTTATGGATGACTTATTATTACCGTCAATAGATGTTACTACTGGACTTCAAATATTAGAAAAAGTTTTGCTGCTTATGAGGAAATCTAATTTCAAGTTAAATTTACAAAAATGTACATTTCTGAAGTCTGAGGTTAACTATTTGGGACATGTTGTTGTGACGTATACCATTAGGTGTGCCTAATGGTATACGTCCTGGAGATAGAAAATTAGATGCGGTTAATAATTTCCCTACACCGATAAATGTTCACCAGGTAAGACAGTTTATTGGCTTATGCTCCTATTTTCGGAAATATATACAAACATTTGCCATCATAGCAAAGCCACTAACAGAATTAACCAAGAAAAACATTAAATGGACCTGGACTGAGAAACAGGAAGAGGCTTTTACAAAACTGAAATCATTACTTGCGAATAAACCGATCTTAGCGCTATATAATCGGCAGTATGAAACGGAAATTCACACAGACGCATGTAAAATTGGAATAGCAGGCATTCTTCTACAGAAGCAAACCAATGGCGAATTAAAACCAGTTATATACTTCAGCAGGGTAACAACTAAAGAGGAAATGGTTTATCACAGCTACGAATTGGAAACCCTTGCTGTGGTGGAGTCATTGAAGCGCTTTAAAATATATATAACTGGCATTCACTTCAAAGTTATAACAGACTGTTCAGCCGTACGAAGCACGTTTACCAAGCGAGATTTAGTTCCTCGGATCGCTCGCTGGTGGCTTCAAATTCAAGATTTTGACATGGAAATTGTGTACAGACCAGGCACTAGTATGCGGCATGTTGACGCTCTGAGTCGCAATCCGGTTCCCGCAGTTTTGAGTATTACTAGTGCTGACGATTGGTTTTTGTCAGCTCAGCTTCAGGATGAGAAACTACAAGCAATTTACAAACAATTAACAAGTGGGAATCCTGATAATGACACGAAAAATAATTATTGCATTAGGGATCAGCGTATATATCGAATAACACTAAACGGTGAACGTTTAGCCGTACCAAAAGCCGCTCGATGGCGTATTATGAAGATGTTTCATGATGACATTGGACATATAGGATTGAAAAGATGTGAAGATGCTATTAAGGCTGATTACTGGTTTCCCCGAATGACACGTTTTATTAAGAAGTATGTCAGTGCATGTTTGGAATGTTTATTCAAGAAAGGTAATTATGGGAAATCAGCAGGCAGAATATATCCTATAACTAAACCAGAACAGCCAATGCACACGGTGCATATAGATCATATGGGACCTTTCCCAAAATCTGCAAAAGGCTACCAACATGTGTTAGTAATTATAGATGCTTTTACAAAATTTGTAGCAGTTAAGTTAACGAAAAGTCTTCGATCCACCGAGACTGTTATGGCATTGCGAGAAGTATTTGCAATTTTAGGATATCCGAACCGGATAGTTTCTGATAGAGGATTGTCCTTTACTAGTCGTTACTTTAAGGACTTCTGTACTACTCATAAGATCCACCATACTTTAAATGCCATAGCTGTACCACGTGCCAACGGTCAAGTCGAACGGGTAAACAGGACATTACTCAACTCTTTGAAGACATGTACTCAGGAATCAAATACATGGGATTGTTCAGTTCCTGAAATAGTTATGGGTATAAACCACACCGTTCATGATACGACAAAATTTAGCCCGTACGAGCTTATGTTTGCACACAAGAAAAATTTGGTACCTGAAATGACAGGAAATAGCTCTGAACTTGATTGCAATGAGAAACGTAAACAGGCAACTGAAAATATTAAAAGAAAACAACATTACATGGAGACTAAATGTAATGAAAATAAAAATGTAGCACGAAAGTATAAAAAAGGAGAATTAGTATTATGGAACAATGCATTTAGAAATTCTGAGACTGGAGTTAATCGAAAGGTTGATCAGATTTATGCGGGACCGTACAAAATAACGCAAGTGTTTCAGAACGACCGTTACAAAATTCGAAGTATTAAAGGAATGAAAGGTTACAAAAACTTTGTTGCAATGGTACCAGCTGATGCATTGCGACCATATACGAGTTCTGTTAATTATGATACTGATTCTGATAGTGATGGAGTCATTGTAGATACACAGGACCTGATAGATCTGCTGGAAAGTTAATTTTGTCTGCAAATATTCACTCTGATCTGGTAGAGTCAATTTAGATGTTCCTAAACTAAAGTATGAGTATTATCGTCCACTAACACCTAGTTTTTGTGAATACCTGGTGGTATTCACTTTGTAGGATGGCCGATGTTACGCACCGCTGTCTACCACCCTACAAAATGGATATGTATAATCTGTGGAGAGCGGACGAGTGCCGAACCGAGATGGAGCTACAGCTGAACTGAAAAATACTGGCGGGAATACTGTGACGTTTAAAAAAAAACTAAAAATTATTATTGTTCAAAAAGTATAGAAATTGCATTAAAATATCTTTAATTCTGTAAATTCTCTATTTTATTGTTATATATACTTATTATCTTGTACAAACTATGAAGTAAAATAGGTCCGGTAGGGTAGCGATAGGGTTAGGGAGTGTCAGCACAAAATTTTATTACTCAATCATAGGGACGTATCACCGCATCATACGGAAGATATGAGGGCCTTACTATTTGTTTTCTTTTGTTTTTTTTCACGCACGAACTTCTGATCTAAACTAAGCAGAGTCTGTACTATTGAAACTAGATACATACTTCTTGTAAAAATCATTGTATAGTCCCAGAAACTTATCTGGCTCGGTAGCCAAAAGTGGAATTAACGACGCCATTATGAAATGTCAATCTGCCTGCCATTTTGGGTTGTTTGCTTAAGGGCGGTATGTAAGCTAAACGTCATAAACAGGGTTCGCTATTTTAGTGGTTTATGAATGAAAACATGAAAGAAATAGTAATATATGATCATAAACATAAAACCAAGATACTAATTAACAGATCCGTGTTGGCCCTTTTTTTTTAATTTGCTGCAATAACTAGCAAAAACATTACAAATATTACCAAAATCATAAAAATCGAGGTTTGCCTCTTTAGTGATACCATCAAATTTAGAATCCATTTTGTAAAAATTATGTATAACATCGAATCACAAATATACGTACAACAGATCCGTGGGGCCACATTTTCATTTTTTTGTTTAAAAATAATGTAATTTATTTATTTATAAGCATCAATTTTGCGACGCCATTTGTCCATACATTTTTCTATGAAATGTCAAGTGAAGCTTTATATACAAGACGCAATCGCGAAAGCAGTCAGTTCCCCCCAGTGTCCCAAGGTGACACCACGTCGCTTTTTATTGACACCGGAAATGACGTCATCCACATATCTGTATACATGCGCTTGTCAAAAAGAACATGATAAGTGCATTTTTATTTTTTACATTATTAGAGTTATGAAATCTGAAATACACCATGAACATTTTTTTTATGGTCATCAGTATTCATTTCATGACATGTTGATACGCCCATAGTCTTTTTGAAAAAGTCCCGTATGCCAAAATATTTTCCTTGTTCTCCCTCTCAGCTATTGATTGCTTATTTTGTTTCTTGCTTATAGATAGACTAGTCTTATTCATAAAATCATGAATAAGTTTTTGTATCGCGCGAATTTTTACTTGAAGGTAAACCTTAATAATGTATCGACGATGCTGAAAAGAAGGTTAGGATACGGCCATCGAAATAATATAAGTATTTTATTAGATTTCGCGTTCCGAACAAAGAAACCGTAGAGCTTGGCGACAGCGGGGGTAAGGTGGGGGCCTGTGCGAAGCGAGTGTGCAGTGGACTGACTGTTGCAGTGCTAAATCAAGCTGTGTCTAACCAAATTATAAAAACGATAGATAGATGCTTATAGATTATATTTTTCTCGCGACTAAAATATCTTAAGCGCCCATGAATTTCATAGCGCCTACGCGTTTATTCAACGTGTCGTTCCTATAGAATTACACCGCAGTCGTGGCATTTAAATGAAGAAATATTTTTTCTATTGTGATATTACGATATTATTACCTATTTATTCACTTGAACAACAAATAAGTTTACTTACTTGCCTACTAAATTGTTATTTACGTCCAGGTTTACACTCAGGTTTGATTCGATTTCTTGTATTATTAACGCTGCTCCGTACGCGCCCATCTCACAGAAAAGAGTTCTAGAGTTCCGCGTTCACTACTTTACACACAGCGAACGAGCAGTCTAGAGTTCTAAAGGTAAATGGGCAAATTTGCATGGAGCTTTTCCCTTTGGCGGCCAGCAATAATTTCTGTTTTCTATTAGGCAATAATATATTAACAAAAATATGAAAGCTTAATACTGTGGTGTATTTAGAAAAAAAAATTATAGATTATTGAAGATTTAAGAAATAATTGGAGATATTATGAAATTGCAAGGTAGTTGCATTAAATGTAATTAGTATCCCGTACCAAAAGGTGTAATTATATACATACAGCAAGCAAAAGTTTGTTTACATTCTTTATCTCGTCTCATTGGCCTTACTTAAGTTTCATTAGTGGCCGCTCATGGGCCAGAATGCTCATTGCCTTTCTACCTTGTGTCACTTAATAAATAAGACAGTGATAGCTCAGACGTGTCACCTCAACTGCCAGCTTTAGGTAATGGAACTCCGACAGAACTCGAGTTCTCTTGACCGACGAGTTCTCTGTGTGCAATGATGAAAGGCGCCGCATAGATTACAGTGAACGCGGAACTCAGAACTCGGAACTCAGAACTCTAGAACTCTTCCATGGGATCGGCGCCTAAAGGTGAACGGAACGCAGTTCAGTTCATTCGAACAGAGTGGATGTTTGGAACGCTGTATATATATATATACTAGCTATCGATAGATATCGATGGATACGGCCATTTATAAACAATTCACTGTTCTTATATATATTCTTTTACTATAAAGCTATCATTGTTACTAGATATATTCTTTGTAGGTTTTATTTTATTGAGCATAACTTGATAAGCCCCTTTGCAAATCTTTTCAATTTTAGTATTCTTATAATGGGTTCCCTATCAATCGCCGCTATACCGAATTTAACAAATGCTCGTTAGCTAATTATGAAATATGCAGTACTGAATTGGCCATAGCAGGATAAATGCTACGGCCCACGTTGAATGGCCTGCTTTCGCATATACTAATAATTATGGGAAAATAATTAGGGATGTTACTGTTATGCTGAAATCGTATATTTATCGGTATATTTCGCTGCATGGCCAATATTATAATAATCATTGAAAACGATTTCTTGACATACTTAAATAACGCTGCGTGACAAATATAAATGTAATATAGAAAGGCTTCCAAATCTTTTAAAAGAGTAATAAATTCGTGAAATATATCTGCGCGACCATATCTTCTAATCTGAGAGCTAAATCCGCAGATAAACCATTAAAGTAGACAACCTGAACCAAAGGTCCTTGATTACATTTGCTACAGGCCTCGCACTGGCTTAATTAGGCACGGTAAATGAAAGCTATATTGGCTACTAGCTATCTCCCGTGGTTTCCTGCGGTTCCGTTATGAAAAGTAGGCTAACAAATGTGAATTAAAATATTGTTATAGCATTTGAGGATAATGTAGCTTCCTATTACAACTCGAGTGGCTTCCTATCCACCTTCGCCCGAATACACACATATTATCACTCTTATACACTGATTTATTTAATCCTAAAACCCCTCGCTATCTCATGGAACGCTTCGAGTACTACACCTCTTATCATCATCTTCTTCATAGTTCCTTGGAACTTGAACTCCAAACTCCCAGTCACACTTCTCACTTCTTACTCTTATTCCCGATCATTTACTATCCAAGCTGTACGTCTCTGGAACTCTCTCCCTCAGACTATAAGACAGGCCCCGACGTTAGACTCTTTTAAATCTCTTGTTATTTTCACACTATCACACGCTATAAACTTCCTCATTTCCTGCCTTCCTTTCTATTTTACTAGAGTTGTTATTTTCACGTTATGAAAGTGTATTCTTATCTGTTACACCTATCATATTCTCATATATCCTGTTACCCAAAGGTTGTCTGGAAGAAATCGCTTAAGCGATAAGACCGCTTGTTTTGTATCACTTCTTCTTGTATAATGTTTCGTTTTCTATTATATGGTGTACAAATAAAGCATATTTATTTTATCTTATTAGTGAAATAATGTTCAGAATCGGATTAGTAATTTCAAAGCCTCGTACATGCCTCTTTATATAATACTAGCTGTCCTCCGTGGTTTCACCTGCGTTCCCTTGATAAAAGTAGCCTATACCCTTCTCTATACCATAAGTTGTCACGACGCGATGTAGGCTTGGCTATCAGCTCTACTATCAGCCTACGACCGGAGCTTTCAAAATAGTTGATAAAGCAGTTGAAGAAGATGAAACTAATGACTGTCTTCCATAAAGTTTATTGCGTAAAAATAAAGAACCCAGCTGGGTTCTAGTATGATAATTCTTTATATTATTGATGCACTGGTAAACGAACTGTATTAATGTATTACTAGGATATATTATTTCACTTTAAAAACATTTCCACACAAGTTGCGTCTCAGTACTGATTGAAATGAATGAATGTCTGATGGGACATTCTTCAATTATGAGAATTAAAAATATTGAAAATTCGAATTCGAAAATTTGATCATTTGAAAATTTTAAACATTTAAAAATTAGAATAATATGTACTAAATAGTATTTTTGACCAGAAGCAATAATTGAAATAGCCAAATCTCAATACGATGGCTTCAGTGGTTTAGGCGTGAAAGCGTAAGCAAACAAAAACAAATGGGCCAGTTGGTGCAGTTGATTATGATTCCACTTATAGCGCTGCAGGTCGTGGGTTTGATTCCCACCCAGGACATGCATTTGTGTGCATGAACATGTCTGTATGTCCTGAATCTGGGTGTAATTATGTACATTATGTTATTTATATTTTTACAAACAAAAAGATGTCCATAGTACAAGCTCAGCTTAGTTTGGGATCAGATGACCGTATGTGAGGAATATCCCAGGATGTTTATTTTATTTATTTATTATTTAAACTTATTATTTATTACTAAACTTATTACCATTTATTATTATTACTACTTATTAATTCTTAAACAAACAGAGTTACTATGGATTAGTACCTACCTCTTCAAAAAAAGTTAACATAAGTACCCACAAAGTACTAATATAAAGCATCGCACTGAATTTCCTTTGCTTATAAGTAGTGAATCCATGCTGTTTAATAATTATGTAAACTTTGGTCGTGCCTATTTAAATAAGCCACTAGAAAAGGTATTTAAATAGAAAATTAAATATTATATTACTCAATAATATTGGAATTTTATCGGCTGGTACCACGTTATGCGGTACGTACCTAACTTGACGCAACGTCATGTTTGGATCTGATGCATGTGTGCGTGCCTGTAACACAACTGCAAAGTAACAAATGAATGCTGGTTTTCGCGCGCGATCTAGCCTACATACTACCCTTAACCAAAAACGATAACAGCGCCTCTCTCACCGGGCCAGATAAGTTTCTGGGACTATATCTAACCTAGTCATAAAAAATGACAATCAAAACAGTAGTCATGTTATGAGTCGAGTTTTGAAACGATTGCACTGAAAAAAGGATCTAGAAAACTAGTTATGTAAGTTGACGTTTTGTTGTCGGGAAACTAACTTTAGTTACATTTAATCAAGCTTTTAGTAACGAACCAAAACTAGTTTTGTTAGGTACTGGTAAGTTTTAGTTCGCAAGTTTGACGCAAGCAAAATTTGACGACCAATAACCTAAACAGAGTGTGATTAGGTTATTGGCCGTAAAATTTTGTGTTACTGTTAAATAAAAAATTTTTGTCCATTTTTTTTCAGTGTGATCCTGAAACTATGACCATATTACCATAAAGTAAATAATGTACTACGTACAACTATTACATAAGATTGACTTCTAATCTTGTGAGTTGCGACTCGACTTGAACTTTCAGTGACGTAAAAAGTCATGACACAGTCACACAGTGGTTGGAAAATCTATTGCCAAGAATACGCAGTTACCCTCGGCAATTGCACTTGCCTTCATTGTACCAGCTTCGGCCACATCTTGGCTTACCTCGACGATATATCGTTCTCAAGGCTAACAAATGATTAGACTTTTCACCTACAATCAAAACAAACGAATCCCTGGCAGTAAACACATACGATTCAATAAATTACTGGCGCGCTATCTGTGAGCGAGTGTGGACGGATCCTGCTGCATAATTCATCACCCACCACTTAGGGGGATGACCTGACCACTCCAGTGGACTCGCATTTGTGTTTCAGATAGCGAGAACATTCATTTGGATTCTCTCACTTTGATTTTATTATGTTTGCAGTGATTGATTCTTGGTAAAAGCTCTTGTGGTTATTTTATTTTTAATGGCGCACCTGAATTACCCAAGTGTATATTAGTAACGCGCGTTTGTTACTAAAAGTAATCGAAAGAATTAATTGTTCAATCAAGTATTCGATTGTTGTTGTTCGTATTCACCAAATAGCAATCGAGTTACAATTCCGCTAGATTGCGTTGATAAATAATAGCATCTTTTGACACCAAGCGGAGTGCGGCAGAGCGCATAAGAAATTTAAAAACAAATATGAACTTTAATTACTGTACAATAGTACCCAACTGATATGGCTTACCGATGTACCTGCGCAGAAAAAAAAAATTCAGACGGAAATAACAGTTGCAGTGTATTATGAACCTTATAGTAGTGATCTAAGGTTGATTGTAAGTTTTAAGCATTCTTTCGTTAATCTTCGGGGCCATACTTTCTTTTTTGTGCGAACGAAGATTCACGACGCGCCATGTCAATTGGGTACTACTGTACAGACACATTAACTTCTGCCATCTCTTTAATGGATCCGCTTATATATGTCACCGTATTTTTGTGAAAACCGTTAGTTTATAATCTCTCTAGCGAGATTGTAAACTCCCCGATAAATTGTGAACTGTATCATACTACTTACAATATAACGTATTCATTTTCGATAGTTTATAATCTATCCGCAACAAACCGTCATATTGCAAACGAACCTGCACTTGCCGACAGGGTTCACAATCTATCCGCTTTTATCACTCGTAATATTGTGAACCGTGCCTGATTGGTCAGTCTTGGTGGTAGTTCGTTCTGTGTCCATAGAGTTAGAAAACAAACATAAGAGTCAACTAAAAGAAATGCACATTTAATATTTTGAGATCAAATATGTGAATCAATATATTTTTTTACGAAACGATATTAACAATCAACTCTATTTTACGTATGGTATTAAAATATAAATCAAAATAAAGGAACAGAAAACATAACACAAATTGTTGAAAAATCCAGTAGGTATGTAGTTTCTTCAATTAGGACAAAAGTAGGAAATACAAGAAAAAAAAACATTTATAAACATAAGCTTTTTTACAACTACAGTTAGTTATTGGAGGCACATTGTCCTTTTTTATTTTCTTTCAATTGCATTGTTTCATTCCTTGGCCGCCGAATCAAGAAGACATTGATGCTATAGTTCTTAACGGCAATTTGATAACACTTTGGATTCTTATAGTTGTCCATTCCGTTTTTTTTTTGTTTTTTCATTAAGTCCGGTGTAGTACTTTTGTAACTCTATGTAAAAAAAATCTTGATCAACAACTGGTATATCAGCGTTTTGTAGAATACTAGAATCAATATCCGTCATTTTTAATTGGATATAGTTTCACAAATATAATCAAAACTGTTTACTTACGCGAGAAATTATATTAAAACGTGAAAGTATAATTCAGGTTATGTTCGGCTACTAACAGTTATTTATCACAGAAACTCCACTTATTATTTAAATCCTAGTTTATTTTCACAAATAATTGTAACTTTATAATAACTTTCACTTATTTTATACACAAAATCTATTAAAACCAAATATTTGTTTACGTTCGATGCAAGTGATAACAAATGACAGCTAGGTAAAGATGGCGGCGCGGGACATTATGACGTTCAACCAATCAGCGCGCAAAGAGCATTCCGTCGCTGATGCCAGTTCACAATATAACGGTTTGTTGCGGATAGATTATAAACTATCGGAAATGAATACGTTATATTGTAAGCAGTATGGTACAGTTGACAATTTATCGGCGAGTTTACAATCTCGCTAGGGAGATTATAAACTAACGGTTTTCACAATTATACGGTGAAATATATAAGATTCTTGATCCGCTTACAAGCTTGAAGTCTGTGGAATCTCAGAGCGCAACTCACGTGCTTAACCATCGAAAGGTTACTCGTCTATCGTTTATCTACGGGATATCTTTTGGAGAGTTTGCGCAGGAATTATTCAACATCCCACATTTCATTTTAAATGTGATCTATCTCATTCCGTTTAGTTGGAACCTTGATTGCATTTGAATACACGTAGGAAAATACGCATCGCTAATGTATGTATAGGTGTACCCTTCTTTCTTTCCTCCGTGGATGTACCTTTAAAATCGTGCGAAAAAGTTCCTCGCCTGAAAGAGACACCAACAAAGTTTGTGTTATGGTTGATTGATGTCACATTGTAAGAGTTGGGATTTTGCAAGTACTTATGGCGCATTTTTTTATACTTAGGTACATGAAACTGAACATCAAAATCGAAAATTCTATGCTATTTTACCGATATGAACTATTGTATTTTATTTATTTTACTACGCTTTAGACGCAAAGTTTGATCCTATACATTTATTTCAGGGCGGTGTATACCTGGTCGACCTGCTAAACGTGTACGGGCCGGGACTAGCGATCTTATTCGTGGTGTTCGCCGAGGCGGCAGGCGTGTGCTGGGTGTACGGGGTGGACCGGTTCTCTGAGGACGTGCGCACCATGCTGGGCCACACGCCCGGCTGGTTCTGGCGCGCCTGCTGGTCTTATATCAGGTAAGGCGATGATAGCTCAGTGGTAGTGGGTTCGAATCCTACAATCAACTTAAGCTTTCGGTGAAGGAAAATATCGTGAGGAAACCATAGCACGGTGGTAGGGTACTTTGTTTGTACCCCTCTGACTGGCTACCACCCTCAAGTTGAAATTCTGTCACCAAGCACCTATCGGTGTGTTCCGACAGCTGCATTTAAGAGCCAGTTCCTTCTAGGCTTTGTGCCACTTTCGGCCACATCATCACTTACCACGGTGAGATTGTGGTTCAACACAGGCCTATACACATTAAAAAAGTAACCGCTTTATTTTTAATACAAGCTTCTTTTTTTAGTGACTTTACTTTTTGTTGACTGTACTTGAGACAAAGTACTCATCAAGACGAATCAAACGAGCCCAAACTCGATGGGGTTATGTGATTTTATTAAGGAGTTCCTATGGCCATCTTCCAGCTCCATCATCAGATCAGCTCCACTTCATCATAATATTGCATTGTCACGCGATTTGCATATTCGTGCAAAATTTCAGCTCAATCGGAAACCGGAAAGTGGGCGAAATTTAACTTGCAAAATTCCATTACAGAGAACGGGACAGTGAAACTAAATAAAATCTTGTAAAATACACTTAGATAATACATGCCATACTGCATAATGAAGAAATTATAGCTCAGTGTAAGTGACGCCGAATGCCGTGAAGAAGGACGTGGTACAATGTTCTTGAGCTTTCGGTGCAAGGAAAACTTCGTGAGGAAACTATAGCACGGCTAACTGACACCCAGTTGAAAATCTGACGCTAGGCACCCATTCATGTGTTCCGTTCCGGCTTCTAGGCTTTATGTGCTTAACCACCCTCGGTCACATCATCGCTTATTCTTTCTACTCAATAGAATGCCTGATAGTCTGTTGACAAGTCTCCGATTTCGCTTTTTTTATTAGAAAGAATAAGTCCGTTCTTTGTAAGATTTTCAAGAACATTCAATTTAAGATTAGTTGCCGGCTTTGTAAATCCTGGTAATATATTGACAATCCTCCTGTCATTGTTTAAGGCCATTCGATAGGTGACAATAATCCATGGATTTAATATACAAACTGTTAACCAGCCAGCTTATCAGCCCTCTGTCAAAAAATATACTGAAAACAAAAGCGGCGGCTGTGTGTGACGGTTCGCTCACTTCCTTCCAATATGGCGAGGAGGGCGATGGCTGCCACACGCGTCATACGTTGTGAACAGGTGCTGTTTGTGGGGGCTGGTCTGCACGGAGTTTGCTATTTATTTACTTATTAAATATAGATTCAGTCTACTTTGTAGTTTTGCCGCCGCGCCGGGGCACGCAATTGTTGTCAGTGCGATTAGAATGTAAATATTATGTTATGAATATAAGGTTGTTTTGAAAAGACTAATTGCTGAGTTTATTGCCAGCTCTTCTCAGCAAATGCAACCTTCCGAACCGGTATTAGAGTCAGGCTTTTCATAAGTGCCTGTGAAGGTCTAAGTATTTGAATTAGATTTTTTTTTAAAGCAGTTTCGTTATGATCAATAGCCTAATTATTCATTTTGTCCACAGCCCGGTGTTCCTGCTGGTCCTCTTCGTGTTCTCAGTGCTGGCTCACCAGGAGATGTTAGGTGGGGAGTACACGTACCCGGCGTGGTCCATCACCGTCGGATGGGTGATGACGGGGACCACCGTCTCCTGTATACCTCTCTACATCATTTACAAACTCTTGATCACCCCTGGCACATGTATTAATGTGAGTTGCGTGTGTAATTTTATTTCTGTTGGAATCCATCATAATAGTTTACGTAGTTTGTGGTACTACGTCTACGAGCGACATCTGTTGTCCAGTGGCAACAGTTGAACATACGACCAAAAAAAATGATTTCCTGGCAATTGTAATTTATACAATCTCGCATTTTAGTTATTTCCAAATATTTTTTATCGAATCCTTACGTGACGTAAAAAACCGACCAAGTACGAGTCGGACTCGCACACGGAGGGTTCCATACAATAATAATAATAATGTAACCTTACTCAAATTGACTGAAATATATGTAGGCGCAAAATTTAAAATTACCAAAACCTAAATTTTCATCTTCTTTTATTTTTCGGAATTTTGGTATTTACAAGTTTTCGCGAAAATCGAAATTTATCGTGTTGACTCATTACCTCGATTTTTATAAACCTAATAGGGACTATAGACCTCAGTATCTGGTATAAATTTCAACTTACTAGGTCCACCGTTCTTGAGAAAATCGGTGATGACACACGGACAGACAGACAGACGGACAGACAGACAGACGGACAGACAGACAGACAGACGGACAGACAGACAGACGGACAGACAGACAGACAGACGGACAGACAGACAGATGGACGGACAAGAGAGTGATCTTATAAGGGTTCCTTTTTTTACCTTTTGAGGTACGGAACCCTAAAAACAGGCTATAAAATCTGAGTTGTGACGTTTGTTGTTGAGCGGTAGCATTTATGTTACTTATGTTCACATTTTTTCAGCGAATCAAAACCATAGCCCGTCCGGAAGTGACTACGATACCTCCAGCTGACTCCACGCTGTGCAGCCTGTGACCTGACCACTCCACCAACTACCACATACCTTTAGAAACGAAGCCACCCACTATCGAGTGGCTTGTTTGAAACTAGTTAAAAAAATATATTATGCTGTAACTTTTTAGAATCGTAGTAGATTTTTTGTAGAGGTTTCGAATAAAATAAATAAATCATTGAAAAAAGTATCTTATACGAAATAAGAGTAGAATAAAAATTACCTGTAGATTGAGATTTAAGATATTTGTAAAAAATATATACCTATTCAATATAGGTTTATAACCTAATAACCTATGTATTTCCTGACAATACATAAATGTTTTTCTTAATATTAAGTAGGTACATAAGTATAAAATATATAAGACAATATACTCACAATATTCTTAGATACTTAAAATGCAACGAAGATATATAAACATAACTTAATATATATAAATAAGTTGTAAATATTAAAAAAGTATTGCTGGACAGACTATAAAATAAAACGTGGGAGCATTTTTCTATTTCTTTGAGATTATTTCTTATTAATTACTAAGGAAACCCTATTTTGTAAATAAACTTTTTATTGAAATATGAAAAATAATGTTAACATTTCTGTATTTGCGGGCAATAAATGCAGAAATGTCATATATTGTTGTAGGTATATATTAAATATATAAATGGTTAATGAATATGTTTCATGGGATCACATAAATAGTTTCATTGTAGTCATTTTAATATAATATAATGTAGTATATAATTTAGTATACATAAGAATATTATACATTTTATGACATATAATCGCTTGAAAATATATAGAATGTTGTAATTTTCTTAGAGCCTGCAACTTTACTTCCATCGTGTAATGCAAGTATTAAAGTACTTATAAGCAATCATTGTTAATAGATTTTTCCTGTAGGTATCATAAGTAGATACAATTTTCCATCTCATAGTCAAATAGATATACAATAAAAACTTCGTTATAAATTATGTAAAATACGATGAAGTTTTAAGCAAAATATATATTAGTATTAAGATTTTTATGAGCTACATTTATTTACCTGGATTGTTGCAATTGTGGATATGTTTTGAATACATAATGTAGTGTAGGATTCTCGATATTTCTTATTCATGTGTTATTTATTAGTATATTCATTATAATATATATATTATATCTTTTAGAATATAATACTATATATAGTCATATATCTATATCAAGTTTTTTGTAGCTAATTGTCATACTTAGTTGTGTTGTTGTATAGAAATGTCTATATTAATACTTTTACGCATATATCTGCGAATTTTTAGTAATAATGAAGTGTAGAAAAAAGTTGTCAGTGTTTTTATAAAAAAAATGTATAAAAATATAGTTCATATACCCACAGAATTTAAAGTTATTATATTGTGAATGTTCATTTATATACATTTAATTAGTATTGTAAGACTATTTGTCATTTTTGCTAAAATTGTGTATTGGCTTAGTTGAGTGCGTCGGTCGATGTTATAAAATATTCAATAATATGTGTCTAGATTAGAATTAAACAACAAATGTTTAGATTTGGCCTGTAGCAGCCATTACAGGTCTGTCTAGCCATTTGTTTAATTTATAATATGGTTTTATTTCTTTAAATATAGCTAAAGTGAGCATAGTTTTAACGTGCCACTCGCGGAGCACTCATACCCTAGCTACCTCTTTTACTTATAAAATCATTGCCTGCGACGAATAACATTATTTTTTATTTGACGAAATCGGTAATCATGCATACAACCCGCCTGATGGCAAGCGGTTACCGAAGCCATATGGACTCTTGCAACACACGAGGCATCACTCGCGCGTTACCGACCCTTCGTCCTCCTCAATGAGCGCTGGTGACCTTACTCACGCGAAGGAACACAACATAAAGTTATTTGGCTACGGTATTTTGTAAGATGGAGGTACTTCCCCAGTCGAGCTGCTGTCTGAGCGAATTAACGCTATGCTATACCATTCTCAAAACAATATTAAGTTAGTTCTGTTTTTTTCCACTAGAGGCGCTCTTGCTGACAAAAGAGATAAAACCTCTTTAAAAAATTAGAAATGTACATAAAAAAGATTTCGACCAACACGAGCCACGTCGATTTTGACAAGCCCATGGACAAACCAAACAACACAACGTCAAACAGTAATGAATGCATGAGTTTATAAGGAAAATAATAAAAAAAAACAAAGTGCAAACAAAATTATCAATGAAATTGTAAAGTGAAAATGTTAAGAATAGGGAGCATTGATAGTACGATACCTCCACCACTTTTATGGCGGGTAAATCTGTAAGCTTCAACACAAACTGTGTAAGTGTATTTTTATGCCATCTAGCTACCTGCTCCATAAGCTATCTTTCGAGGGCGGCGACACCTACTCTCTTTTTATTCTTCTACTAGCTATCTCCCGCGGTTTCACCCCTAAAGCACTCAGCGACAACGCAGCTTCCTATAAGTGGAAGATTTTTAGAATTGGTCTGATAGTTCCAGAGATTAGTGGTGGGTTCAAACAGAAAAACAAACTCTTCAACTTTATTATATTAGTACCTAATAGATTCCTCATCCTGTACCTCTACCATAATTTTTTTACAGTAACGTACTCTAAAAATTCAAAATCATGTATTCAAATAGACCTTCGCAGGCACTTATGAAAAGTCTGACTCTAATACTCTAATACCGGTTCGGAAGGTCGCATTTGCTGAGAAGAGCCGGCAATAAAATCAGCAATTACTCTTTTCAAAACAAACTTAGATTCATTCCATAATATTTACATTCTAATCGCACTGACAACAATTGCGTGCCCCGGCCCGGCGGCAAAACTACAAAGTAGACTGAATTTATATTTAATAAGTAAATAAATAAATGGCAAACTTAAGCAGACCAACCCCCACAAGCAGCACCTGTTCACAAGTATGACGCGTGTGGCAGCCATCGCCCTCCTCGCCATATTGGAGGGAAGTGAGCGACCCGTCACACGAAACCGTAAACTCGCTTGCGACTACTTACGGTGAATATTTTTTATGACGAGCACCGCCTCTAGTGGACGTAGTCGCTAGCGAGTGCAGATTACGTATAGAAAAGTTATAGTAGAGATTCCAGTGTCTTCATATTCAACATTCGTTTAGTCATATGGCTTTAATCCATTGTTTCTCTTTGCTCCGCCTTCAGATCATTATTCGAGTAGTAGGTACCAATATTCCAATAGGTCTTATCAGAGATTGGACATGTTTCTTGCTTTAGAGATATCATACAAGTTATGACATTACATCCAACCAGAGCTGTTAGGTATCTTAAGAAGGCTTAGTCTTTGATAACCTCACGGTGTGGAATCTCCAGACTGGCTAATGGTAGTGGAATATCTTCAGGACTTATACGAGTCTCACTGGGCGACATTAGCTAAATGGGTGAGCTGTAATGGCGAGGTGTGGGGCGTGGGACCGACGGCGGTGTTCGCCAGCGCCGCGGCGCTGTTCCTCTTCCATGAGCTGGAAGCCACAATCTTCATTCCCGGAGACCACGCTCATGTGTCGCTGCTCGAGAAGACTTTGATTGTGAGTTTGTCTTAATTCCGAAGATGACAATGCTTGCTATGCTTTCCACAGTCATGTGTAAACTAAAGCACGGTGTTGAAGTACTTTGTAGTACCCGCATGCCTTGCTACAACCCTCAAAATGAAAATCTCTCTCCTAATACCTACTGGTCTACCTATAGCGGCATTAAAATTCAAATTCATCAAAAAAGCATGTATTCAATTTAGGCCCTGATAAGGCACTTATGAACGTTAACATATGGCTCTACACCGGTTCCAAATACAACTTGAACTGAGATGACTCCGACAAGAAACTCAGCAAGTATTAATTTTTTTTACTTAGAAGTATTACAATTACAAAATATATTATAACAATAGCCTGCGAAGCGAACAATTCATTCAAATGCATTCTTGTCATCTACAAACTCAGAAACTTTATAGTACCCTTTCGTCTGCGCTTGACAGTCAGTTCTCTTATAGCTTGTGAGTGATTAACACCTTCGGCCACATCACTAACAATGAGAGATGATAATGTGGTCTAACACCAACCTAATCACAGTAAAAAAACTCTTTTTTTTTCAGTCATCCATGTTACTGGGCATGTTGGCCCTGATGATCCACCTCTGGGTCTGCTCCATGCGTTTCTTTCAATACTACTTGGATACGCTTATTAAAGATGTAAGTGGGCTACTTCGATATAGTTTTCTTATTACATAATAGGAGAGTATCCCTTCGTTGCCAAGTTGCCACGAACAAAACTTTAGATCCGAGTTCATCCCGGGTTGAACAAGATGGATAATGAGCCCAAGAGATGGCAAATCGATGCCATTTATTTAGTTATTCGGAAACTACAATAATTTCACTTCATGTCACGCCATGGTGTGATTGTAAACCGCAAATAACTCCATGCACAGCGAAGCAAAATGTCAAATTCACCCCAAAATGTCCAGTGCTCTCTCATATTTAGCTTGAATACCACAAAGAATCTTGAGCTGCCCACAAACGACGCGGACCAACCTTCATTAAATCAATTGCAGAGCCCAAGTATATTCCTCGAGATGACGACAGCGGGCCTCCTCGGCGGTAAGTCGGAGATAATGCCTCTCGGACCTCTCACTCGGTTCCTCCGGCAGCAGCAGCCGCAGATCCACATCACCATGTGTTGGTTCCTCTCGCTCTGCTACGCGGACTACGTAAGGAAGCATTACTGTTCGAGGTTCAATATGCCCTATCTGGAGCAGTGGTTGGTAAATTACTTACTGGACCTTGTTATTGTATTAGTAGTAGCTCTAAGATTCTATACTTTTGTGTACTGTTCTAATTCTATTTTTCTATGTTCCAAAACGTTAATCAATGACCCACTACTTAATTAGGGAAGGGGATTTCAAAATGGCTTTGAATAATCTAAAGCGCATTGAGACTTCGTTACTATATTATCTTTAGCTATCCGATGGTTTGCACACTCACTAACCCGGATGCCTGTCTCTAGAACCACTAACCCTCCATTATTCTTTATCGCATAAAAACTTGCCCAGCCTATGACCAGTATTATAGAGCCAGCAGTAACTTGGAATTTTCTTTTCTGAGTTCAAATTCTTACCGGCTATGTAATACGCTTTCCGCATACTGGCTGCGTCAGGCAAGCCGAGTTACACGAGCGAGCCGCCCGCGGCATTCACCATACCATGGAGAAGGTGAACAGCTTCGTAGCGTCCGTCCACCATCGCCTGCGGGGGTACGCAGCACCGCTGCGGAATAATGACACCCATACGTAATACCACCTTATTTCTTTCATTCATATTTAGTCAATCCTAATGACACATCTAGGTGAAGCTTGTTTAGTGCTAGATGTAAAACTCAGGACTGATAAAAGGTTTTCTACATTGTTGAGTCAATCTTCACCAGGGGATGTTTTCATTAGGTAATGAAGAGGCCTTCATAATTTATTTTTGGATTTTCTGAGCTAGCAGAATCGATACCTAATACTAGCTCGATCCATAACTGAATTTGGAGTCACTATAGTTTTTAGTTTTTCAACATAGTCATGGTTATCAATTTTCTTTACAATACGGCATCGACCACTTTCTATCTCAGATTAACCACTTCAATTCTTTCAATCCAAAATCTGCTGTCAGCATAACAATGAATAGAATCAAACATAAAATCGATAGAATCAAACATAAAATCGAGTAGGTAGTGATGCACGTAGCTTCAGGCATAGTATTCCCAACTAGAGTGACAGTTCATCCCCCAAGAGATCCTCCGTGGAGATCAGCGGTACTGGCAGCAAGGTGTCCTGGTCGGAGGGGTGCGGGGGAGCTTGCGACCACGAGCTGGAGCAGGAGCAGGCCGTCTGCGATCGCGACCGCGCCGAGGGACCGCCCAAGGAGCTCTGCGTACGTCTCCTCAGCCAGTCCAGCGAGACGACTGCTGATGCTATTGAAAAACTCCGCTCTTATATCAAGGTATGCCTCTTCCAAATAATACGATCACGCTGCACTGCAGTGGCGTAGCGTGGTTTCAAACAATTTCGGAGCCCCCTTATTTAGGTTTTATTGAACTTTGATTTACCCAAAAAAAATCGTATGCAATTTCAACCAAATTGGATTATAAAAATAATCCAGGAACTGACAGTTGTAGAGTGAGATAAGGGCGGTGAAAAATATAACCGCCTATCTATACCTACTTGGGAAATGTGTAAATCCACCACTGAACGAAATGATTTAAATATGTATGAGATAAACCTATTATTTGTTGTGAAATTTTGCCGCCACCTAAAAGTGCCGCCCGGGGGCCGCATTCACACGTACCTGAGAATTTATCGTCACCCACTATTATCGCCCGCAACCTCCTGATATGTAGAATATACGATATATCCGGAGATAGCTCCGGCTATCGACTAATGGCTTCCCTGCTCAGGATGTGTATGTGGGACCAAAGCGTATGAAATTAAATTAGTTCGTTTTAACAAGTGCATAGGTAGGTGCATACCTACTAGGTGGTACCTACTAGGGTGCGCCGCCACTAAACATGCGATCAGTCAAATTTCGAAATATAAAAAATCAGTTTCAGTGATCCCTCGTATTTGCATTCACTTCATACTACTTCTACATAGCCCATAGGTAGCTACTGCATAGAAAATAGGAAAAAGATTTTAGAGTACGTAGTGAGTTCACTTTGTGGTTGTGGGGAGTAAGTTTTTTTCTTACCAAAGGGCCCGTGACGATCATCGAAGATGCTCAGCCAATAAAAAAGGTTAGGAGAGGCTATTTAATCCTATAATTGTTTGCAGTCAACAAGATGTTCGTGCAGTCGTCCACCGAACTCCGGCGTTGGTGGTGTTGCCGCTGACCCTCCCTAAGAAGCAGACCCTCGATGACTGCCCCTGGAGGAGCATAGCGCAACTGCCTTTTAAATTATAATACAACTTTGTGTCATATAGGTATTTTTGATGGAAATAAAGTTTATTGTGTTATAGACGTTTTAATTCTGTAATTTCTAGAGCTCAAAAACTTTGAAATCAAAAATATCTTGAAATAAAGATAGCAAATAGGATTTACCTCGAACGACAAACTCGGACTATAGGTGCATACAGAAAGAGAAACTTCGCTTACTTACATGCAATCTGCTGTATAAGCAGGTTTTCTTCAAGTTTTCCAGTTGCCAAAACAAAAATTATTAAAGTCAACCGTTTTACAACAACATTATTGTACCATATGACAACAATTTTCGTGAAATTGACACATCCATGACACATCGTCAAAGTCATGGTATGTCAAAGTCATTATACCATGGTCAAAGTGAACATGGTGACATAGGACCTGTATTTATTTCGATGAAAAATAAAAATTCCCGATGTTTAATGTCGTGATAAATTTTAAGGACATACAATTTTGTCATGTGGGAGCCCTCTATATGGAAATACATGCAATTTGAGGGAACCGAGGTACCTTGTATGACCTTGTTATCATGGGGAACTTTGTTATCATCATTGGCCAAATCATGGAAACGGCTAAACTGATTATGATGGTACTTAAACTAAGCTGTGCATAAGAAAATACTGAACCTTCTGTGAAAGTCCCATCGTAACAGGATTAGCCGATTCCAAGAATAGCCCAATATTAACGGTTGCTAGAAACGCATTCTCTCGGCGGCCGTACTGTAGGTACCGTCTCAGTGTTGCGCGGTGCGGGGCGTATATGTACGCACGGCTACAGATCAAGCTATACATTTCCAATATAAGTCGACCTCTCATTGTACGGAAATCCTATACAATGCGAGATCAGCTTATACTGGAAATGTATAGCTTGATGTGTAGCCGTGTGTACAGGATCAGATGTTACGTCATCAGTCACCAAAGGCGTAGGAAAATCCTAGATTATTATCCTTATGTTAGACATCCCATATTGTTGGATTTCACAAGCCAGCCTTCAAGCCTGTTAGTTTCTAAGGTCTTATAAGAAGCGTCGCAAGCTATGAAGCCCGTCAGAATTACAGTTTACCAGCGAACGACCGCTCTTCTAAGGGGGGGCAGCTGCCCCTCCCTGCCCGTACCTCGCTACGCCCATCTCAGTCACCCCTAGCGCACCGCGCAGCTTCCCACAAACTCGGAGTGAGCTTCCGGTAGACTACAGCAAATAGGCAATTACTACGCAAGTGTGATACATGTAGCTGTGGAGCTAGACTCGTTTTTGTTAAAATATATAATACATAATTTCTTCCAGTTAATCAAATGGGCGCAATGTGGGGAGGATACCATATCGATAATACCGACGGTGCTCTGGGCGATTGGTGCTACGGCAGTTTCACAAAGACTGCTCGGGACGCTATTCAGGAGGTTTCTGTTCAGAAGGGTGCCTTTGTGGGAGCTAATATTGCAAGTAAGATACGAATGTGAACCTTACTAATGTCGGTAAGACCTATGCAACCTGCTTTTGCTATTATAGTAATCTGTGGCTAGGCTGTGTGAGATCACCAGCATATCATTTTTCACGGAGACTGATGGCCGAACAACAGCCTATTCGTAGACATTTTTTTGTCCGTTTGGAATTCTAATCTGTGATAGTGGGCTGCCAGGAAGGATCACAATATAAACTGTTATCTACTAATTTTTATTTGAAATTGAAACAGTTTTTGTATAAAATGAAAAAATGAAATATTCTTTATTGTATACCTACCTAGCACGGACACAGAACAAATAAAAATTGAAATACAAATTAAGGAAGTTAAGTATACAACATAGGCGGCCTTATCGCTCAAGCGATCTCATAGACTTACCAGAGGAATTGTTCAGAGGTTTATTTAGCGATTGACAAATCGGCCCTAAGCGTATTATTCTGTTTCAGCACCTGCTGTTTGTGTGGATGGTCATATACAGTCTTCACTTTTGGAACCTCCTTGTGAAAGTGATCAAAGTCTTCGCTGAATACTGCTACCCAGATGTAAGTTACACGCACTATTTGACGCCGCAATCGTTGACGAGATAGATAGCTAACGAGCCTTTTGGGTGTGAGGATTGTTGAATTTAATTCCTCCATCCCCATTTCTCCATCGAACCATAAGACGCCAGGAGAAGTTCAACCCGTACGTTTTCGACATCACGCTTATACGTTCACAGCGCTCCGCTTCTTCATTCCTTATACGAACAGCAACGGAGTGGAATCTGTGTTTCCCGACACTTATGACCTAGATGTCGTCAAGGCCATAATGAACAGGCATTTTCTGGGTAAGCGTGCTACATCCTCAGCCTCGTCAAAACTCCTCCGGGGGATACATAAAAATAGGAGATATTTGAAGGGACGACAATGCGTGACCCTATCCTACCCTTGATGTTACAAGCGTCTATAAGCTACAGTAACAACTTACCATCAGGCGGGTCGTAAGCTTGTTCGCTACCTAATTGCTATTGTTTGAAAATAATGTACAGGAAGAAGGTTCCGCGATGGCAGAACAGGACATGGAGGGTCGGAAGTCGATGCAGCAATGGTTAGTTTGGATATGCGGAGTGGCGCCGCTGGCGTACTACATTCACACGAGACCACGGATAGTTCCTTCGCCGCTTATGATATGGTTAGTTACCTTGAAGCAAGCATTTTCTACAGGATTTAATTAGTTTTGTACTCCTGCGCGTGAGCAAGGTCGCCAGAGCTCAATGGGGAGGGGGGGAAGAGTCGGTAACGCGTGAGTGATGCCACGGGAGTTGCAAGTATCTACGGTAGCCGTTAGTATACTTTTTAAGCAAACTCCGAAGAAACAATATTCCCACACACAAATGTTTTTAAACTTAACTTACCTAATTATTTTCTCAGGATAACAACAAGTCCATGGCAGCGGCGTGAAATGGGTCCCTACGGGTACTACCTGAACCGACCTCTGTCACCACTAGAGTCCCCGAGTATCTCTATCCACCAGCAAGCCATGACGCTGAGGAAAGCCTTCAGCGACTCCAGGGTGGTCATTAAACAGACGACGAAGAAGAGGAGATATTCCAAATCAATATGACTATTATAAAATATTGAAGTATAAGTTTATTAAAGATAATTGTTAACGTGTCATTTTCTTATTTTTATGTTTTCCAAGAAAACAGAAGAAAATTGTTATATACATTTGACTTAAAACCTATTTTCAAAATGGCATAAAAATGCTTTGAAAATAACTGGACAAGCGCATATAAGACTCATGTGCCGAAGGTTCCGTACCTTGAGCAAACAACGTTCGTTCAATACACAGAAATATATTTCTCTGGTTCAATATAATGGGCTACCTTGTACTAAGGCGGACTTACGAACTGGTGGTAGCTTCAGTAGCTTTGACCTTCATAAGCGCCCTACTAGGGCCTAAATCGAAATGGCTTTGACTTTGACTAAGCTCTTGCTTTCAACACTTTTGGTTGCCGAAAGTGGTACCTATTTTATTATGAATACGAACACTCTTTCCACGAAATGACTTGACAAACCCGACTCGACCAAAAAAATCCATATAATTAACAAAATTTCACGAGAATCTGTTGAGAAATGAGACGTGTAGAGGAGAACAGTGGGATACACAAAAGCATTTTTGTCCAATCTGAAACGGAGTCACTTCGCTCGCTCTGTCAAAAATAGTTTCAATATCTGCTACATCACCCGACAGTAATACGCCATAAGATAAAAGGCTATAGAAACATATAGTAAGAAGTCAGTTGGACATTTCCTTGCGCGAAGATATCAAGGAATCGTGCCGGTAAATTAAACAGTAAAGACTGACAGTTTTATGTGCACTGCTATAAAAAAAATATTAAGATTTTAAGTCCTAGGTCAATAGCTTATCCCACCAAAAACATGTTCATGTAAAATATTGTCAACACGAGACCATATGGCAGGCACTGCGAAAAGTTATCAGATCTTATGTAGAGCCAAGCTCTCTACACACCCTAACTTCACAAACTCTACACCTTAGTCAAAATATGTGGCTTTGCCGTTTCAACACCATATTTTTTTAAGAAAATCGGTAAGTGTTCCTTAAAAAGTAGAAGAGGTAAGTAGCTTCGGTATCACCCTGGTACAGTAGTACCAGGGTGATACCGAAGCGACAATTTTTTTTCTTTTTTACCAGTACCGAACTCTAATATCTTTAAGTTTAGAATGTTCCTACCAAAAACTAATATATTTTTATTTTAAAACAAATTGTTACTACTGGCAACTCAAAATGGTATTTAAATCTGTCGACAGATGTCACTGATTAATGAAATTAGATCGCGGTGTTAAGAGTCTCCGGCAGTTGCATAAGAGTTCAGGCTGATGACCGGAATGTCATACTAACCTTGCGCAGGGTGTACCGTGATCAAGAAGGCGGTTGCCCCGGACTGACACCAGCCATTGCACTGCGGCTGGATTGTGTCGGTCTGTGACTATCTCAAAAGGGGTACGTCGTGCGTGCAATTTTTGGTAGTAGGACTTGCGTACTGCGCGGTCCTTCATAATCATTAACCCCCGTATTGCAAAAGAAGAGAAGGCTTAAAGCAGTTTAATAAAACCACTCTGTCACATACAAAAGTGACGATGTTCTTTTAAAACCTCAAAGCCCATTTTTGTAATAAGGGGCCATAAGTTCAAAACACTGTGATGTTATTCTTTAAATCTATGTAATGTTTCGAGACCTCGAAAACTGCTCTAACGGATTGTTTATAATTGCTATATAGGGGTTTTTAGAAACCTTTTTTTGGAAAAATCGAACTGCGATCTTAACGCCAACGAGACGAGATAAAATAACCTAACCTTAACTGAGTTCGATTACGATAGCGAGCGATTATTATCTCGGTCCTTGTCTCTCGCACGCAATAGTAACTTCAATTGTTCGACGACAACTGTCTTTGTTAGTTGGAAGTGGACGACTCATTTACCCCTGATGGGGTATGAGGAACCCGTATATCGGGGTGAAGAGGCCGTACCCTATTTGCTTCACGCTGTCCGTGCGGAGCGCCCTGCCGGGTGTGACCACTGGCGATACCAGTGGAGGCCCAGCAGGACTAGTCAACGCTATCCAGGCGGTTTACTTTGAGGCCTTTCATCTCATCACTATGGGTTACTGCTGTCGTCTTCGGCAGAATCCGGTGGATGAGAGGGGCATTTTTTCTAGGGCCGCGGCTGTCTATCGGTGGCCCTTCCGGGCACTAGCTATGAGATCCGCCATGCCCTAAAGGACCGCTTGCACGGTGTCCTCAGCCGCCAATAGTACACTCAGCCAGCCCGTTATGGAGGATCGAGACCGCTGCCTCTATGAGGGCGCGTGCACCGTCATGGTTTAAATTTCTTTGTCTGCTTGTGTCTGGCGGTCTATGCGGTTGGCTCCTATTGGAGAGTTGTGGTCGAAGGGTACAATACCGCCTTGTGTGTAATGACCAACTAATGAGGAACAGAACAGAACGCCCTTCTGGCACATTCACCTCTAGATCTCAAGAACTAGAGCATCTAGAGAAGAGCACCCAGAATTTGTTTTAAATTTATCATTATTTTTTCATCAAATATCAGATTTGTGCGGTCCCTAGATCAAAACGGGTTTATTCTAGCAGGACACCTTAAAATCTCAACATCTGTTTGTTCCCAGAATGTGTCTTACTTTGCTTTAGGAAACTTATTTATTTTAATAGACTAGTCCAAGAGCTAAGTAAGTACTCTTCACAAGGTAAAAATAATCCTACTTGGACTGGCAGGGCCACCTAAGAATTCTAATAACTTTTGATTTTGGGACTTCAACTAAAAAGTAACTGGAAGAAACTCAGTACGGTACAGAGAGATTGTATTCAAACACAAGCCTTTAAGTAAAAAAGCCGGCCGAGTGCGAGTCTAACTCGCGCACCGAGGGTTCTGACCTTCCTTGGACCTTTTGGTTTGGGCCATAACTGCTGTAAAAAACCGGACCACATAACTAAGTTGTGAAAAAACTGTGTTCGTTTGAAACATCGTTCTAATTTTCCTGTTGATAAATCAATATTTATCAACTGTAATTATTTCAGATATTTCGCACTGCGAATTTCGTAGATAGTGACGGGGCAATGGTATTATTTTTGTAACATTTCATCATCAAAATCAAATCAAAAAGTCATTTATTCAGTTTAGGCCCTAGTAAGGCACTTATGAACGTTACATTGGTACATACAGTTGAATTTACCACCGGTTCGGAATACACTTATACTGAGAAGACTCCGGCAAGAAACGTAAATCAAAAACTACCTTATATAAAGGAAAATAAACTATTTCGAAATGTGCAAATGAAGCCCTTTCATATGAAACCCCATTTAAACCTGTAGCCATACTATGAAATTTCTCTCCTCCATTTTTACAAATCATTAATTTGCAATAAGATTGGGTAAGCAATTATTTAAAACTATTCCGAATTACAAATCAATATCATCAATAGTCGCTGAAATATAAAGCATTGACAGACGGCAAGACAGGCAGACGCACGGAGTCACACACACCATACTGGTTCCTTTTTAACCGACTTCAAAAAAAGGAGGAGGTTCTCAATTCGGTTATTTTATTTTTATTTTTTTATGTTTGTTACCTCATAACTCCGTCATTTATGAACCGATTTGGAAAATTCTTTTTTTGTTTGGAAGGGTACACTTCCCGTTTGGTCCCATTATCATCAGCTCAGGATGTGATCACTTCTTAGTGTACTTTGAAGTCGGTTTAAGTTTTTTGTAAAACAGCTCAATTATTTAGGTTCAGAACCGTTTAAGTTGAACCCTTTAAGTTCAGAACCGTAAAAATCAATATCCCATGATACGATTTATACCCATGCACCATTAAAAAACCTCTAGAAACCGTACAAATTAAAAGAAATCATAATATCACAACAATATATTATATCATCATCACATTTTGGTACTAACCGAGTCCAAAAACTAACCACATGATACCACGCTACCACGAAACTCGACCGCACACTGTGTAAGAAGAAAAAACACACAATCAGACATATTTTATTTCAATACACTTTACAATGCATTAGAAAAAAGTAACAGATGTATTTAAAATGCGTAAAAAATACATTTTATTATAAAAAAATATCGTCATCCGCGAATACTAACAATGATGCTACGGCTACGTGTCCCCGGCGGCAGCCATCTTCTTTTTCACATCGAAGCCTTTCAGTGGATCGTTCTTTCTTGCCTGGAATAGATAAGGTAACTTTAATAAACTAGCATCGCATGCCGTTCCACCCGCGTGCCCGGGATAAAAAGAAAAGTTTTAGCGATTGGTTGTGGTAACAAACAGACAAAGACAGAAAAGAGAGGGTAAATCGTGATCTATAAAGGTGGCAAAGGTGGTCACTGAAGCGCAAAGACGTTCATTTTGGTATCCCTACCACTGACAATGCGCTCTGATTGGCTAAGTCAAGGACACACTTAACATTGAGATGCAGTGATTGGTCCTTAGTGTTCAAAATCAGTGCAAAATCACTGACTAGTTTCGGTTTTGGATTGCTCGGTATTACTACTCTAAAGTGATATTTCCTCGCTACTGCAAATTTAACATTGTTTCAAGCCGGACGGAATGGACGACGTATAAAAAAATCGGACAAGCGCGAGAGAACTCGCGTGGAGAGGGTTCCGTAGAAACTTAACATTGTAGTTGAAAAAAATTTCACCCATACATTCCAAATAAGTTAGTACGCAACGCACATTATTGACAGGTTACATTTTGAAGACCATATACTATAAGTTTTTCTTTAACCTGCTGAGTCGCGAATTTGCTAAATTGACAGCTTTTTTAGAGTCGCGCGGGGTTCGCATAATTTCGCGGAATTTGCAAATTTGCGAAATGGCGCGCGGCCCATGGTCGATAAATCATAAATATCTGGGTTTTTACAGTATTAATCAAGAAACAGTAACTTATAGCGTCATCCTGAATACATTTTCTTATTGGAATCTTATTGGAATTGGAATGAAGTATAACAAGATTCCAATAAGAAACCTGGAAAAAATGACAACTGTAAAAAAACGGCTCTTCATAAACATTTCGTGTTTGCACTTCAAGATGAATAACTCTGTCCACATGTTATACACCTTTATATCAACACGAATAAACGTTCTATCTAATTAATACATTTGTTTTACTAGTCCCAAGTAAGCAAAAAAGAGAAATACGATGCTAAGTAAACATCGTGAACACAAATGTAAACAAACCAATTTTTTTTTGTCGGTCCATTGTTCTCTTATCTTAATGACTTTAGGGTTGGTTTTGCCTCTCTATTCGAAAGATAATGTGTCAAACTCGACGAATGTTACAAGTTTTAAATAATAAACAATGATAAAAAAAAAACAAGGTAGATTAGTGTGTCGATATCTAAAAATAGACCTCCACTTTCAGGTCATGGTACACACACATAGTAAATTAATTTCTAACCATTATTGATTGTATTAGCTTTTATGAGTCCCTAACTATTATCTCATAATATTATAGGCATAAGGTTCAAAAAAATATTTGTTGATAAAAGCCGTTGCATTACGTGAATTTGAATCTCGCGCCGCGACTCAAAACAAAATGAAGTGTGAATAGTGATATTTAACGGATTGCCTGTAAAAGGTGGGCGATTTGTGTAGATTATTAGTTTATCTAACCGTTTTAATAATGATTTATATAAGTCCTGATGTGTGAAATAAAATTTCTTGATTATAAACACGTGAGTACTTCGAGTGTTTAGATTCAAGGAATTCTAATTACACACTTGAGTAATTATATAAATTATTACTAAACCGGTTAGATAAACTAATATTCTATACAAATCACTCACCTTTTATAGGAAATACGTAAGTTTATCACACTTACACTTTAATTTTCGGTGAGTCTCGGAGCGAGAAAACTCATTCAGCCCAATTTAGCCGTTGACCACAATAAATTGACGAAATTTCATTTTTTTTGTACTGGTAGTAACATAATGCGCTCTACAAACGGTTGCGTCATTTAATTCTCTCTATTCACATACCAAACACTTGAACACTTGAGTACGATACCCAACGATAACGTGTTTACAAAAAAAAGCAATTAAGTGAAATTCGAGCCGCCATTACCGCGGACCGATCGGTCCTTACGCGACACAACGGAATAGAAACACGCGCGGACCGATCGGTCCTTGCGCGACTTTACAGGTTCTATAAGGTTTCTTTTTTTTTCATATTTTTAGACTTTTTCAGGGTCGGCAACATGCGATCAGAGGGCGAACCACAAGCTCTTAAAACAATATTATTATAACCGTCTTTGTCTTTCTTTGACATCCGGCGTCAAAACGGGACAAAAGACAAATAAGATTATTTTAAGTTTGTTTTAAGAGCTTGTGGTAGGCCCCCACCTATAATACATCTGCTTAGTTTGGGATAAGGTAGCCGTGTGTAAAGAATGCCAGCCACCATAACCTACATAATTCAAAAGCATATCATACCTGATATTTATGTCTCTTAGCACTACCATAGGTCTGGTTCTGCTTCCGTTTCTTCACGACCTTCTCCGTGGCCGCCTCCTGCACCTGATCATCCTCCCCCTCCTCGTTCCTGAGAGCTGCAGGCAGCAGGTACTCCGGGACGTGTGCTAAATGCTGTTGCACCCTCACTGTGTGCAGCGCTTTATCCCTTCTGAGGGCTGCCAAGTCTGTGGGGTTGTCTTCGAAGTAGCCCTGCAAGTTACGTGATGGTAAGTGGTTGATCGGTGATTATGGTACGTGATGGGTGGATCGGAAAGTTCAGGGAGAAGATTAGTCGTTCATCAATGTGATATGTACTGTGGTTGTCATCATTTGAAATAGGCTATTCTGGTAATGTTGATAAAGGTTCTAATGATTTATAAGTTTTGAAGTTTGCGCAAAAGTAATGAACTATTTGATTAGGTATCGTTAAAAAACGATAATTTATATATTTTGTACATTTATTGGGATTAGGACGCATATGGTTTCACAGATTCGTATTGTGTCACTGCTATTTGGGATTTATTGAGAAGCTTACGAAGTATTTATATAATCTGTCTCATCTTTGCATACTTTACTGGCTTTCGTTCCACGATTTCTTTTCCCATGTTCCCGAGAACTTTAACTGGTTGGCTCGCTGTTAAAGATATAACAATGACATCAATTTTTATAATAGGACGCGCGTCACTCGCGAGAACCAACGGGTTAAGGATCATATTCAAATAACGCTTAAACATGTCAATTTAAGAACGAATACGTAGATATATCTTTAAAAAAAAACTATATTCCTGTTCAAACTAAATTCTTTCTATGGTGGATTTTCCAAAAAAATCCAAGCATAGGACTAAATACCCATTTTCATACAAAATTAGAGGAGGAACTTCATAAATTCCTTACAAACTACACCCCTATGCTACAAAAGCAACACATCATATTAACTGGAGAGTGAATAAACATGTGTAGTGCACCTGTAGTTTCTTGCAGTTGAGCAGCTCCTGCTTGATCTCCTTAAGCCTGGCTTCTCTGACGGCGATGCGCGTGACGGCGCGCCACGCGTCGCGCGACCGGTACCGGAACCCCTCCACCTCCGATAACGCGAACTCGTACTTCCTGACAGACAATACACAACAGACCTTCATATCTTACCGATTGTTGCCAACTGCTAGCTTTACCCAGTAGCTAGACATCTTGCAAAAAGTTGCTTGACTGCCAGATTTTGTTACCCAAAAAAGATGCTAGAATTTTTTATCATGTTTTATTAAATCAAACACTCAATCAGTCAATTACAGCAGTACAGCAGTTACAGCGGGAAACGCTATTGGCCGACAGCTGCTGTCATGTTAGCGCGCGCCGTGCATGTAGTATTACCCAACTAATATGGCGCGTCGTGAATCTTCGTTCGCACAGAAAATAAAGTATGGCCTGAAGATTAACGAAAGAATGCTTCAAACTTACAATCAACCTTAGATCACTACTATAAGGTTCATAATACACTGCAGCTATTAGTTCCATCTCACTCGCAAGTCACTCCCCTCGGCACACATGGCGGCACACATCTTCTGCGCAGGTACATCGGTAAGCCATATTAATTGGGTACTACTTGTAGCACAAAATACTATAGGAGTAATATACGGTTTGAATGAAGAAATGAAACTAGGAATTCCCGGCTTCGACCGATACCTACACCCAGACCCATAGCGTCGCGTTTAATTTATATTTTTCGAAACTCAGTGCCCTATTACGAACTCTCAAAGGTATTGACAAGTTTCCTGAAAAAGTAGCTAAATAAATTTCGCTACAAGTTTCATAACATTGTAGCTATAAAGTTGCTAAATTGACATCACTGGTCCTACTATTTATTAGTGTTTTATGCTAATTACGACTCAAAGAACCTGCACCTACGACGACTTTTAAAATGAAGGGATTAATCGTGAAATTACATCAAATAAAAAAATTCACCAAGCACATAGGTTCGCCCGGCAACTTGAATGCTAGTTATTTACAAATTCAAAATCATTTATTCAAATTGACCTTATGCAAAGACGCAGGCACTTATGAAAAGTCTGACTCTAATACCGAATCGGAAGGTTGCATTTGCTGAGAAGAGCCGGCAATAAACTCAGCAATTAGGTATTCGTTTCAAAACAAGTTTTTTTTTAGATTCATGCATAATATTTACATTCTAATCGCACTGACAACAATTGCGTGCCCCGGCGCGGCGGTAAAACTACAAAGTAGACTGAATCTATATTTAATAAGTAAATAAATAAATGGCAAACTCGGCGCAGACCAGCCTCCACAAGCAGCACCTGTTCACGCATATGACGCGTGTGGCAGCCATCGCCCTCCTCGCCATATTAGAGGGAAGTGAGCGACCCGTCACACACAGCCGCCGCAAAGGCCTTAAAGTGAGCATGACTTACTTAAGTCTACTAAACACACAATTTGTTATCACTGTGACTATTGATACGTTTAAATACAAAATGGAGTCCTCAGTCATATAGGAAATCAGTTGGTATACATATAAATGAAGCGCTTGTGGTGTAGCATGATTAGCCATTCTTAATGGATGGCAAAGTTAAGCTACCACCGTCGTGGTCGGTACCTGGATGGGTGACCACCTAGTGGTATTTCAAATCGAGCGTTTCCGTGCTTCGGAAGGCACGTAAAGCCGTTGGTCTCGGTTATCACTTAATTGTGATAGTCGTTAAGCTAGTTGGATGTCTCCTAGGCGGCTTGAAAAATTCCAACAGTAGGTTGACCACTAGCCTACCTCCACCGATCCGCAGTGGGCACGCGTGGTGGAGTATTGCCCATTCCCTTCCACCTTCATTTGTGAAAGGAGGCCTGTGCTCAGCAGTGGGACATTATAGGCTGATGATGATGATGATACATATAAATGCCCACTTTTCACTCTTCGGAGAACTACTTCTTTCATTTATACATGTCACCATCCATATAAACCACGCAAAAAAGGGTATGGATAATGTAAAACTAGAACATGATGGATGACTCACTGTAAAACTTTCTGTGTCTTGAATCCATTGGAGAGATGCGCCTCCACCGCATCCATTAGTGGCTTCTCGCGTATCGACACAAACGACAGCACTGATCCCTGCATTATACATGTTTATTAATAACTAGCTGAGCCCCGCAGTTTCACCCGTGATATCATAGGTATAGCTGGTTGATAAGTTGTATCTGTTCACTCGCATTAGACTGAGCTGTGGACTATTTTGATGAATAAAACAAAAAATCGTATAATCTTCTTGAATATAAGAAAAAGCTGTCGTGCACATAATTTCACAAAAACTCATTAAGTACGGGGTGTACTAGCTTTGAAATAATATCCCTTTTATAATAACAGTAGTACCCAACTGATATGGCGCGTCGTGAATCTTCGTTCGCACAGAAAAGAAAGTATGGCCCGAAGATTAACGAAAAAATGCTTAAAACTTACAATCAACCTTAGATGACTACCATAAGGTTCATAATACACTGCAGCTGTTAGTTCCGTCTCACTCGCAAGTCACGCCCCTCCGCACGGCGCGCGCTAACATGGCGGCAGCTGCCGACCAATAGCGGTTTCCCGCGCTTTGAAAATGTACAAAAAGCTTCTTGCGCAGGTACATCGGTAAGCCATATCAGTTGGATACTACTGTATATTTTTTTTAATTGCTGAGATTATTATTGCTACAAGATAAAGGTATACAAGTGATAGTGATAATGACCTGGTTATTCCCCCTGGCCGTCCTGCCAGCTCTGTGCACGTACGAGTTGACGTCGAGCGGGAAGTCGAAGTTGATCACATTCGACACGTGTTGGAAGTCTATGCCGCGCGACACGCCCGACTCTTTGTCGCGCTTGCGTTTTGATGATTGCTGTAAAAAAAACACTATATTACTAGTGCAGATTGCCATGCCGTAACTGTGGCAACGCGTTGGGTCCTTGAGGCGTAGTATGGGGAGAGAAAATGGAGCGAAGTGGGCTGATCTCCATCCTTACTTCCTTACTATAATCCTAACTAGTATTATAAATGCGAAAGTGAGTTTGTTTGTTTGTTTGTAACGCCTCCGAGCCTAAACTACTCAACGGATCATCATAAAATTTGGCATGCAGATAGCCTACGGTATGGAAAAGGACATAGGCTACTTTGTATCATAGGAACGCGGGTGAAACCGCGTGGGACAGCTAGTTTAATATTATAAACGCGAAATTTTGTATGTATGGATGTTTATTACTCTTTCACGCAAAATCTACTGAACTAATTTGGATGAAATTTGGCACACAGATAGATTATGTTCTGGATTAACACATAGGATACTTTTCATCCCGGGAAAACATACAATCCCTAGGGAATGCTGGTGAAACCGCGCGGGACATTATTCCATAAACTTACAGCAAGCACCTATCTAACGAAGTTCACACGCAGATAGATAGATGACGAAACAAGATCTAAATCATAACATGCTAGGGTGGTAGAATCCAGCTGTCTGGCTACCACACTCAAGTTGAAAATCAATCTCCAAGCACCTACCGGTGTATTCCCTTCCAACCTTTGCATACTTACCACCATCATCACTTCCCTTGGCTAGATCGTGAGTTTCTTGCCGGGAGTCTTCTCAATTCAAGTGTATTACGAACGGGTTGTAAAATCGCTTGTAAGTGACTTCTTAGGACCTATATAATAAACGATTTTCGAATTTGAATTTGTGGTCAAACACCATCCATCCTGTGCAAAATAAATTCAAACTATGCCTGTCTTATTTATTTATTACATGAGATGAATTAAGCCAAGTTCAGTAAAACCCAGATTAAAGTAACCTTGGCTCTTTTTGTTATATGACATTAGAAAGAGACGGATATAGTTGGGTTTTCCTAGACTTGCCTTAAACCAACTCACGTAATAAGCGGGTACAAGTTCTCTTATAGTAATTCTATGCATACCACATCCTAAGTGATATTGTGGTCAAACTAAATTCAACCTTATTTAAATAACGATAACATACAAAACTCCTACATCCAACCCAGAGATCACCTCACCTTTTTCTTTTTAGTCCTCTCTTCAATAGGCAGTATACCACCATCAGGCTTCTCCAGCGCCTTCTCATCAGACGCGATGATGATCTGGTACCTCCCTCTATTGAATTGGTCTACGGAGAGACACCGCACGGCTGCTGGCAGCTCGGAATTTAGCACACACGACCCTATTTTGAACTGTTCTAGATATAGTTTTAATCTGGAAGAAATATAATGTTAAGTCAGGTGTTGTGTATAACAGCAAACAATTAAAAATATAGTTAAGACGAATGCACCACTCAAATTCATCTTTTTCCTACCCCTAGTTTCTCCTGCTTGCCAAAATTGTATTATAGGCACAGACTACGGAGGACATATTCTCGCTTACAAAAAACTGTGTCTATGGAGTCGGCCACCTCTCACGCACACCTTAGTTGGCTATTCAGCGGGAAATTAGATTCTGTCGCCGTTTACACAGAGTCGATTACTCGCGCTCAACTAATGTGTGAATGTGTGCATGCCGGCTTGTACGTACAGCGTGGTGGCCGACTTGAGTGACACAGTTTTTTGTTAACGAGAATATTTATTTATTTATAGACGAGCAGCTTGTAAGCTGATGTGTCTATTTCACACAGTGTTGAAAGTCACTCCATACTTATACATAGTTCACTTTTCAAGTTTTTTAATCTCTGAATATATCTGACTTTTTTAATATCTGCTTTTTGCTTGTGTGAACTCCATTATGTAAACAATTATTTCAAAAGTTATTACTATGAATTTAATGTAATAATAGTTAACTTAATAAAGATATTAAGTGATAAAAGTGTAATATTGCAACAGTTTTGGATGTAAATATAACACAAAGCACCTTTCAAGGGATTTTTATTTGCAACTACATTAAAACCCTGGGGAGTTGCGATTAAACCATAGGGCAAAAGAAGTTTTTACTAGTGCATATTTTGATACAGGTACTATGTATCTCCAAAAAAGTACAAATACTCACTTATAGCACCGATCAACTGTCCTCACAAATATGATACTCTTTCCTCTAATCAGGTTCAATTTCAGCAATGCATACAAAATGGCCGCCTTATCATCCTCCTCAGCAAATAAGTGGTAATGCTGCAATTGTGACGATGGAGCCAGTTCCGGCTCTTCAAGTTTCAACGTGACCGGGTTACGGAGGACAATCTTCTTGAGGCTTAGCACGTCGTTGGATAGTGTTGCTGACGCCAGGATGGCTTGGTAGATCTTCGGTAAGTGACTGTAGAAGAAAATGGTAATTCAAGGTTATTTAGAGCTGCTCAAATGTCACTGCGATTAGGATAATGAACCAATTGGATGGTCTACTGAATGTAATGGCTCCTATTTCCCAATTTCGACAAAACAGAGTCAGGAAAAGTAAACATGTTCAAGCACACAAATGTCAGTTTGGAATGGGAATCGAAAACGCTTCCGCTTCTTAGTTTCTTATGCAAATAGCAAAGAAGTGGAATTTTCTTTTGAAGTCTGTTTCCAGACCTTTTCCAGACCTAGATGTATTCCAGGCTAGAGTGAAAAGTAGCACATCTATCTGTAGGTCAAGGATGTGTGCCAGTGGCATAACTGCATAAATATATGTATAGTTTCTGTGTAGGTATGGCTTTTCTTTTTAATCTATAAGATAATTGTCATTCCTTCGGTAGACAGATCATCTAGGGATGAGCATAACTAATGCTTGTTTTTTTTTCACCATAAACTTTTGTTTCCATTCATTTCAGCTATAAACTGTTATATAGTTTGCAATCATTTGGTAGTTTGTAGGCATAGTCGTATTTTATAGAAACAGTTCAGATTTATGCCTGGTAGATTTTTGTACTGTAAAACAATGCGTTTTGTCATTATAGGAACCAGGCATTATTGAGAATATTATTCAATATTCAATATAACAAAGCACTTTTTGCACCAGATCATTAGCAGGCAAAAAGACAACCTGCTATATACCACATGCAGGTAAAACAGAGGCACACAAGCTAGTAATAAATTAAGAAATGTACCCATATTTACCCCAACAACTCTTTGACTTCATCTTCATATCCAAATGAGAATATCAGATCTGCCTCATCCACAACTAACACGGCTAAATCTTCTTTCAATTTCATATTATTTGCTTTCAAATGTACCAGTGCTCTTGAAGGTGTGGCTACTACGATGTCAGGTTTGTCTGATAACAGGGACTTCTGTGTTTGAGTGTCTTGACTTGAGGAGATGTCTATACAGCGCACTTCCCTCGCACATTTTAGTGTTAAGTCACCTATTACTGATGTAATCTGAAAGTTTAATGTGTTTAATTTTTCAAACCTATGAATAATGAGAAAGAAGTAGTGCCCTTCTAGCTTTCCTCAAGTACAAAATCTGTGACAAGCTTCTGACAGTTGCACTTTAGAGCCAGTTACCTTCTAAGCTATGTTAAGTTCAACAACAAAAGTCCATATACACAAAATGTCCATAATATGCCATGGACTTACTGTGGACCATTTCCCTGCTTGTCAGACATCTGACAGAAAAATTGAAAGCCTCCACATCTCATTCATTTCATCTGAACAGTTTTGCCCAGAGTATACCTTAGAAAAATAATTAAATAATAACCCAATGATTTCAAAACTAAGGATAGGCCCACTGGAACATTTTGCAAAAAACTACAAATATGTAAACAGTTCCGCAATTTGTTTCAAATAGATCGAACTACGAATGAAGTGCCGCATTGCATAGGCATACGATGTAACCTTGTATGTGCTTACAATAAGAAAAAAAAACAATAAACGAACAAACTGTTCGCGGACCACAGACGACTGAGTTGCATTGGCCCTAAACTGACTTCTTAGGGCCAGCACGTTGGTGCTTTTACGTCGCACAGTTGGCCTGGTCCTTACGCCAGTAATATATAAGTCAATGCAATAACCTGTCCACATAACTCCTTACTCGGCGACAGTATAAGTGCTCTAATACATTGATGTATGCTTGTGTTCTTAAGGTTCAATATTTTCTGTATAACGGGAATTGTGAATGCTGCAGTCTTGCCTGAACCTGTTCTTGCTCTCATGAGGACGTCTTTACCTTCTAGAAGGAGAGGTATTGCTGTTTCTTGTATAAGTGTGGGCTCTGACCATGATAACTGTGATATAGCCTGGAAAAGACAGAATTATAATATGTATTTGTATATGTTGGGTGATGAAAACGGTATAAGGTTATCAAAGCATTTATTATTGCCGCCAATTCACTTAGTATTGTGTTGCTGCACATGACTAGATTGCCGTGGAAGGGTTGGTAATAGCTTAGGGTGCTTACATAAAAAAACAGGTTTCCCGTACGGATAAATCTGTATGGGTTGGTACCGATTGATGCAAGTAACAGGTTTAAACTTATTGGTACCAACTAACTGGACCGAGTCATATGGGTTTAAGCTTGGGTATGTTTTTGCTATGAAAAAAGCCAGTGGTCATATTTTTGTCCTAAATACCACATGGACATGAACCATGATGTCTTTTGGGATATAGTACGGAACACAAGATATATATTAAAGATATAAGTTATTATAGGTATATATTGACTATGGAGTATTTCATTTATAATCATAACAATACAAAAGCCACAATTTTATTCATACCTTCAAAATCCGATCATCGAGTTCCATTTCGTGAAACATAACCTTTGTTTCTTCGGCCATGTTTTGTAATATTTTACACAAATGACGATCTCTCAAGTAAATTTATTCAATCAAATCGCGTCTGGAGATGTGGATTTATTAATGATTTATACAGTAAAATTATTTACGCACTAGAATAACCTACATCAAAATACAACACGCCGCCATAACTATAACAGAATGACATTTGGGGTAGTGTTGCTTAAACATCGATAGTCAATCGATTAATGGATAGTATTTCAAAACAACTAGCGAAACTATCGATTGTGCTGACAAAAGTATCGATATATCGTTTTTGTGAAAGACACTTGAAATGTACGACATTTAGCGCCTACGGGTCGTCTTCTTCTTCTTTGGGCTGCATTCCGAATTACCGCTGTAATCGATTTGAGCGTGCTTAAACCCGTACCGAATTGAATAATGACAGTTCACGATGTCCCGTGAAACGTCATAGATGACGTCATGACATCCGCCATCTTGCGCTCACACCGACCATGCCCTAAACTGATATCACCGTGAGGGCTGTCAAAAGTGACGGCAAAAATCTAATAAGATTCTTGGTTTTCTATTTGGCAAAGATACTTTTTATGATTTTATGAGAGAAAAATAATAAAAAAAGCAGATATTCCTTTTTGCAAGTCAACTTATAAAAGATATAAGGAGTCCTAGTGCACTGATAATTCAGTTTTTTTTTTTTTTTTTTTTTTTTTTATACGACTAAGTCGGTAAACAAGCATAC
Organism: Polyploca ridens; assembly: GCA_951394255.1. Taxonomy (NCBI): domain Eukaryota; kingdom Metazoa; phylum Arthropoda; class Insecta; order Lepidoptera; family Drepanidae; genus Polyploca; species Polyploca ridens. The sequence continues at coordinate 1,379,904 of OX596243.1, read as the reverse complement.
GGCCCGCCTGATGGTAAGCGGTTACCGTAGCCATATGGACGCTTGCAACACACGAAGCATCGCTCACGCGTTACCGACCTTTCCCCCCTCCCCTATGAGCTCTGGCGACCTTACTCACGCGCAGGAACACAACATAAAGTTATTTGGCTGCGGTATTCTATAAGGTGGAGGTACTTCCCCAGTCGAGCTGCTCTTTGAGCGAATAAACGCTATGCTCTACCTCTCTTAAAATAATAATAATAGATTTTAATTAATTCTCAAATGTTCTGTTTTGAATACTGTGAGCGCGATAACGGGCGTTCCGAATTGTTGATAGTTCTCAGCTGTCATAAGCGTGATATCTAATTCGGTACGCAAATTATTGCTGTGATCGCTGTGATCGATATTATCCATTTCGGAATGTACCCTTGGTTAAATGGCGGCTGTAGCCATAAGCACAATTCCGCCAATATCACGTTAGTTAAAGATATACGAAAGGTACTCTTGTAAAAACAATTTTGACGGTTTTGGTCGGTGAAATGGAGCTGGACTATCTAAAAACAAACAGGACAACACACATTAGACAAACAATTATATATAATAATATTAACACAAATTAAATAATAAATAATTAATTAAATAAATTATTAATTAATTATTTATTATTTAATTAATAAAGGGAATAAAATAGCTAAAATTTTAAGTTGTTACTGTTTATAAAATGAGATAAAATAAATATTATGCGAGAATCAATATATGTTACTAAACATTTAAAATTAATGGGTCGTCATTTTCTTTACAATATGACACAATAAACAAAAAAAAAGAAGATATCGTTTGTTGAAGTTCCGCTTGACGTCACAAGCCCCACTCCCGAACTTTGACTTGCTTTATCTATATACATTTTTAATGAATTGGTAAAGCAAAAAATACGTGTCCAATATTTTTTGATAATCTAACGAAAAAATTTAATTTTAATTAGTCCGTCATTTTGATTCTAACTGACGGACTAATTAAAATTATTATTTTCTGATTCTCTTGATTACAACTAAACTAATTTAGTCTCACTATGTATCTGTCTTTGAAAAGGATGAAAAAAATTTAGTCCTGTCAAATTAGTCCAATGCTTGTTTTCAATATAAAGGACAATGGCGAAATTGGCCCTAGCTGCGTATAACGACATAATATATATCAAAAAATTGCTTTATTAAAGTTAAATTAAATAACATAATTCAATATTTTTCAGGACTAGCAGTATGTCTAGAAAATATAAATATACATTTATATATTTTAGGCTATTAGTTAAGCTGATTGTGATTTGGAACGCACCCATAATGTCGTTCCATATGCTCCTTTGAACGGTATTTATCTCCACATTGTTTATTTTATATTTGAAACATTTCTGTTAGTCATAATAATGATAAATAATTTTATTTTTAACAGAGTTTAGTTGAAAATGTCATTGCATTTATTAATACAAACTCTCTATGAGCAAAAAAAAAAAACGTTTTAACACTATAACACGATGACTATTTTTTTACGTCAAATGAAACGCGTACGTAGTCTATGGTCAGCGAGCCCTTTGAGTGAAATTGATTGATCGACTTTTTGGCGGGAAATTATAATATAACTCGACACTGGCAGAAATAAGTCCTAATTTGGATTTGATTGCCAAACTTAAAACTAATAAGAAGTTGATTGATTTGTCTGACATTGTGTGCCTGTCACACAATTCGAATGGTACTTTCTTTTTGTGCGCGTTCCTACGGTTTTTGGTTGACTCCTGACTACACCACGACCCTTTGCTTTTCTACGGATACCGATTTCTTTTCTACACGTGACTCCGGCATTTGAATGGACCTTAGATAATCGACAATTGGCTGTGTTATTTGTATTTGCATGAACGCAATATAAATCCACTGGCAGAATTCTTAGACAATATTGTCATTGGATATTATTTTGATGAATAAAAACCTAAATAAAAATGACCTTCTTTTATTGAAAGCCTGTGCATGTCCCGATACTTCAAAGTACCTACTACCTACTAGTAAGATATACCTACCTGGGTAAGTACCTATACTAGAAACAATTGTTAGGTACTTAAATAACATATTTATTCAGCATCTATCTGTCTCTATTGTCTACAAAACTAGTGTAAAATCATAATTAATCGCTTGGCTCGCGGTTAAAAATATAACAATGACATCAAATCTCTTTGCCTCGAACTCAACCATTACCAACGGGAGGTCCGGCGGGAACTGCTTTCTCTGGACATCCATAAGTCGAGTGGGCCAGACGGCATACCGGCAGTGGTACTGAAACAGTGTGCTCCTGAATTGTGTCCAGTATTAACGCGTCTTTTCGCACTTTCCTACACCAAAAATGAAGTCCCGTCTTCGTGGAAAACTGCCCACGTGCACCCAGTGCCCAAAAAGGGCGACAGATCAGACCCGACGAATTACAGGCCTATCGCCATCACCTCCCTTCTCTCCAAAGTCATGGAGCGCGTGATCAACACGCAGCTTTTGAGATACCTGGAGGATCACGAGTTATTGAGCGACCGACAATATGGCTTCCGCCACAGTCGCTCAGCTGGTGACCTCCTTGTGTATCTCACGCACCGTTGGTCGCTCGCCATCGAGAGTCAAGGTGAGGCATTGGCAGTGAGCCTAGATGTGGCGAAGGCGTTCGATCGGGTCTGGCACAGGGGTCTTTTAACGAAGTTACCATCATACGGGCTTCCCGAGGGATTATGCAAATGGATTGCCAGCTTTCTGTCCAGCAGATGCATAAGGGCCGTCGTTGACGGTAGCTGCTCTGATAGCATGGACATAAATGTTGGCGTCCCGCAAGGCTCTGTGCTGTCCCCAACATTGTTCCTACTGCATATCAATGATATGCTGTCTATTGACGGCATTCATTGCTATGCGGACGACAGTACAGGGGACGCTTATTACACGGGCCGTGCAAATATCCTTCGTTCCGAGGTGGAGGAAAGCCGCGAACGGCTGATGTCTGAAATCGAGAGTACATTAACTAGTGTCTCCGATTGGGGTCGACTAAACCTAGTCCATTTCAAACCTATCAAGACTCAAGCCTGCGCGTTCACCGCTAAGAAAACCCCATGGTCTGTGGCTCCACAATTCCAGAACACCTCCTTGAACATCAGTCAAAGCATCGGGATCCTTGGCGTCGACATTTCTAGCGACGTTTTGTTCCGAAGTCACTTGGAAGACAAGGTTAAGCTGGCATCCAAAAAGCTCGGAGTGCTCAACAGAGCGAGGCAGTACTTCACATCGGGGCAAAGGCTACAACTTTATAAGTCACAAGTCCGGCCTCATATGGAGTACTGCTGTCACCTATGGGCGGGAGCACCTGGATACCAGCTTGGGCCTTTAGACTCGGTTCAACGACGTGCCATCAGAATTGTTGACGATCCCGAGCTCACAAGCGGTTTAGAGCCCCTTAGTCTAAGGAGAGACTTTGCCTCCTTATGTGTGTTCTACCGCTTGTACAACGGAGAGTGTTCTAAAGAATTGTTCGACTTGTTGCCCACTGCTACCTTCTACCATCGCAACTCTCGCCATCGACGGGGAGTCCATCCTCACATATTGAAACCAGAATTGTTTCGAACTGTGCGGGCTCAAAGGAGCTTTCTTCCGCGGACGCTCAGATTGTGGAATGAGCTCCCCGCCGTGGTTTTCCCAATGGAGTACAGCATGGGGTTCTTCAAAAAGGGCGTGAAGAGATTTCTTCAGGGTCGGCAACGCGCGAGTGATGCCCCTGGTGTTGCAAGCGTCCATAGGCTACGGTAACTGCTTACCATCAGGCAGGCCGTATGCTTGTTTGCCACCTTAGTGGTATAAAAAAAAAAAAAAAAAAATGTTATAATAGGACGCGCGTCCCTCGCGAGAACCAACGGGTAGAACTAAATGGATTTCATCCACATTTTTAAAATGTACTTATAATAGGTATATCGAACGTTACTCATTTGATACGTCAAAATCGGCATAACCTATAAAACCTTTTAACTCAAATAAAAAAAAACTGCAGCTTTTTTGTTAAAATATTTTTTAGAAATAGCATAACAGTTTATTAATCTACAGGAATTCAACTGTGGTTGTCATATACGTTACAAAAAAATGTAGGTCCAAGCATGTATGGAATCTCGCCATTCTCCTTTAGTCGCCATCTATCGTGGTTACGTCTAAATACCTGCAAATGAAGACGGCAATGTCTTTGACAGCTTTAAAAATGTTCTATCCTTTTTCAATAATGTTTGTAAGAAAGAGATGTGATGTGACTAAAATAAAATTACTAAAATGACTAAAGTAAACTGGTATTGGGTATTTTGGTTTTACTACGAGTCGTAATTTTATCAATGGTGTGGCAGGTGATATTGTTATAACTTTATAGAAGTCATAATAAAACACGGGAATGATGAAGTATAGTTTAATTAAGACCTAATTATACAAAATAAAAAGGTACGTACAGGCTAGAAGATTTTTTTGTATGAGTTGTGACTTATCACGTTTTGACCGCAACCTCCTCTTTTATTGATTGTATATACTGTACTGATAGGTGATGTATTCTGAAGACACATTAATACCTAATTATCCTTTGCTTCCATATAAACTCGCAAATTTTCACATTTAGAGAGTAACTCTAAATGTGAAAATTGAATGGTTGAGCCATGCGGATCTGAAAGAGAAAAAATATATTTCATGATACATGCATGACTCATGCAAAAAAATATTTGATTAATCAACATTTTGACATGACATAATCGTCGTTATTTGTAAATTATTATTTCCGCGTCAGGCGAATTCAAAACAATTACTTTTTATGTATCAAACTTACCTATAAATATAACTATGAATGGTTCTTTATGAAAACTACAAAAAATAAAACACGCTATTTAAAGTGGTAAAATTTATATTATGTTGGTATCCCCATCAACTTATAATCCGACTATTTACGAATGACACATAGTACCATAGTTAACCACCCCACCCCAGGCATATCTGAGCCACGTAGGTATACCGGTGATGCAGTGGCCAGCAAATTCCCCCGATATGAATCCGATAGAGCATGTCTGGGACTTGCTAAAAAGAAGGGTTAAATCCAGAATGCCACCCCCCAACAATCTGAATGAACTTGGAAACGCATTACTTGAGGAGTGGTAGCGGTTGCCTCAAGATATCATCGATGACATAATCTGTAGCATGCCCAGACGAATGGAAACCGTAATCAGAGCAAGAGGGGGAAACACTCGATATTAATTTTGCTTTAATTTTATTGTTAAATCATTTAATGCTTACTTTTTTTTATTTTTTGTGATGGTTCATAATCATCTAAAAATTTCACTTATTTCAAATTTCTTTATTTTTCAATAAAAAATAACGAAGACTTTTCAAAGTCGTTGTTAAAAGATGTTAATCAATTTGTTATTTTGTGTCTAATTACATTTTCGTCAAATATATGCGTTATTATCTCATAGTCTCACTTTTTTTTCTGTTCCGCTAATTGTGCCGGTGTGTATATTTATGAATTTTTCATTATCTATGTAATTTATCATCTGTGGGCAGAATCGATCTTCATCTTCATCAATATCACAAAAAGAACTAAATAAACACTAAATAAATGAGGAGTTTTCTTATGATAACTCTATTCTCAAAATACCTATAAAATCGTGAACTAAGGTTCAAATTGGTTCGTTTGACGGGTATTTTGAGCATAGAGGACTCCTCATAACTTAATCATCACAAATTCCTCATATCATATGAAAACTCCTCATTATTAAAGAGTGACGCGCTTGCGGTTGCCGCCGATGCGACTGACTAGTTAACCTTATCACATTCATTCGTTTGAAATGCCTATACAATATGAAAGAAAACAACATAAATGAAATATGTCATCAATCCAATCATATTTGACTGCCCATCATAAAACTAACATGATTAGTAAGATGTTAAAATTGTAGAACATTTCACGTGATATTTCAATATTACATATTACAAGTTATTAGGCGCCAATCCCACAGAAAAGAGTTCTGGAGTTCCGCGTTCCGAGTTCCGATTCCGCGTTCTTTACTGTAACACAACGATCGAGCAGTCCAGAGTTTTAAAGGTATATGGACAAAGGGGATAGAACCTTTGTGGCATAGCTAGCCGCCGCCATTTTAGTTTTTTTTCAATGTCGCGGCGCACGATGTAACTGGTATATATGGGTAGAGGGCACTTATACAAACAAAAAATGTTAATCAATATAGTGGCCTAAAGTGTCACGTTTCCGAGATATTTGGACGTAAAGATCGCCATATGAGAATTATTATAATCATTAAAAATTAACTTATTACGTGTTTATATGCATTCGATTGTATTCAAATAATAGTTCCCAGGTTGATTTATCAATTTTATTGAATAGAGTAAAACTAGGAGCACGAAAAACAATATTTCTAATTACTTACCTACTAAACAGCATCGTAATATTCGCTTTGAACCACAATGTTGTCAAAGTAGCTCGGATCGTAACTTGTTTTCCATCTTGTCATTATTATACAAACAAAAATGACAATACTTGTCCTAAAATCTATGTTACCAAGTTAATTGGAACTAAAGATCGCCAAAATTGCAACAGCGTCGTAAATAAATAAAAATACCCGGTCCCGCGACCGGCCCGATAATAAAACTTCCACCTAAATGAAAGTCCCGTCTTCGTGGAAGACTGTTTACGTACACACAATGCCAAAAAGGGCGATAGATCAGACCCGACGAATTACAGGCCTATTGCCATCACCTTCCATTCTCTCCAATGTCATGTAGCAAGTGATCACGCAACTCTTGAGATACCTAGAGGATCACGATTTGTTGAGTGACTGACAATATGGCTTCCGCCATAGTCCCTTGGCTGTGATGTGTCTATGTATACACTAGAAGGTCACCAGCCGACTGGTCACTTGCCATCGAGAGTCAAGGTGGCGAAGGCGTTCAATCGGGTCTGGCACTGGTGTCTTCTAACGAAGTTACCAGCATATGGGCTTCCCGAGGGACTATGCAAATGGATCGCCAATTTTCTATCCAGCAGATACGTAAGAGCTGAGAGATATAAATGCTGGCGTCCCGCAAGGGTATGTACTGTCCCCCACACTGTTCCTGCTGCATATCAATGAAATGCTGTCTATTGACGGCATTCATTGTACAGAGGACGCGCATCGCCCGCGCCGCACCACCTACCCGGCCCGCTGACCCACTGCCTGTGTCTACTACGTCAGCACCTTTTACGAAGCCCATGCGTGAAAAGGAATCGAAGCGGGCTTGTGATGATGGTTTTGAGATAGTGCAAAGCAGGAAGCACCGTCAGAAAACGAATAAGAACCGATGCGGCACAGCTCCTGTGGAGCCCAAGCAAACCATGCGTGCTGCCATGCCAAACACTCCGGTGTGTATTTCTCGACTACACTACGCCACCAAGGTGGAGGACATCGTGGAGTACATTCGCCAAAGAATCAAGTACTCGCTGAGGGTGCAGCTGTTGGAATCGAGCCGCAATGTCAACTTCAAGGCGTTCGTGGTGCGAGTATCAACATGTTTTCTGCACCTCGTCATGGAAGAGGACTTTTGGCCGCATAACGTGGTGTTCCGTCGCTTTCGCGGACAAGTCCAACATGATCGCACGAAGACATAGTGCAGTGCAGTAGTGTCAACTAACATAGGCTTAAGTGTTTTATACTAACAAAAAAGTTTTATTTTAATATTTATGTTAGTTTGTAAGGTATTTATCTATGGGCCACAGTAGCCTGATAATAAAGATTTATTATTATTATTGCAAATATTCCTCGTTTCGTGGTGGAGGAAAGCCGCGAACGGCTTGTGTCTGAAATCGAGAGCTCACTAACTAGTGTATCCGATTACGGTCGACTAAACCTAGTCCATTTCAACCCCACTAAGACCCGAGTCTGCGCGTTCACCGCTAAGAAAACCCCATTTACTGTGGCTTCACAATTACAGAACACGGACATCAGTGAAAACATCGGGATCCTCGGCATCGACATTTCTAACGACGTCAATACGACAAGGTTAAGCTAGCATCGAAAAAACTCGAAGTGCGCAACAGGGCGAAGCAGTACTTCACATCGGGGCAAAGGCTGCAACTTTACAAGTCGCAAGTCCGGCCTTATATGGAGTACTGCTCTTACCTGGATACCAGTTTGAGCCTTTAGACTCGGTTCAGCGACGTGCCATTAGAATCGTCGACGATCCATAGCTCACAAGCGGCTTAGGGCCCCTCAATCTGAGGAGAGACTTTGCCTCCTTATTTGTGTTCTACCGCTTGTACAACAGACAGTGTTCTGTAGAATTATTTAACCTGATGCCTACGGCTACCTTCTACCATCGCAAGTCTCGCCATTGACGGGGAGTCCATCCTCACACATTGGAACCAAAATAGTTTGGAACTATGCGGTCTCAAAGGAGCTTTCTTCGCTTACAATCAGGGGGGGGCGGATATTTCTTTGCTACCTAAGTAGTGTAAAAAAAACCTATTATTAAAAGGTTTGAGGTCACGGCTTATTTCTATTATGTGTTTTATTTTATTTTTAAAACCGTGATGCAATTTTATTTGACCACTATTGCTTAAAAACAAGAACATAAATTGTACTTAACATTAAACTATTGTCATTCGTCTCATATATACATCGATATTCCAATATCTCGGTAACATGATATTTTAAGACTAGTATGTTCATTTTTGGTTAATAACGGCGACATGGAAAACAAGTTAACCACTACGATCCGAGCTACTTGACAACATTGTGTTTCATTGCGAATATTGCGATGCGGTTTAGTAGGTAATCAATTAATGAGTATTGTTTTTTCGTGCTCCTTGTTTTCTATATTCTAATAAATAGTTAAATCAACCTGGGAACTATTATGTGAATACAATCTAATGCATATAAACACGTAATAAGTTCATTTTTAATGATTGTCGTAATTCTCATATGGCGATCTTTACCTCCAAATATCTCAGAAACGTGACACTTTAGGTCACCATATTGCATAACATTTTTTGTTTGTATAAGTGTCCTTTACCCAAATATACCACTTACACCGTGCGCCGCGACATTGAAAAAAAATCAAAATGGCGGCGGGTGGCTATGCCAGCTCCCATACAAAAATGTTCGTACCCCTTTGTATGGAGCTTGTCCCATAGGCAGCCAGATAATTCTGTTTTCTATTAAAATATGAAAAATATGAAAGCTTATTACTGTGGTGTATTTCGAAATTTAATTTAATTAGTATCCCGTACTAAAAGGTGTAATATATACATACAGCAAGCAAAAGTTTGTTTACATTCTTTATATCGTCTCATTGGCCTTACTTAAGTTTCATTAGTGGCCACTCATGGGCCGTGGTGAACGCGTACTGCGAACGCGGAACTCAGAACTCGGAACTCTAGAACTCTCTCTGCGGGATCGACGCCTTATTTGTGTATTTTGTTGTCTGTGGCAAGACTGGCAGGAAATTAAATTATACCATGTTTTTTTTTATGTCACAGCTGGTAACACTTACACGAATGGCCGAGTCGTTTCTGCAGCGCATATTTTCACTAAAACGAAGTTAATTTTATCTATTTTTAATATCAAGCGATTGTTTATATTCTGATAAATTCGTTTAAGTGTATTTTTGTTGGAAACAGTGTACGTTAATGTAAACATGTTAGACTGCAACGGCTTTACTGACATCAGTTCATTGCCTTATGTAAAACTAGAAATGGTGTATCTTCCGTGAACGACCGAAATAATACGGTGACTTATGTGTGAGTGTTGTTTCGTGAAGTGGTGATAAAAGTGTTAAAATGTCTAATTCGACGGCTCAAGTTTTGATGAAGAAAGGGAAAAGGGGGGCCGCTGCTTATATTCATGCGGATTGCGCCAGTGGGTCCCCTCAGCATTTGGGGCCGTTGCTGGACGTTTTACTGAACCCCAGTAAGGCTATAGACGAATGGGAGACCATTGATTGGTGCCGCTGGCTGCTGGCCGGTGGCCGGACGCCCGATGAGTTCGCGTCAGTTGGTGAGTCTGCAAAACTAACTGTTGTTCGTTTGAGCTCTTTTTAGGTTATGAACTTGTATTTATTGTCTTTGGAGCAATGTTATATCTAGTCATTTCAACTCATTTCTCATTGTCTTGTATTATGCGACACCTAGTTTTCTGTTCTTTGCAAAGGCATTGTTGCTATTGAATCTCTGAGTAACAATGACTATTACAATAAAATAACTTGCACTCAAAAAATACATAAATTAAAGTTATTATATTGCATTGCATTGACCATGCAATAAAATCACCACACGAAACTATTGTTTATAAAACGAAATATAAAAGATTTCTTTTTGAAAACAAAGCATTTAATTACACAAAAAAAAAGATGTTAAATTACACAAAAATAAAGTTGGTACAAACAGGTACATACGGAGTACAAACATATGCAAAAAAAAAATTACAATATCTTCAAGTCGGGTTCCAGGTTCACACAGGTCATCTTACTAGATGTAGTCTTTTGCAAGTGCTTTTTGTTTCCTGCAACTATCTTGGAATTTGTAACAAACATGGAGGAGGACCACTTTAGTTCAACTATGTATGAAGATTAATTTCTAAGACTGCTTTCTTAATTTCTGTTTACTTTATTCACTCATGGTAGGATCATTCATAGGCAAAACAAATGGAAAGAGAAAAATCTGAAGTACAAATATTAATGGTTTCAGCAGTGTTTGAGATGGTCCACCATGACATACAGGTGCTTGATGAAAGTTAAAACTGATTAAAAGCCAGAATATGAATTTCCGACAATACCTGATGAGAACAAAGATGGAAAATTTTGTACTTTACCATTTAGGTCTAAAAAGCTCCCAAGTTTCTTTGATACCAATTAGTCACAATGCAGTTACGGATAAAAATGAAGCAGCCAGCTGTAACTTGAAACGTGTTTTTATTAATTAGAATAACTACTTGTTTAGATAATTTAGTTTTCCTGCTAACTCTTTGTTTAATCGTTTACTTCCTGGAATTTAGTTTCTTACTAGCTGTCCCCCGTGAATTCACCTGCATTCCCAAGATAAAAAGTAGCTTCTCCATACCAAAGGCTATCTGCATGCCAAATTTCACAGCGATTGATTCTGTGATTTAGACATGAAAGTGTTACAAACAAACAAATTCATTTGCATTAATAATATTGGTATGGTTTATATAGGTAGGTAAAACCTGCCCTTTTACCATCAACTCTTATTGCGATTCAAGTTAGACTGAATTGAAGCGTTTTTGTGTCAAAAGACATCAGAATGTATGGCAAATAAACATATTTAACAGAGAAACAATTCAGTTATGGTAAAGTCAAATCACAACAAGAGTTGATGGTAGGCCGCCTGCACCATGTGCAATTCAACTGATTTGTGGACAAAACATGATATTGACATGGTTTCAATGATTTTAATTGTCATTCAGTATTCAGACCAAGCACCTGTGCACTGTAACTACATAACTAATAAAGCCAATATGATTTATGGTATGAAGATTTCAGCATGGGATTCTTCAAGAAGAGTGTAAAGATATGTCTATGGATGCTTGCAATACCAGAGGTATCACTCGCACATTGCTGACTCTGCTAAAATATCATCACACCCTTCTTGAAGAACCCCATGCTGTTCTCCCTTGGGAAAACCACAGCGTTGAGCTCTTTTCACAACATGGGTGTTCATGGCAGGAAGATTAGGTACTCTGAAATCAACCTGCATGCAATAAATACATTGGCCCAATAGCACACTAGTTATTTGGAGAATCAAAGCTATTGATTAAAAGTTTTTTTTATGAGCATACAATTTTAAGTTTCGACAACTACCTTGATACCCCTGGTGTTACAAGCGTCGATAGGCTACAGTAACCTCACTTACCATCAGGCGGGCAGTATGCTTGTTCGTTACCTAAGTAGTGTATATAAACAAAAACATTTTTATCTAGCTAAAAACAATGTCTTTATAATAACATTGTAAAATATAAGGCAATTTTTTTCAAATGAAAAATTTACTTTTGGTTTTGCTCAGTAGGTCATCATCATCAGCCTATAATGTCCCACTGCTGAGCACAGGCCTCCTTTCACAAATGAAGGTGGAAGGGAATGGGCAATACTCCACCACGCGTGCCCACTGCGAATCGGTGGAGGTAGGCTAGTGGTCAACCTACTGTTGGAATTTTTCAAGCCGCCTAGGAGGCATCCAACTAGCTTAACGACTATCACAATTAGTGATAACCGGGACCAACGGCTTTACGTGTCTTCCGAAGCACGGAAACGCTGGATTTGAAATACCACTAGGCGGTCACCCATCCAGGTAACGACCACGACAGGCGTAGCTTAACTTTGCCGATCGATTAAGGAACGGCTAATCATGCTACACCACGAGCGCTTCAAGTAGGTACTAAGTGCTCAGTAGGTACTTACTTATTAATAGCCAAGTAGATAATACATGTTATAATGTAATGTACAGTAAGTAAGGTAAGTTGTTGACCATCATCTTTGACCATTTTGGCAGTTCCAATGTCGGTATCATACAGATGTTGAACAACCTTGTGCAGATATGATTCATAAACTAGTATTGTATTGGGTATAGAATGTAAACAAACTGAATCATGTATCTATAATTTATTACTACTTACTCATAATTAAAAATAAGAAGAATAATTTATTTCTGCATGCATTAAGGTGGTTGCTCTGATTGCCCTTTCCATACATATTTAACTAGCTGAGATTCCAATACACACATCGTATTGTTTTTATTTGAGCTATTCTTTCGACTTCATACTAGTTACCGGTGTGGCTAATTTTAATTTCAAACAAAAATATCCAACGGAATTACAATAAAACTGGTTTAAAAAATTGCAAATTTTGTATACGTGTGAGTAAATTTTGTAGCGCAATCTAGGCAGGCAATATGGTTATTAGCAAGGTAACTAAGAACTAAGATGTCAAAAAGGAGCCGGGGTTCGAATTAAAAACTACAACACGTGAAATAGATGGCGCTTTTAGTAATTTGACTTTATAGAAATCTATGCTTTGAATAAATTGGTCAAATCTTAGCATAGCTGAAACGGGGCGTTGCCGTTCCGACTAGGGTAGTTTGTCGTAAAGGAAACGCGATGTTGCCAATCATCGTTGCGCGCTTCTTTCGTTCGTAGAGATGATTTCAATAATTTTGAAGTTGAATTTGATATTAGCTTTTGCGCGCAGCTTTGCCTGCATGATTTTTTTGTGTAATATTATGAATACCAATAAGTTTTACCACGTATAGTTTTTATGTTTATTGAATATATATATCGAATGTATCTACCTACGTTAGTTTATGCTGCATAAATTATATCAAAGAGAAAGTTAAAATATGTCAATATACGAATACCAAAAACATTCCAACGTTTAACTATGACCGACCTAATATCTACTTTTAAAGTAATAATGCTATCCGAAAAAAAACAATTTAAACAGTTTTACGTTTTTTTTTACAAACAAACATATTTTAATTTGTATGATATAGGTATAAAACCTATACATAATACCTATACATATTATAATATAGGTACGAAACTTCACCGTTCGTTCGAAGACGGTTCAAGAGATGCGTTCAAAAACCAATACTATTGAAAAGGTTGATTGCTTAGATTATTCATAAATAATAATACGTAGAAAGTCAATATGTAATATACTATGTATTATACATACCTACTTATTTTATTCTATCATGGTAAATAATAAAGTTAGGTACCTACTGATATATTTCAATATTTATCTAGTCGAGCTAATAAGTAATAATGTAATTAGTAAGATTCCGAACATGATGTTTTTGCAAATACCTAGTAGGTAGGTACCTACTGTACAAAAAATAAACGATGTTTTGAATCGATTAAAATATTAGGTGGTATCAATCGACTTTAGGGCCGATTTTTCCATCGTCCAATATAAGAATTTTACTTGAGGAATTAAATTCACGTTTGACAGATTCTGTACAGAAAGACTGTCAAAATACAAAATTCCTCGAATAAAGGTAGCTGACGATGTTAAAATCGACCGTACGATTTTTTTATTGGGACATACAAGTAGATCGAATCTATACTTCGATACTAATATAATAAAGCGGATGTTTTTTTTTTGTTTATTTAAACGGGCTAATCTCTGAATCGCTAGGTAATCACTATCCATCTGATTGGAAAAATCTTACACTAATAGGAAGCTACATTATCCCCGAGTTTTACAGGCTACTTTTATTAAGTGTATTCCGAACCGGTGGTGGTAGATTCAATTGTATGTACTTATACTTGACGTGCATAAGTGCCTTACCTGGGCCTAAACTGGATAAGTAAATAACTTTTTGAGTTTATTTTGATTTATCCCAGGAACGCGGGAGAAACCGCGGGGGACAGCTAGTGAAAAAAAAGTGATAATCGTTTATCAACATTGATGGAAAATACATGTAAGTCGGTAAGTACATGTATTTTTTTTTATCGAACGAGCTCCGCGATCGAAGCGTTTCTGTTTCAGCTTGGGCAAAAATGCTTTCGTATGTCTTTATGTATTTTCGAAAAATCCTCATTATGAATTAAGTAGGTACCTAAGTATTCATCTTATAAACTGTAAAACATCGATTCAAAAGATTGAAGATCGACCCATAAAACCTCTTTTTTGATTGAATCGAATCGAGATCGTAAATCCTAGTTTGCCGTGATTTGCCTAACGTTGACACATCTTTTTAGACGTGTCACGTTCCTACGCAACGAAATTTATGTGTTTCCTACGGCAAATATTTTTTACAAATTATTTTCTCTTATTTGGATACATTCCATTAGCTTGATGTTTAGCCGAGTGTACCTTTAAACAGGTATGTAATAGATATATGCATTGATGCTAATAGTATAGAGATAGATAGATAACACTTTATTGTTACATCACATGAAAAAAATTACATCCGTCGGAACACACCGATAGGCGCTTGGCGACAGATTTTCAACTTGAGGGTGGTAGCCAGCCAGATGAGTACTAAAAAGTACCCTACCAACTGCTATGGTTTCCTCACGATGTTTTCCTTAACCAAAGTAAAGTTCATTTTGTAAGTTTTGAAATTTGAAAAAAAAAAAATTTCCATTGAATTATTACTTGTTTCCTAATTATTTAGGAACAAGGATATTATTTGGTTTTAATAAGTCGAGAATACTTCTGTACTAATTTTCTGATATTATAAATTACATATTCTTTGTCATAACAATTACGCATTTTATTTCAGGTCCAGGGGCAATTAATTATGCATAACCAAAATGCATTATGCTTTTCATAATACTGTTTGATTTACATCAGTTAAATCTTATAACAGTCGTAAAGGTTTGCCGATATGACAAGATCATCAGAAATGTGAAGTCAAATGCTAGATATTGATGTTGACACAATTGGAAAATAAATAACTGTGCAGATCAAAATTAATTTACAAGTAAAATGTAAACTATATAAAAATCGGTATTAAAAATAATTATACAAAGCAAACCTACTAACAGGTATTTTTTTGTTCTAGTAGAGGATCATGCATCTACAATGTAGATTCTACATAATCATCAGAAAGTCAGTTTGTTATGTACCTATAATATTATGCTTGATTATTTTTATCAAGTAAATAAAACTTTGAAAATGTTTTGTAACCTTAACCTACTGTATTTATTTTCAACTAGTTCACCCTTCTTACTAGAAGAACCTCTTAAACTAGGTGAACTTCGTAACACCATTTTTTTTTTATTTTTAACATTTTTTAAACCACCTGTATCACAGCGAACAAAACAAAAAGAATTATTCAAATCGGTCAAGCTGTTTTTGAGTTTTATCGAGACTTACGAACACCAACTAATTTATATATATAAATAACATTTATAAATATATTTCAGGACCAAGGAAAATTTAACGTTACCAACATGCATAATATTTTATGTTACTTCGTTTCGATTACGCACAACAGTCACTGTCATGATGGAGAATAGATGCGTACCTACCTCGGAGGAGTTCATCAGCAAAATGCTTTTAGGATTCTACCGAAATCACAATTTAGATGTGAATTTTTTGAGTGTTTATAAAAATATGTGTAGACCCCAATGACATTATACCACATTTACTTACGTCATACATTAATAAAGAAATATACAGAGTATCTCTTTTTATTATACCTACTTAATAATCAATATCGACATCTCATAAACGTACCGGTGTAGAGCCTCCCCTAATAACAAGGGGGATTGGGGCCATAGTCCACAACGTCAAGCAGGACAATGTGGTTTGGTTTACTTCTAATGCTTTTCAATTTGACTTTTTCGTGCTGGTTTCCTTACGATCAAGATCGAAAACATATCATCGGCCTGTACTTTGTGAGATTTGAATTTACCTTTGGATAATGGTGAAGGAAAAACATCATTAGGAAATCAAATAAGTACATGTACAATGTACAAAATTTTAATAGTAAACATGTTTTATATTTATTTAAAAAATAATATAAAATATACCACACCTAATGAATATATAAAACACAATTTGCGCATAATACATGAAAAAATACTTACCCAATTTTAGCACTCGCGTAATTATTTAAACGCCACCTAACGGCATATAAAACAACTCAATACTTATTTTAACGCCATCTAACGGTCAAAACAAAACGAAAAATTACAATGTGTGCGTGTATACAGGGTGTTGTTTTGGTCGGCGACAAGCGACCCAGGAGCGGTAGTACAAAATATATATTCCCCAAAAATGGACTTAATTCCATTAATTACTGTAAATTTGTTGAGAAATACCTTATTCAATTTGAAATAAAATTACTGCAAAGTATGGTTACTAGGCCCGTGCACAGACTAGAGCTAGGCGCAAGCCGCCATCACCCCACCCTTTTACTCCCTCGTACTCCCGTTGAGTATTATGTCTACACTTTAGCTTATTACATGATTTTCAAAATTTTAAATTTTTTATTTTTATTATTAAAAAAAAATAAAGTATTTTTTTTATATTTTTTTTAGCACCAGTATCATTTGTATTATCGACCCTGAGTCGCTCGTCGCTGACCAAAACAACGACCTGTATATACAAGGAATAACTTGACAGATATTTTTCTGGAGGAATTCTTTGTAACTAATTGCCGTGGAAGTAAAATTAATGCTTTATAAATACTTCATAAATACATATTGCTCGCTAATCACTAAATTACGCACCAAGGATGCTTGAATTTTACATAAAAAAAGAAATAACATAGCTTTGCGATACTAACACCATCTGACGGGAATATAGCTTTTTGTAATCATGAGCATTCACCTTAAACGCACTTTTATAGATTTGATAGCCCATGTACATCTATGTGTCAAAAAGAGACAAACGTAGTTCGGCAAGGAGAGACACTCTCTTGTCAAATATGACTTCTTAATAGGTCATAATTTAGTAAAAATCTGTTATATTGATATTACAAATGGACACTTCAATTATTATTTATTTGTGTACAATGACATGAAGGTATAAGGTATGCTTGGTCAAAGTATGACATGTGAAGGTTGTGCCTACAATGGGCTTATGCTTGATGGTGGAAAACATAGCACAGTGTTACTGTAAAGGTAAGCAACGCATAGGCAATCCATCTTGTTAGATACTTACTAGATATTTATTCATATTGGTTGGATCACATTATTATGATAGAAGGATTGAGTGTTGTGGCAACACTGACCATAACGCAAGTAGCAAAGCCTATAAAAGTGAGGGTATTTGTATTTGTAAGGGATAGTTTTTCACAAGCTCTCGAGCTATACTTAGGTTCTGTAATTTATTATAAGTTAAGACTAAAATTGTTAAGTGAAGTGATTACCAAATTAATTGTAATATTACAACAGTAAACCTATCGGGACCCATGACGAGTTTGTTGCGTCGCTTCTTCTCATACGGGACTTTTCCGAAGCGATAGTATTACGTTGTTTCATTGCCTGCACTACGCCCACCGAATCCTGATACCACAGAACCTTAATCATGGTGTTCTTATCGCATAGCAGTCGCTGATGCTATTAATCTAGTTTTGCAAAGTTCATAGACAATGGCAGCCACTAAACGATAGATGGACCACCAGCATTGTCAGCACTATAAAAAAAGAAAAATACTCTTAACATTTTTAATGAAAGAATTAATCAGACAAAAATATACATGAGTTGGTAGTTTCTGATTTAGACTTACCCCCTCATTCATAATAAAGTTATCAAACGTTGATTAGCTGAAATTCCGAAGTCTTTATCGGACACGTGACATTTGGTGATCTAAAGAGTGAGACGGGGCACACTAAGACTGATTTAGTTAAAAAGCGATTATGAATAAGGGGGTAAATTACTTTAATTAATGTTACTGTACATTATTGTATTTTTTTACCTACCAAAAATTGCAAATGAAAGATTATTAGAAGCAATACAAACCAGTTTGAAATCAAGTTCAAGTAGCAATCGTTAAACGGTCATATAGGTAACTGTTGTTTCGAATTAAATGTTTTATCTAACAGTAGCTTTCTCGCGCGGTTTCACCCGCGTTCTACGGAGACGTACCTACCTAGTTAATTTCGGAGATTACGTCCTACTACATACTAACAAACTTTACCTCTTTTCGATTCCAATCTAATTCCAATTTTAGCTCCAAATAATATTAAAATAGATTGACTGTCATTATAACAACTTGATAATTCAGGGGGCGCCACTGGCGATATTTATTTTTTTGCCACCTGTTTGTCTCGTGCCAGTAAAGACGTACTTGATGCGCTTGACCTAAATGGCATTTTTATTGTTTATAATATCTGCAGTTTGTATTTTTTATTATTATATTATGCATTTTGTAACTTTTCCATCGATTTCTCATCTATAATCCCCGAAGACAGCATATAGGCCTTGGGCTGTCCAGGTATAATGTTTGCTTTTCAAACCATGTCGTTCATACTATGAAGTCATCAGGCGATCTTCACGAAACGTCCAGAATGTTATACCGCTAATAATATGTTAATTAAGATAGCATCTAAGTAATTCGGTATGCATCTCGTCTGTGCACCCGAATCTTACCGCATACCGTAGAAAAACCTGGGGAAATCCAGCTTACTCATGCGGACACTGATCAAAACAGCCGTCTAAGGTAGTGTTCATCATACATTAGTTATTTAATGCGCAAGCGTTAGGTATAGAGCTCTCCTACCTAGCATTTCAGATGACTGGAATAGGTGCAAAAATTCTATCAGGAAAACCTCAGACATGGCTCTTAATGATGGGGTTTCATGGTTTCATCGCATTCTATGAAAACTGATTGAATTCTCGGGATGAATTAAAGGAAGGAAGCTATTTAATGTTAATCCAGGATAAACACCCTTGTAGGTTTGTCACCAAGGTACCTTTGAGTGATAAGGCCGCCCATTGTAGCACTTGCACTGTTAGTTTTAAGTTTTGTTTGAAATAATATGTTTTGGTGTAACAATAAAGTAATATCTATCTATCTTGTTCAGCTGGTTCATTGAGATTGTGTAACAAATATACATACACACATATTGACATTACCGTCGTCAGTTGAAGGTTTCAATTGGTTAATAGTTACTCACTCTGGTTCAAGGATTGAGCCCATTAGATCATGTTTTCTGAAAGGCTTTCAGCTAGTTTCAATTGAAAGTACTTGGATGATTTGGCAACGATCAACAGATCTGTCATATATGTCTGTGCAATCAATACTCTTGCATTCTCGAAGCATTTCACGTCGTTACTTCCTTTCTGTACAGAAGGTACTATTCAGTACTATTAGTATTTAGCTGTGCCTTTTTCCTGAATGGCTAGGTATTTATCCTACTAATATTATTAAATATGATGGATGTGAAGATGAAATTTGGCACACAGATAGAATATGTCCTGGATTAACACAGGGTACTATTTATCCCGGAAAAACAATAGGTCCCTTGGGAACGCGGGTGAAACCGCGCGGGACAGCTAGTATTCCATAAATGCGCCATTCTATTGATCTCCAATCCAACAATTACCTATTCTATGATTTATCAAACAGAAGAACGTTTAATTCATTCTCGATCAAACCATGTGACTAATCGCATGTGAGATCTCATATCTCGATGCGTTTGATGAATCAGAATACATTATAATTTATGGTCCATTTAAAGAAAATAATGCTCGTACGTTTTATTATGTTGCCTTGTAGTTGTTTGTAAGATTTATGAAGAATAAAGATCAAAAAATTATAGCTGGCTGATAGCATATTTCATTTGGGACCTCGACCTTCGTTTATTCCGCTTTCTCCTACCTTACCCCTTATGGAACGGATTTTGAAAACCATTCCTTTCTTGATAGCTACATAAGAAACATGTGTCAAAATTTCAAGATTCTAGACACTGAACTGTACTTGATGTCAGTTTGTCCTTTTATATGTAATGTATGAAAAGAAGTATGGCCTAGCCCCAACTCATTGAGACTAAGAACGGTGATATACATGATATTAATGTGTAGAATATAGGTGGCTACGAAGTATAACCCTTGGAATTACTTATTTAGAAGGAAGCCAATGACAAGTTCAACGTCGCATTCAGACAGCAACATTTAAATGCTGACCCTGGAAAAAATCAAAACGAAGTTGCCATCCACAGATTTCTCAATTTCATACAGATTCCATAGTTGTACATTATTTAAAGTGTGACAAGGCAACAATTAGCCCTTGGCATTAATAGCGCCCAAGAAATGACTCAAAGTCATCAAAATTACAGAGGTGCATAACCTGCAAATTGGTCACGTAGTCGCTGACCCCAGATTTTAAACATTGTATTTGGCACAGCGTCCAATGACGCCAGCAGGTGAGACTTTTCCGAGAAGATTGTGAATGCATTAAAGATTTTGCTTTCGTAATGTTACTAATTAGTATACCCACACGTGGATTGTTGTTGAATGAACTAATAAAGTTTAATTAAAGAAGGTATCCTATCGGAAATCCTATTCTAATAAATAAGTTACCACGACATTGTAATGCCAGTGAACATCCAGGTGATTATAGAAATAATTAAAGAGCCTTTAATTATCTTCAATAGACCTTAGATGAACGATTGCTATTTGACATTAAATATATTCCTTTGTTTCACCAAGGTGGTACTTTCGCAGGAAATATAAATTCGTTGATATGTTTGATGAGCAATCTCGTAAATCCAGACAAACCAACGAAATCCCAAAACTGCCAACGCTCTCGACTAAAGTAAAGAATTCACATTTGTTCGCAAATTGATGTAATGTTTGTGAAGGCAACAATACAGATTTACGATTAATACCTTTGAATCAGCATGTGAATTTTAAATGTTAAATCAAACAGGAAATGTTATCAATGTGACTTCAAATGTTGCATAACGCGCCATTTTTCTTAAAGTAAACAAGGAAATGTCGTGAAACACGTAAAGAGTTCGCATATCGCATACCAATAAAGACACCTACATTATACCCGGTCAAAAGTGAGTCACATCCAAATTTGACAAACATTTTGGTACACGCATCTCAGCAAGACTGTGATACCCGCCACATTTAGAGAGGTCTCATGTTCTTTGCAAGTGCAATGACTCGACTGCGTTTCGTATCGGACGGTGTTATTCACCGGCCGTGTCGTTCGTCGACCTCGGGGCTCGGCTAACAGCTGATCGCGGTCCAACAATCACGTGGCTTGCTCCTCCCTTGTTTCAGACATGTCCTAATCTTTGTTCCAAGATGTAGGATCCCTAACAATAAACTGCTCACTCATCTCTTTGAGATTGTTATTAATTTGTTCGGTCATCAATGACAAACTTTAAAACAGCTTTGTCATTTTGCGTTTCTTACTAGACGCAGTTTTAAGTAACTTATGTCAATGAACTATTGTGGATTTCTAGGTATTATTCTCATAACGCACGATGACACTAGGAGGTACTAAAGTCTACATCAGTACGCTGGTTTCTGCGAAATAAGCTTTACAGATAGGTCAAGTTATTTATTCTAAGAGGACTCCACTCCTTAAAATGTTAAATCAACTAATCCTATTACCATACATACCTATGCAACCTAACACTTCAAATTCAAGATGAGCTTATTATCAATAAAATCAAATCTTTTCCGTTGATAATTTCTTCGCTTCTACTGGGTTTTTTTACTATTATTGGATTCTCGTCTTCTTAATCGCCCGCTTCCGAAGGACGTAATGTTTTTATTCCATCTATTTTTGCTTGTCCGAGACCTATAAAAACATGCTCTTCTGAATTGGCATTGTAATTTTGATTAAACACCGATTAGCGTGTGAAACATAGATTGCTTTGTTGAACTAAATTACAGATTAGCAATCTACATTTATGGACTATTGATAAATGAGTATATATTTCTGGTTTTATAACTTAACGAGGTGTAATAATTTACAACCGCATGTTCCTATGATTTCCTTCACCTGTTATAAACTCTAGTTTACTGTTGAACGTTTGAAATAAGACTCGATTCTATTCTCATCGCATCAATTCAAGCAGGCCATTCGATTCGACAGCAGATACAATTATAAATTCAAATAAGGTAATATTTTAGACTGCCGAGAATGAAAACACGATTATAAATATCTGATGATATCCCACCTATACATCAATCAATAGAAATTGTGTCATTTTCGCTTTATGCTTACCAAAAGCCTAACGTCTGTTGTCAGGGTCAGGCAGGGCAATAACCACTTCGTATGTGCTAGTATAAAACGTAACAACGATCACCCGTTCGGCTGCGCGCGCGCCGCGCACGCGACTTGTAATTATTGATGGGATGATGTACCGGACAGGCAATATTGTGTAATAAATTTACTATCTACTAATTGGTCTGCATTAGTTACAGTGTCGTTTTTAAATACAAATAGATGCAAACTGGTGTATCAGGTTTATGAATCCATGTTTGTTACTGTCCCTAGTACAATTCCTTTTGTCACATCAGCATAAATCATATTCGAACGGCATACATAATTCTAAACTAACTACATAGCTGTCTTGTGCCTCTGGACTCAACACCAGTTGCATCAAGGTCTTGTTATTCCCTAAATGCCATCTTTTCATCTGGATGTTGTTCTGTCTAGACTAGTCTAGAGGTTCAAACTGTGGCCAGTTGGTCTCATTTCATATGCCTAGAAAAAAAGTGATAAAAAAAGATATTAAGTGTGTTCCTATGAGTGAAAGTCGCCTTGAGAAATTTAGAAATAACATTGTCAATAAATTACCACACGTACCTTACGATAATAATAATGTTAATGAACTTTATAACTCAATTTTTAATTTAACCAAAAATGAGTATAATTCAATGTTCTCTTCAAAAACGGTAAAACGGAAATCTAATACGGTCTTCAATGACTGGGCGACGGTGGGAATTTATATAAGTAGGCGTAAATTGTATGAATTATATAGGGAAAAACAGTATAATCATGATGCTGTTTTTCTAAATTATGTAAGGAATTACTCAAAAACATTTAAATGCGTTTGTACTGCGGCTAAATCAATACATATAAGAAATAAAATTAAAAATAGTCAAGATAAGATCAAGATGACTTGGAAAATTATAAATAGTGAAACTGGAAAGTTCAAAGTACGTAATAATGAGTTTCAACTTATTATTAATGATAAATCAATCAAATCTGATCAAGATGTTGCTGCCGCTTTTGAGACTTTCTTCACCAATATTCCAGTTTCGACTACCAAGTCTCTTAATTCTTCTCCCACCCTCGCTGTATCTTTACTTAGGAAAAATGTAACAGAATGTACTGTTGACTTTAAATTCTCAACTGTTACTTCTAGCGATATAATTAAAGCTTTCAAATCTCTAAATTTGAAAAACACTGTTGATCTATGGGGGCTTTCAGTTAAACTTATTAATTCTATAATTGATTGTATTGCACCTCATTTAGCTGTTATTTTTAATAAATGTATTGATTGTGGTGAGTTTCCTGATCTTATGAAACATAGTAAAGTAGTGCCTTTATTTAAATCCGGTAGTACATCCGACCCCACAAATTTTAGACCAATTTCCATACTACCGACATTCAGTAAAGTATTCGAGAAAATTATACTTAATCAATTGATGGTACATTTCAATAGTAATAGACTGCTTCACAGTAATCAATTTGGTTTCACTAGGGGTCGCTCAACAACCGATGCTGGTGTTGCACTTATTCAACATATTTTTGACGCCTGGGAAAATTCACGAGACACCCTCGGTGTTTTTTGTGACTTATCCAAGGCTTTTGATTGCGTCCATCATAAAATACTGATCAGCAAATTACATCACTACGGCGTTAGAGACACTGCACTTGATCTTTTGATTTCTTACTTATGTGACAGAATTCAAAAGGTTGAAGTTAATGGTAAAGTATCCCCTGGGTCATCAGTAACTATGGGTGTACCACAAGGTTCTATCCTTGGACCTTTTCTATTTCTCATTTACATCAACGACTTACCATATCTTGTAGAAAAAAAACATGAGATAGTATTGTTTGCTGATGACACTTCACTTCTTTACAAAGTGAATAGACATGATTTTAATTCTGACGATGTGAACAATGCTCTTTCTGAAGTCGTTGATTGGTTTACTATTAATAATTTATTGCTAAATGAGAAAAAAACAAAATGTATCAGATTCAGTCTACCCAATGTGAGACATTCGGACACAAATATTGTAATTAAAGGCGAAAAACTGGATCTTGTCGAAACAACTGTATTTTTAGGTATCACTTTAGATAATAAGTTACAATGGAGCCCTCACATTTGTAAATTGGTGGATAGACTTAGTTCTGCAGCTTATGCAGTGAGAAAAATTCGCGCTCTCACTGACGAATCTACGGCAAAATTAGTTTATTTCAGTTACTTTCACAGTTTGATGTCTTACGGTATCCTCCTCTGGGGTAGTGGTGCCGACATCAATAGAATTTTTATACTGCAGAAGAAGGCTGTCCGCGCAATATATAAAATAAGGCCTAGAGATTCTTTGAGAGACAAGTTTAAATCTATTAATATAATGACAGTGTCGTCACAGTACATATATGAAAATCTTATTCATGTGAGGAAAAACTTAAATAACTTTCCTAAGAATAGTGACACTCATAGTTTGAACACTAGAAATAAGCACAAACTTGCTGTACCTTTAACTCGGCTCAGCAAAGTCCTTAACTCTTTCAAGGGGCAATGTATACGTTTCTTTAATAAAGTACCCAAAGAAATCCAAGAGCTACCTATACATAGATTCAAAAAGATAGTTAAACAGAAGTTATGCACGAAAGGGTACTATAAAGTTTCTGATTTTGTAGATGACAAGAATGCATTTGAATGAATTGTTCGCTTCGCAGGCTATTGTTATATATATTTTGTAATTGTAATACTTCTATTTACATTCTTAAAAAAAAAAACACTTGCTGAGTTTCTTGCCGGAGTCTTCTCAGTTCAAGTTGTATTTGGAACCGGTGTAGAGCCATTTGTCAACTTTCATAAGTGCCTTATCAGGGCCTAAATTGAATAAATGCTTTTTGAATTTTTTGAATAAACTGCAGCAATAGTTTTAAAGTACAAACTTATATTTCATTAAAGAAAGTTCTTACTTCTTAGTTGTCTCAATATCTGGCTTAAGTCTACAAACAGTTTGCGCATTATCTTGGGAGACCAGCAATCTCTATTATTATGTTGATCGCTTTTGATTCGCAGCCAAAAACTTAAGTGGCTGAAAATAATTTGCTTCAATAACTTAATTGGTCGATTCTTCTTTGAAGTAATCGTAATTTTCTGAACAGTTTTCCCTAAACATTCCATTGATGAAATACTGCAACTATGATGAAATATTCATAACATTATGACTACTGACGGCCGTATTTATGACGCTATTAAAGTAAAACACTGTTTAATTTACTACCTAACCGTCATTGTCAAACAATGTGACGTTATTAACGTGACCACTTGGTCAGTATATTAGTTACATAGCATTTTATGAGTAAGATGCGCTTGCGCTGGCTTATCGGCGAAAGGACATTTTTTTTATATCTGTGGCGAAAGGTCGATTGCCTTTCGATCTTCTACGGAATGTATTTTGCAAGGTGCCGAGAGCATTTCCATCTTCTGATACCTATATAGGTGTCAGAAGAATTACGATAGGCTTTTCCTGAACAAGCGTGTAACAACCTCGGCTTTGATTTCGCTCATCTCAGAGTGAGTCTGAAGCCAAACGCAAGCTCATGTTATTCAAAACTAGTACTTGTTTTAAAATTATTCAGCTTTCTGGCAGATTTAAGTCCGCGCTTAAGAACATTTTGCCTTAGGCACAGATTATACAATAGTTGAATTATCATCACATGAGTCTTCGTGCCTCGTAGAGCACGTTAACCCGTCGGTTCCGGCTTCCATTCCTAGGTGGATCATTAGGAGGCCTGCAAATATAATAGTAGCTCAATGTAAATAATTTGGAATCCTTAGAATTGCTGTTTTTTTATTCCTGGACTTATGT
Source organism: Polyploca ridens (assembly GCA_951394255.1). Taxonomy (NCBI): domain Eukaryota; kingdom Metazoa; phylum Arthropoda; class Insecta; order Lepidoptera; family Drepanidae; genus Polyploca; species Polyploca ridens. The sequence goes on along the minus strand of OX596243.1, from coordinate 1,353,356 downwards.
ATGACCATAGTAAAGATGATGCCGAAGGTGGTAAGCACACAAAAGCCCAGAACGAAACTGGCTCCTAGTTGTCGCCAGCAGGCAGTGCAGCAACTGTCCAGCCAGGCTGAAATGACTTGGTGCAGTCATATTCATAGCCATTTTACATAATATCAGAGCCAGTTTCCTTGTAAGCTTTGTGTGCTTACCACCATTTGCCACACCATCCCTTAGGATGGTGAGATTGTGGTCAAACACAAGCCAATCATATTTGATTATTCAAGACGTCTTGTAATACATACAATACTTAATTGAGATTGAGACGGGCTATGGCATTAGTTCCACTCATCTCATAATCATGATTGTATTGTAATTATGTGAGGTGACTCGACCATTTTTGCATTTGGATCTCCGATCAATTCTATGCATAGATTGTTGGTCAGTCTCTCGGAAAATAATTCTTTGTTAGGTACTTACTAGTGACCCGCCCCGGCTTCGCACGTGTAGCAGAGTAGTTTTATCTGCGCGGCATGATTTTTTCCGACATCTTCGACAATCATCAATTTACACAAAACCTTAATGAATTATACACCTAAACCCACCCTAAACCTTTAATCTTGTATTTGATCGGAGATGATACTCGTATAAGACGCGGCCTATATCTCAGATACTTTAAATGTTCATTATTGCCGCCATGTCTTACGCCAAGGCGGCTCCAAATGATTCATTACTAATATTTGACCACGTTAGGGTCAGCAAAAAAAATTGGGAAAAATTACGTCATACTTAAAATATACTTATTTAATCAGTTGATTCGCATTTCCTGGAATGATATTTATTTGATTATGTAGATAGTTACGCGCGTCCCATCCGCGAGCCAACTGGGTAAATGTTTGCAAAATATTTGAAAATTCATGTCGTTTTGTCTAGATTTTTCTAGAAAACAAGGCTGTAAACAACGAATGAGTAGTATCAGACAAGTTTTGCATGTTTTCCGTAGTTTTGTCATTACTAATCCGTTTGTTTTGTTCGCCAACATGACTCAATGTTAGGTCGTTTTGTTAGGTATACGATTGTTTACCTCGGCCTCGTTATGTCAGTGAAACACCTGATTTTAATTTATATTTTAACTATACAAAGGGACTTAGTCCTTAGTAGGTATTTTAGGAGTATACTAAGCATACGGTAGCACACTTATTTTGCCTCCATCCATTTATTTAGAGGTATATTTCTCAGGTAATCTGCATTATGTAAGGTATTCAGTAGGCATATGGCCAAAGAATTCGTAGTGTCGTACTTGGCAACCACCCAAAACTTTTTTATATGGTGCGGTTTTTCTCACATGTCAAGGTCTTGGAAAGATTTGTCCGATGATGGTATACTAATGGTAAGCCACCACTACCTAAAGGCATAAGCAATAGCAGGAGATCCCAATATGTTACAGACCGTTACAAAACCTAGGAAGCCTACTTTACCTTTACAAAACCAAGAAGCCTACTTTATTACGCGTTCTGCAAATCATCTCAACAAAATGGCCAATGCCCTTACATCTTCGGAAGACATCTCTTTCACTAGTCTGAAACGGCATAGTGTAACTAGTCTACAAAACCGATTCCAATAGAATCAGCCAACTGATGAGGAACGAGATTATTGGATCTCTCTCAATACATGACGCCCAATTATCCAGCGAAAGCAGCCAAAAATGTTGTTCATTGTAGTAGAGCCTGCAGATAACAACAAAACAAAATGGACATAAAGGAAAAAACGCTTTTTGCACCTGAAAATTTTGTTTGAATTTGGTATATCACCCACTAATATTTATAAAACCTTTTCTCAACCTATTCACAGTGCGCAGCTACGACAAACACGACAAATGCGGCCTCGTGTGGATACCGCGCGTGGTCGCGTACAGATGTCGCACGTGCGGCATATCGCCGTGCATGTCCATCTGCCGCGAGTGCTTCCACCGCGGCGACCATTCCACTCACGACTTCAACATGTTCCTGTCGCAGGCTGGCGGCGCCTGCGACTGTGGGGACAAGTCTGTTATGAAGGAGGATGGGTGAGTTATATTTGTTGTTAAGAAATCTGCAGCTGTTTAAGTTGAAAATCTGTTGCCAAGAAGCACTCGCACCGGGGGCCAGTTCTATGATGTATGGTGAGATTGTGGTCCAACCGAACCATTTACATACATAGTTTAGAGAACAGTAATGGTCGATGATCTCATATCTCTATTAATTTTGATATAGAGTAATCGTAGAATTACAGTGAAGCAGTGATGAGATCAGGTAAAAATCATTTTTGTCCCCTTCCAATTAAATTATCACGCTTTTTATAAAGGGACAAGAGCACGAAGATGATGAACAAATCATAAAATGGCTCCAATTTTGGACCATTGCTTCTGCAGTGGGACCTTAAAATGCATAAAGTGGCATTATGAATAGGCGCCTTTACCAAATAAAATTCAATGTCTTTATCGTTCTAGAAACCATAAAATAGGAATTCTTAGTCACAACACAACGCCGCTCCACCCAGTGAAGCGCGGGGGCGTATGATGACGTCATAACCAGTCCTAAATATGTTGTTTGTATGGTTTAGGATGTAAACAGGAAATAACTACCCACGTAACTTCAAAGTCAAAGTCAAAGTCAAAGCCATTTATTCAATTTAGGCCCTAGTAGGGCACTTATGAAGGTCAAAGCTACTGAAGTTACCACCAGTTTGTAAGTCGGCCTTCAACTGAGAAGAACAGGCAAGAAACTCAGCAAGGTTACATTTTTTAAATATTTTTTGAACAATCTGACTATTGGCTATTTTTTTCCAAAACATTATACATACATACGTTTTATTTTACAAAATAAAATACACTTAATAATTAATCTGGGACACGAGATGCGTGGGGCTTACTTCAACACAATGTAGTAGCGGAGGATTTTCTTTTCCCCCTAAAGTAAAACAAACTTCACTTTGTTGAAAATATCTATTCAAAATAATAATAAAATATTAACTTTGGTTGAAAATATCTATTCAAAATAATAATAAAATATTAACTTCCTTTTATGGGAACCGCGGTCAAACTATAATAGTTGGACAGTTGTATACAGAGTGTAAGGGACATCGCCGCACAAACGGATTTACATTGCTACTTTAAGTGAAAGTAATGAATTAATAACTTATTTATTTTAAATCTCTTTTTTAAATCTCAGAATCATGTCCTGGACCCATGGTATCCGTTGGAATTTTTCGTCGGTTTTTCCCAAATTTCTTAATATTTTTTTTGAGTTTTTTTACTTTATACTGTTTATAATCGTTATTCTTACCTAACCCAAAGAGATTTAAAATAAATAAGTTATTAATTCATTACTTTCACTTAAAGTAGCAATGTAAATAAAACTAGAAACGGTGTCTTATGGCGATATTCGCCTGCAGTCAGCGACATACTACGTAGGCACAACGTTATCGCGCGTTTAAATCGCGATGTTCACAATACATTGCGCGCTCGAAAATGACAATTTCTATAACCGATCATTAGCGAGGTGAATGACTCACAATTTGATTAGTGGCATTAGGTGTAGCCTTTTCGCGAAGTTTGCGTTACCATGCGAAATACACCCTGTATATGCAGATCGCCGAATAAACTTCTAAAGCGCGATGCAGGGTTTTGTGGCGCCATCTATTTTTCTGCGCGTGAACTATATTAGTGTGGCTGATAGATGTCGCTACACATGCCAAGTTTAAACCCTGCAAAGGCCTTGATTAATCTATTCTTTCAATCAAAATGCTTAGAATCCATCCAAAAATTGCTATATTATCGGTATAAATAAATAGCTTTGATTAGTCTATGAAAAGTCCTCTGCCTGCCGATGAAAGTCCCATGAAAATCAGTCCAGCCGTTGCGGATTAGCTCGGACAATCAAACAGACAGACAAACAAAACATTTTAAACGAGTGGTTGGGTTTTGTAACGTGCACCACCAATCACAGATAAAAATTAAATTTTTGTTTATGTCTATCATTATGTAATATTTTTAAAATAATATAAATAAATCATAATTGTCGATTCGCATCGAGGTAGTTGATTATTTCTTCTTCAAGTCTTCACTTCAATCATTCTGTGAATTGCGTCAATCTCCGTCGATTTCAATTGGATATCCTTATTGATTTCCGTCAATAAATTGATCGTTCGATTCCCATCACACCATCACGTGACAAATTATATCATGAGAAAACTACATCATACACTGTGATTTAATGAACATGTTTTTGTTGACTACAATCTCACCATGGTAAGTGATGATGTGGCCGAAGGTGGTAAGCACACAAAACCTAGAAGGAACTGGCTCTCAAGTGCAACTGTCGGAATACACCGATAGATTTTCATCTTGAGGGTGATAGCCAGCCAGGTGGGTACTACAAAGTACCCTACCACCGTGCTATGGTTTCCTCACGATGTTTTCCTTCACCGAAAGCTCAAGCCCTCTGTAGGATTCGAACCTGGGACCTTCGTCTCGGCATCCGACGTCACTACCACAGAGCTATCATCGCCTCAAATTAGCTAGCTATGACCCTCAAGTTGAAAGTATTTAAAAAGTTGTTAATTTGTTACGTCATAATAATTGTTTAGTATTTAACTTCGAGATTAACCATTGTCAGTTAGGGGAGAGGCGGGTAGCCACGGACACATAAACAAAACTCATATTTTTTTAAAAATGGACAAATCAGTATGTTTATTTATTATGTAAACATTAAATAAAACATATATAAAGTAATTTAAGATAAGTAACAATTACATAATTACTTTAAATTAGCTTAAATCAAGTTTAGCAAACAGTCTTTAATTTTCGGCAAATTTTTTTTTGGCGGGTAGCCCCGGACGTACATATTAGCGATGGTTTAGCTTTGCAGACATCACAATAATAGTAAATCTGTGAAGGATCAATATCTACGCATGCTTCATGCGCCCAGTCTTTACACTTATGACATTGTATCCAGTCTTCTTCGAATGTTTCACCGGAAATGATGCATTCTGTTCCCTGATCTCTTGACAAATCTTAAATGTTATGTTTTGTTTTTATTTTCTTCTTTGTGGCAGTTGCACCTTTCTTTTTAACCGACTTCAAAAAAGGAGGAGGCTCTCCATTCGTTTTTTTTTTATGTTTGTTACCTTATAACTCCGTCATTTATTAACCGATTTGGAAAATTCTTTTTTTATTTGAAAGGGTACACTTCCCGTTTGGTTCCATTGTCATCTGATCAGGATTTGGAAAATTATTTTTTTATTTGAAAGGGTACACTTCCCGTTTGGTCCCATTGTCATCAGATCAGGATTTGATTACATCTTAGTGTACTTTGAAGTCGGTTTAAGTTTTTTGTAAAACAGTCCAATTATTATTCTCTATTGCTTTAGCTTTTTTAGTTGCAATCTTGTTTTTCTCCACCAAAGCATTTTTAAATGGAGAAGATGTGAGAATCTCGCTTTTTTGAGTATTTCGTGAACGTGAACTTAACCTCTTGTCCACTATTAAGAGCTTTTATCCGATCCTGAAGAGTACTTCTAGGCACTTCATACCTGTCAACTGCTTCTCTAAGCGATAACTTCTTTTCTATAACACTCTGTATAGCCTTTTTCATTATATCTCTATTCCAATTCCCTCGTTGAGTCACTCTTTCCTTAAATTTTGACAGTTTTCAGATGATCTGCAAACAAATAAATATACTTTATTACTCTACTAAGCATAAAGAACCTATGTAATAAAAAAACGCAATAGAATTATTAGAATAAAGATTTTCTCTGCACTCAAAAAGTGTCCGAGGGTACCCGACAAAATTGTGTCCGGTCGTACCCGACCGTCTCGATCTAAAGTTCTATATAAATAAAAAAAACCAACAATCCTAGCGACATGAAATATTCTACCCTTTTAACTATAACAAATAACTGCACAGAATAGTTCATAAATGATGATGAAGTACTTACATTCAATGTCCATAAACTGCATCTGAAAAGTAAACGGCGAGCGAAAAAATCTTGATGAAGAAAACAATCAACTGTCACTTGTTGTCCGCTCGGTGATTGCGTCACTACTGCGGCGAATATTCAATTACGCGGCGATGCGAACATTTTAAGGTGTGCACTATTTATCTATGTGCCCGTGATTGCCTAGAACCGAAGGTGGCCGAGGCTACCCGCCGGCCGGGGCTACCCGACTCTCCCCTATATGCAATAGCCATGTCCTTCCTCAGGATAAATCCTCGTGTATTTAACATCTTAATTTTATGTTATTTATATTTTATATTCTATCTATAGGTGAAACCGCGCGGGACAGCTAGTCTTCAAATCAAACTTGTATACAATGTAAAAACAATAGATAGCTTAACACTTATCAATCGGCCTTGTCCCAGACATTGTGTAGAGTAGAGGTGACCATGACATTGACAGTAGGCACCGAGCCTATAATATATTATTGTATCTTACATTATTGATGGGCGATTGTCAATTTTGCTATGCGATTCTCTTAGCTAGTGTTTTTGAAATTCAGCTTCTGGTAAGCATCAAGCATTGATAGTGGCTCTCAAGTGCAGCTGCCAGAACATACTTGTATTGGTATTTGCTTGGTGACAGATATTCAACATGAGGATGGTAGCCAGCCAGGCGGGTACTATAAAGTTACTACCGTACTAAGATTTCCTCACGATGTTTTTTTAGGTTTCCAAAGGGTGCCAACGGGACCCCATTACTAAGCTATTTACAAGCTTTAATTTGATACCCATATTGTTACAATTTCTTTTTTATTCGTAGACGCCATATTCAAATGTCACTCCCAGGACGAATCTAACGAGACCTCATATGTTTAAATCCATCAAGCCATTAAGTCTCCAGAACGCGCCAAAGAAATAGACATACAAACATACATACACTCGAAAAACATAACCCTCCTTTCGGGTCATTCGGGCAATTAAGAGGCCCCCATCCAAGAAACGTTTTTAGGAAACCCTTCGTGTGTTAGTCCGACTCGCACTTTGCCGGATTTTCACCCGAAGCTCGGCCTTCGTTACTGTCGCTCTGTGCTATCGCCTTGACATGTGACATTAAATATTTCCCGTAACATAACTTTTTGAACCCTATAAAACTATAATCTAAATACAAACAACTTCCAACGAATCTGCGAATTATCTCTAATCTTATGTCAAAGCGAGACAACACGTGTTGACCTTTCGTTTCATCCAGCGTCCCTCATGTGAACTTGCCCCCAGACCTTCGCGCCGACCTTGATGCTGCGATAGGTGACGTCACGCGTTACGTCACCCACTGGAGATCGACGTTGAGAGTTTGGACATAAATAGAGTCGTGATTTATTGATTTAATTCTTCAATAGAATTCAATTTTTTATTGATATTGAAGGCCATTTTACATGCTCTTTAGAAAATTACACAATAGGGGATTTATAGCATCCTTGATATGTGAACTGCCAACTCTTCAGCGAAGCGTGGGGTTATCACAATAGTGTCCTAAATTCCTTTGGGAAAATCTATAAATGTTACTGCATAAACCTTTTGTTTATCTTATTTAAGGGTCAGTTCACACCGAGGCGAGACGCGACCCGGCGAGCACTTTAAAATAGCGATACAAATATAACTGTATTTACTACACATACCTAATTGAAAACTGTTTTACAAACTTTAACCGACTTCAAAGTACACTTAAAAGTAATACTAACTAATATTATAAATGCGAAAGTAACTCTGTCTGTCTGTCTGTTACGCTTTCCCGCTTAAACCGCTGAACCGATCGCGATGTGCATATAGCCTATGGTATGGAGAAGGACATAGGCTACTTTTTATCCCGGGAACGCGGGTGAAACCGCGCGGGTCAGCTAGTCAAATATATACCTGATGACAATAATGTGACCAAAAGTGTACATTTCCAAAAAAAAAATATTTTCCAAATCGGTTAATAAATGACGGAGTAATGACTTAAGAGGTAACAAACATAAAAAAAACATACAAACGAATTGAGAACCTCCTCCTATTTTTGAAGTCGGTTAAAAATGATACAAATTTCAAGTCCCACGGCGTCGCGATGCGTTGCCATTGTGAAACAATTGGCCTCTTCAAGAATCGTCGCTTCATGTCTGGTCGCGTCACGTCTCCTCTCTGTGTGAACTGACCCTAAATCTACAAACCATGTATATATATACTTACTCCAAGACTAGGTTTCCATGGACAGTTAAGTCTGCTAAACAATATCATTGCTGACTAAAACATCTGACTGTTTACCTCTGCTTCCAGATTCTGCAGTAACCATGGCAACAAATGCCCGCGTCCCGGCACAGCCCCAGCTGATCTGATGTGCGTGGCTGAAGCGATGATGCCTCGTCTCATACTGCGACTGCTGCAGCATTTTAGAGAGAACAGGTGAGAACTATGACTTCTGTTAACTTAGCAAGTTGTCAAGGACCGACTATTCAGCACGTTTTTTTTGACCACATCAAATTATGTGGAGCTCAAATTATGTCAAGTACATAGAAGCTCCACATAATTTGATGTGGTCTAGGTAGATCTAGGTTGATCTAGGTAGGCAACACCCCTGCAATTCCCCTAGAATTGCAAATGTCCATAGGTGGAGGTGACCCCTTACCATCAGATGGACCACGGAATAGATAAATAAGGTTGGAAAGGCCCTCGCTCCAATTTTGTACTAGGACCAGTGTCGCCGCTTGACCCCCACTATTTTAATTTCTACACATACGCAATCATATTTTTACAAATATTTCGCACACAACCAAATCACGCACACATAAATCTCAGGGCAGATATTCGTTCGCCCACTAGCACTAAGCTACCGTGGGCATAGACACTCACACACGCAAAAATGCATACACCTGTCAAAAATGTTGACAACTTACAGTAGGGATGGGTAGTGTATAATCGTTAATGAATCGGTTCGATTATCAATTATTATTCTCATAGAACTTGGAATCGATAGTTGCATGGTTATGCTGTACGGATTACACAAAACTAACATATCTTTTTCTATTGAATTAATTATATTATTATTCAGCATAATGATTTTTTGGACCGGCAATAATCAATTTGTGACAATTAAAAACTAATAAAACTATTAGGGTATGTAGTGGTTTTTTTACGGATAACTGCGTGATAGATATATAATATATTATATTATAGTGCGCAAATAACGAAAATTTTTACAACAAATTATATGTATAGTTAACTAAATCATAACTTCTAATGTTCGATTTGTTTTATTTCTAAACTGATTATTGATAGTCTGGTTGTTCGTTGTGCGTGGCACTTCACTAAGTGGGTGGGACCCGTCAATGAAGAACGACATTATCGTTAGTAAGTAATTACCGAAAAAATACGATACTTCATAGGCGTGAGCTGTTAAAATTATGAAGCTAAATTTGACAGATTTGATTTGCTTGATAAAGTCGATATTTTTATCGATAAATTATCTGATGAATGCGTGGGGAAAAATGTAACATGAAATTAATATTAAGAAATTATTATTTTTTTTACTATATACTAGCTAAAAGCGCAGCTTTGTAAGGGCTCGTAAGATTTTTTGTAACTAAGTTTAATATTTTAATTTCAATAAGCCCAAATATGGTTAGGATAAGGATACGTCGTTCCACTATGGAGTTTCAGTGCTTACCCACACTCCAACTCCATCATCAGACCCTGAATACAATATATGGCCAAAGTTCATCTCACGACAATTCCAACAACCCCAAACATGGCTAGGATACGTTGCTGCGCTATGGAGTTCCATTACCTACCCTCCTACTCTATCATCAGAGCCCGAAAACCATATATGGTCAAAGCTGTTCTCAGGACAATTCCAACAACCCCAAACACGGCTAGGATAAGTTGCTCCGTTATACAGTTTAAATACCTACCATTCTACTCCATCATCAGACCAGGGATACCACATGTGGTCAAAGTTCATCTCACGACAATTCCAACAACCCCATCCAGCGCATGCCCTCCTACTTCATCATCACACCCCGGAAAACCATATATGGTTATTGAGCTATTATCACTATAGCTCAATGTATATGGTAAGTCTTATCATCTAGACAAACATTTTAATTACCTATGCTAAATTTCAAATATAGATTTGATCCTATACTTTCAATTCTTGATTGTGCATCATCTGTAGAGGTGTGATCGTTTTTTCGTAAAGTGTACCACAATGTGTAGAACTGAATCGGATAGTAGATCTGACCAGGGAGCCAATTCTCATTCACTCGAATTAATCACTTGTTCCAAATAAAGTTCGAATTCGTACTTTTTTCGAGTGAAAATCAAGTTAGGCTATTCTGAGAATTTCGAAGCCGCCATTTTCTCTTATTTTTCGAGGGCTAGCGCTCGAACTACTTCGACTGGTCGGGACCGTTCGAAACGTATTTCGAATGCGAACTATCAAACGTCAAACAGTTAGGTTGTCATTTGGAAACGTAATGACAGATAAGCCTAAGGATTTCCGTTACTCACAGAAAATATTTTGTCATATTCATTTATAATTATTATATAAAATTGATTAACTTATGAATTCCGGATATATTAGGATATAATAAGAGTAAAACGTTGTTTTAAATATTTTATTAAAATATTCATTAAAATCTTTTAAATTTTAATTTAAGATATAAAATTATCACGTACGTTAACAAAACGCAATTATCAAGTGAAACGAAACGCATCGTGCAATTTGTATCCATCATAATGGCAACATTTACTCCTTACACTCGAACTTATTTCGAAGGTTAGTTCGATTAGTGCCGAGAATACAGGAATCGAAAAATAGACTCCGCCCCTCGAAATTTTACGGTCGAAATAGAACTCGTAATGCAAGTTCGATTCGAAGGCTAGTTCGAGGGAAGTGAGAATTGGGCCCCAGGTCGTCGGTCCACCTGGTGGGAGGTCGTCCCGCTCGGCACTTTCCAGTACGTGGTCGCTACTCGAGAACCTTTCTTCCACATCGGTTATCGGCTCTTCCAGTTACCTCTACCTGTCACGCCAATCCATTGTTCCCTGGCGTTAGGTTCTTTAGGAAACCTACAATTTATAATTTATTGCATTAGTCAAATTACATTTTACTTAGATTATAATACTAAATACATCATAGTAAATACTCGTAGATGAGGAGGGGTCTTATATGTCCATTTATATCATTCGGTCACATTCATTCAATGATTAATATAATAACTAATTTCAAAATACGTCTAACTAAAAATGTACTATCGTTAATCTAATCTAATCTAATCTAATAATATATATAAAATGCTTTTGTGGGTACGTAAATACGCAGTTTTCTCAATCACCACCAACCCCAATCAACTTCCCGTTGGGGTGGTAAATACCCCTTGGTCTCCAGGTGGTAGTAAGGGAGTTTGGTCGCGGTGGGTTGAAGGGGGTGGTTGTGGGTGGCGAAAATGTTAAAACATATATTGCTGTCCTTTTCTAACGCATGAGGACTTCTGAAAAGATAGTAGAATAGTTCCAAAATGTGTAAAACGGTTATAATCGATTTGGAGTGTTCTAGAAAGTTCAAGAAATATCTGGAATGATCTAGAAAATTCTAGAGTGAATGAAAACTATTATAATCGATATAGCATGTTTTGAGAAAGTTCTACAAATCATCTAGAAAGTTCAAAAATGTCCAAAACTGTTATTATCGAGTTAGAATGTTCGAGAACGTTCTAGAAATTTCCAAAATGATCTGGAAAGTTCCAAAATGAGTGCAATTTATTATGATCGATTTAGAATGTTCGAGAAAGTTCTAGAAAATTCTAAAATGTGTGCAATTTATTATAAGCGATTTAAAATGTTCGAGAGAGTTCTAGAAATTTCTAGAATGATCTAGAAAGTTCCAAAATGAGTGCAATTTATTATGATCGATTTAGAATGTTCGAGAGAGTTCTAGAAAAATCTAAAATGAGTGCAATTATAAGCAATTTAAAATGTTCGAGAAAGTTCTATATATTTCTAGAATGATCTAGAAAATTCTAAAATGAGTGCAATTTATTAGAAGCGATTTAAAATGTTCGAGAAAGTTCTAATTTTTTTTGGATTGATCCGGATAGTTCCAAAATGTGTACGAGTGTTATTATTGATCTAATTAAAAGAACCAAATCGAAATCGAAAATAGAAATCTACACTTAATACTGTTAAAAAATGTATCCTTATATATTTTTATACCACTAAACCACAGACTACGGAGGACATATTCTTGCTAGCAAAAAACTGTGTCTATGGAGTCGGCCACCTCTCACGCACACCTTAGTTGGCTAATCCGCGGGAAATTAGACTCTGTCGCCGTTTACACAGAGTCGATTACTCGCGCTCAACTAATGTGTGAATGTGTGCGTGCCGGCTTGTGCGTACAGCGTGGTGGCCGACTCGAGTGACACAGTTTTTTATTAGCGAGAATATATCCGACTTTTTTTAATATCTGTGCACTAAACATGCGATGTATTTTAACCCGAGCAACGCCGGGTTTCGCTGCTAGTTAAATATAAAATAATTCCAAAATTATCTTTGTCAAACGTAATTATATTATATATAGTCTAGAATTCTATCGATGATTTTATTTAACCAAACCACATGGTCACGTCACTATCGATAAACATGCTGCGCCTTACATCACTGCCAATCAGGGCAAAGGACGAAGTGTAGAAGACGCAATGTATGCAGTACATTGAAAGCGGATTTGGTCATTGCGCTGATTGAGCGAGTACACATCGGTCAATGTATGTTTTTCATAACTTGTTGTAATAATTTTGTTAATGTTTGGTATTTCATAGTGTTCAATATGTTTTTATGTTTTTTACTAATAATATTGTAATTAAATGTTATTTTCGACTTACCGATGGAAAGATATACCTCCTCGCTCTATACTTGAGGTCTGACTTTTTTGTCTTACACGTTATTATAGCACAACACGGCATTATAAGCAGAGCTCTGTTCTCCAATGTAATCCGACGCGCACTGACCGCGAATCGGTCGAGTTATGATTATCGAATCATAACTGTGGCGCGCTTGCCCCGCCCACATTACCATTCTAACCTTATTTATCTGTTCTGTGAGATGGACCATCTGACTGTTTGTCAACCAATCGTCATAGAAAGTTAACATGTAGATTTTCAATTCCCACAAAGAATATCCTAAGACTAATAGAAAATAAACTATTTATCTTTTCTTCTTTGTTGGAAATGAGACCACACTCCTTCATGCAATGTTAAAAACCTTGCAAGGACCCAAAAAAGAGACTTCGAAATATAATTAAAACTTACTTGACAGACGTTAGTTGCAGACTGAACTCATTGCGGTTCATTGTATAGGAACGATCGCGATCGCTCCTACTTCACATCGGTGACAGCTGCAGTGCTGTGTTAAATTGATGGCTAGTAACACCATCTAGCGAAATAACTCCAAACACATTGATTAATCTATCCTTTATATAGCTCCTATGCTTTAAATCCATACCCTTAAGACTTCTCACGATTATTAGCCGGTATACGCAATTAGTAAACAATGAGTGAATTAACATCTTGACTATGAAAACTCACTAAACGGCTTACTTAATTGAAATGTTACGGTCGCTTAACTCCGCTCGCTGGTGGTTTATGGATGACCCATAACTGCCTTTAAGGCTTCCGTAATGGTGTTGGGAATTCATTTTTAACTTGATGTGACGTCATTTTGTATCTTCAAACTATTATGGCGTCTTACATTGTGGGTGGCAAAACATGAACTAAATTGCGTCATAAGTTGTTGAATCACAGAGTGAAAAATGGTAAGGCTTGTTTACTCTGTGTCTGTTCACCATATGTTTGTTCCAATCTCTGGAATCGGCAATTACTCTCAAAGAACTCGGTAGTGCTTTTGGTTGAGGTATCTACAAGTTTTGTTAAAGTTTTCATTAAAACCACTGTTTAAATTCTATGGTATTTGGGGCTGATACTTATTTCTAAGTACTGTACTAAAGAAAGTCAGCTATGGAATACCAAAAGAATTCGCTTCGTATAGGACATCATCGACAAATTAGACTATCATCCAACTTATTTACTGGCTTTTGGATTGCTCAAGTGTCTAGCTATCCCACAGAGAGAGTTCTAGAGTTCCGAGTTCTGCATTCCGTGTTGACTATTGTGCACACAGCAAGCAGTCTAGACTTTTGCAATAGTCGCTACTGATCGCACATCATACACTTATTTTACTTACAAAGGCCCCACATAGCTTACAGTCAACGTGGAATGCAGAACTCGGAACGCAGAACTCTAGAACTCTTCTCTGCCGGATCGGCGCTCTATAGATGCCAGTGATATAGGATAACTGCTGTATATTTACAGTCCCGAAACTTTTTTTTTTTTTTTTTTTGTACTACTTAGGTAGCAAACAAGCATACGGCCCGCCTGATGGTAAGCGATTACCGTAGCCTATGGACGCTTACAACACCAGGGGAGTCACTCGCGCGTTGCCGACCCTGCAGAAATCTCTTCACACCCTTTTTGAAGAACCCCATGTTGTAGTCCATTGGGAAAACCACGGCAGGGAGCTCATTCTACAATCTGAGCGTCCGCGGACGGAAGCTCCTTTGAGACCGCACAGTTCGAAACAATTCTGGTTTCAATGTGTGGGGAACTACTTGAAGTTAGGCGCATAATGTTGAAACTTTAAGCCAATGTGAATTTTGATTTTTTTTTAATGTGTTGTTGGTAGTTGCGGCGAACAAACAACGTCAGACAGCTACAGGATCGCGGTGCAGGAGTGCGAGGGCTACGTGCAGATGCTGATGGAGTTCAACAACATGGGCGACCTCATGCGCGGCGCCATGACCAAGGCGCTTATTAACCCTCAGGTATGTGTCACCAACACCATGACCTTCCCGTAACTCCGACTATGTGGATGGGTTACCATTGGGACTTACTAGTTTGTACCACCTCTAAAGCTTTGTATATTACGAAGTACAGTCTGGCAAGAAAGTAAAGAAAATAATTGAGGCGCCACTGTCGTGTGTTATGGCAACTCTAATGACAGCGCTTCTGTAGTTTTGATACTTTGTAATTTTCCTTCAAAATAAACAAATATTTCTAATTCTTAGCTGATATCCTTTTCTACTAATGTATACAAATTCACCTATTGGTTGGTCCTTTTTGCGTCATCATACAACTTAAAATGTAATATATCTGTTTATTGTGACAACCGTAATTGCTCAGTTTATTGCCGGAGTCTTCTCAGTTTAAGGCTGCGTATAAAGCAAAATAACAATCTTAGAATTGAAATTTACCCAAGTAAATAGTATTTAAATGAAAAAATATTTTTATATAGGTATTTTCATTATATACGCGAGGGTTCAGCCTGAGCAAAAACATAATGGAATGAAATTTCCTCGATAGAAAAAAATCACAAAGCTACCTCTAATAATAATGAATTTTCGGTTTTATTCGTTCATGGTGTATCTAATTAAGACAAAAATTCGATAAATAATATCACTAACATATGACCTAGGGCTGCTACTAACGATTTTTTAAAATATTCTATAATTTACGAGTTATTTAGATAAGAAGCGCTTCGTTCATTTTTGTGCCGCGAAACACGCTATCTCCATCTCATCTCCACGCGAAGATTAGACATAAGTTTGTTTCATCTGACATTGCGATATTTTTTTGGCTTGGTACGCACTCTTAAGTGTATTCCGAACCGGTGGTAAATTCTACTGTATGTACAAATTTAACGTTCATAAGTGCCTTACTAGGGCCTAAACTGAATAAATGACTTTTTGATTTAGACGGGCCAGTTGGCACAGTTGGTTAAGGTTCACCTTACGCGTCGCAGGTCGTGGGTTCGATTCTCACACAGGACATGCATTTGTGTGCATGAACATGTCTGTATGTCCTGTCCTGAGTCTGGGTGTAATTATGTATATTAAGTATGTATTTACAAACAAAAAGTAGTATATGTATTATATCAGTTATCTGGTTTCCATAGTACAAGCTCTGCTTAGTTTGGAATCAGATGACCGTGTGTGAGGAATGTCCCAGGATATTTATTTATTTATTCGATTGCCGGCTCTTCTCAGCAGAAGCAACCTTCCGAACGGTGCATTAGAGTCTGACTATTACATATGAGTATGAACTACAAAATACAGCTGATATTTGGTAAATAGGTAGATTTAACTTGCCAAAATTAAATTAAGTAACCCTATTAATTCAAATACAATTATTTCATATAAACATTAGCATGATCGATCTAGCATTTTAATACCATCAAAAATGGTATGCTTAATAGGTCATGTTAGGTATAAAATTACCAACTATTATGTCCAATAAAACACCGAATTTAAGTAAATACGTATATTGTGCTAGGTAGCATTGCTATGTGAAAAACATGAATGAAAATGTATGAACTACCCGACTCAACTAATATTATTATAATCAAGAATATTTAGCAAGTACCTACATAACCTATACAATATAAAACATGAATGAACATATGTTTATACATAACACCAACCATAACGCAAGTATCAAAACTTGTGTATGCCAGCTATAAACACACGAGGACCAATCATAACACAGATAATACAATGTTGTCAGCATACATACAAAAAAAGTTACGTTTCAACACTTTTATGCCAAGCTGTATGTTCTGTTGTTGTAGTGAAACCTTTTCCATAGAGTGAGATGAAAAAATTTAGTGAATGATAATATTTTGTCCGGCAGATGTACCGTAACCTAGTGGAGCCTCCATTCCCGGAGACAGAGTACGGGTGCTACATGGCCGAGTCCAACAAGATGTACGAGGAGGCACTCGAGTTATTCCCCGCGCCCGAGCCGCCCGACGAGTTAGTAACACATCACATTTTATACGACCAAGTCGTTAAACGAGCGTACGGCCCGCCTGATGGTAAGCGGTTACCGTACCCATATGGACGCTTGCAACACACGGGGCATTAGTCACGCGTTATTAACCCTTTCCCCCTCCCCTATGAGCACTGGCGACGTTACTCACCCGAAACACAAAATAAACGCGGTATTCTGTAAAGTACTTCCCCAGTCGAGCTGCTCTTTGAGCGAATAAACCCTACGCTACCTCTCCTGAAAAAATTTATATACAATAACAAGTACAGAAGGCTCACTCCCTAATAAAAACTGTCCTACAAACGTCTCTCTCTATCGCATAGTTCTATCACTTTCGGACGCGAGCACAGTTGGCTCCGGCACAAGACGCGCGTAGGTACAGTTTCTTACCCAAAATTGCGTAATGAGCGAAAGATGAACATTGTTCTCCCTTTTTGCACACATTTTGACACGCGAAGTACATACACTCGCGTCATCTATTTAGATGTAAATCTGTGGCCAGGCCTGACATTTTTACGTGCTCTAATAAAGGACAGTTGCGGACTTAGCCGAAAAGCGATGACAGCTCAGTGGTCGACGAGGACGAAAATCGAGGGTTCGAATCCTACAATGAACTTAATGGAAATACCTTAGGTAGATATAAGTTAATAGGGTACTTTTTAGTACAGTAGTACCCAACTAATATGGCTTACCAATGTACCTGCGCAGAAGATACATTTTCAAAGCGCGGGAAACGCTATTGGTCGGCAGCTGCCGCCATGTTAGCGCGCGCCGTGCGGAGGGGCGTGACTAACCGACAGCTGCAGTCTATTATGAACCTTATAATAGTGACCTAAGGTTGATTGTAAGTTTTAAGCATTCTTTCGTTAATCTTAGAGGCTATACTTTCTTTTCTATGCGAACGAAGATTCACGACGCGCCATATCAGTTGGGTAATACTATACCCGCCTGCCAAGCTACCATCATAAAAAGTAGTAAATCATATAAATATAAATAAGTGTGTATGTACCAGATACCGGCATCTGCCCGCGCTGGCGCCGCGGCTGGTCCACAACACGCTGCTGGACGAGTTCATATTCTGGACATTCAAGTACGAGTTCCCGCAGAACGTGGTCTGCTTCCTGCTCAACATGCTGCCAGATCAGGACTATAAGGTACTTATTAATATCTTTTTTTTTTTTTATACTACTAAGTCGGTAAACAAGCATACGGCCCGCCTAATGATAAGCGGTTACCGTAGCCATATGGACGCTTGCAACACACGAAGCGTCGCTCACGCGTTACCGACCTTTTCCCCCTCCCCAATGAGCTCTGGCGACCTTACTCACGCGCAGGAACACAACTTTACACAACATAAAGTTATTTGGCTGTTGTATTCTGTAAGGCGGAGGTACTTCCCCAGTCGAGCTGCTCTATGAGCGAATAAACGCGATGCTCTACCTCTCTTAAAATCTCTTCTCCATCTCTTATCTATCCTTCTTTGTCCTCTGATTAGGCGATAGATTTCTTTATTTTGTGTGTTTAATGCCCGGTTTCAATAAACAAAAACGAATCGTTTTGCTTACCAATGGTAGGTTTTTTTATTGCCAAACTGGGCATATAGATCATTTCGTAAGCTTATTTTACCTGTAATAGCTACTTCCATATGGGAGGGTCTGCTATGCAAAGCTTTGAGGTCTGTGCTTTATGATTAGTAAAAATAAGTCTTAATTTTAATAAATCTTAACCGATACCGGTCTGTAAATTATTGAAACTGGGCCTAAGAATATCCGTGAAATGTTGCTCAAACTTGAAACTAAACACGAATACAAACAATAAATAAAATAATAAAGTTTGTGATTATATTTATTTTTTATTTTTTTTGTACCACTCAGGTGGCAAACAAGCATATGGTTCGCCTGATGGTAAGCGGTTGCGTTAGCCTATGGACGCTTGCAACACCAGAGGTATCACTCGCGCGTTGCCGTTCCTACACACACACTATACACTATTTCCCAAAACTAATGACAAACTTTATTATTTTATTTCTGGGCGGTTTATGGTTGTCAAAGTTTGTACGGAAGAATCTCAACGCGCGGCGTGATTAACTTGAAGTATTAATACTTCTATGAATATTTTAATAGACAGAGAATTTGAGGTTCGGATCATTGTTCCCGAGATAACCAACCCACAAACAAACATTTAATCTCACTTGTCTCTTTCTTACAAAGAACACAAGAAAAGTATGTAAGAAATTTAGTCCTGTCAAATTAGTCCAATGCTTGTTATCAATATAAATTTAGTCGCCATCTATAGCGGTTACGTCTAAATACCCATAAATAAAGACGGCAAAGACTAAATTGACAGCTTTAAATATGTTCTATCCTTTTTCCATAATGTTTGTAAGAAAGAGATGTGATGTGATTAAAATTTAAAGAATCGGCACCATTTTCTCTTTATAATGTTAGTATAGATTAAATATTAATACAAGATTTCTCCCCCAGGAACACCTAACCCGCACATTCGTGATGCACTACTCCCGTATACCACTAGTACTTGAAGAGGCGAAAGACCCCGACACACTCTCGAACCGAGTGGTACACATGTCAGTGCAGCTGTTCTCCAACGAGGCCCTGGCCCTCCGCTGCGTGCAACAGCTCCACCTGCTCCACGTCATGGTGCTGTCTCTACGGCTCATGATGGGGAAGATTCTAGTACAGAACACCTTACACGATCCAGATCATAATTTCCACTGCGTGATAGATTGTACTAGACGCGTGATGAAGGAGCACTGCTATTGGCCGCTGGTGTCTGACTTCAATAATGTGTTGAGTCACAAGAGTGTTGCGTTGCTGTTCCTGCAGGATGACGCGCTGGTTGATATGTGGTTCGAGTTCCTGTCTATGTTGCAAGGTAAGGACTGTTTTATATACTACCATTATTATCATCTACTAGCTGCCCGGCGCAACTTCGTTTGCGTAATATCCTACCCTATAACCTAACCTACCCTAAGCCACCCTACCGTTAAGTTTTCTTAAATTTTCTAAGTTTCTGCGCAATTTTCTTAATATTTGTTTCCGTAAGAACCTTGTACAGAGTATTAGAAAACTACAAAAAAAAAAATAAGCCAAATCGGTCAAGCCGTTTTCATGTTATGTCGTGACAACGGAAAACGGGTTTCATTTTTATATATATAGATTAACAATGTTAAAAAGTCATATTTTTGGTCACCGTTTGGCCACCGACCCGCACATAAGGGACGATGACGAAGCCTAAGATGGAACACGCTTACCCAGAAGAAACCTATTCATTCTGGCCTTGAAAGTTCCTGTAAGAGACAGGAAACAGATGTTTTTGACCAGGAAAAAATAATAATTAGTTTATTGGGATTCCAAGGTAGAAAGTACACTTAGATATATATGATAGGACAAGAATCTCAACTTGTCTTAGAAATTAGTGGAGAGGGACAAATGTTATGTGCTTCTTCTGTAGTAATCAAAAAGTTAACACTTTGTTACGTGAATGATCCTCATTGCGTGCCCTGGTGCGGCGGCAAAACAATAAATTAGACTGAATCGAAATTTAATAAGTAAATAGAGCTTTTTGGCGGGAACTTGCAGAGTGACGTTGTGTTTTCATTTTTATTTTCATAAATTCGTGTATTTTGAGTTTTATTGCATATTATCGGTGGTATTCTATCCAATAAAGATCAATCCATGTGCACCAGTGAAGTGAAATGAAATGAATCATGTGTATCGTGACTTTACAAGTTGTCTCAAGAAGTCCGTGTAAAGTTTTAGTACAACCACCATTATACTAAAACATGACTTTTATGGACTAGTGACTGACTGAGGACTATGTGAATGTGATTTATTGTGACTAGAACTTATAACTGGAAAATGGCAAAATACACAAGCCGTGTGACGCAATTGAAGGAAAAAAAAATTTTTATGAGTAAGGGAGTAAATTTATATTGAAAACAAGCATTGGACCAATTTGACAGGACTAAATTTCTTACATCCTTTTCTTATGTTCTTTGTTAGAAAGAGACATAGTGAGACTAAAATTAAATCGAATGTGATCTCCTAAAGTAGTGTAAACAACGTTGTGTGTATGCCCAATGGCCATGCCCATGCTCGTGCGCAGGCATGAACGTGAACATCCGCGAGATCGGCGGTCACATCGAGTTCGAGCCGTCTTCGTACTACGCGGCGTTCTCGTGCGAGCTGGAGGCGGCGGCGTACCCGATGTGGTCGGTGCTGGGCCACCTCACCGCGCGCGACCACGCGCCGCTCGCGCGCCGCATCATCGCCGCCGCGCTCACCTACCTGCAGGAGTGGCTCGACGCCGTGCACTTTACCACGCCGCACATGGACCGGGTGCGTTCACTCTTACCTCTACCTTATATTATAATACAGATATGCTACCCTCATACTAAGCGGCGTTCAGTTATTGTTGAATTAGGTGACTGCGATAGATAATACGGAACGTATGGTAAAGAAAGAGATAGCTATATGTAGCCGCTAAGCAAAATTACGACAATTGTCTGAATTTGTCTTCAACAATTAGCGTGCGTTAATGCGATATCTACCTCTTTTTATTATAATATCATTGGTTACATCTATCTTATATTATACAGGATGGAAATTTTAGGCGGGTCAGCAAGGTGAGCTACCTTAAAGGCTGAAGCCACGCGAATATGGTCTTATGTGGCTGTCCTTTATTTTTTGAGTTATTGCAATCGGCATTTACAGATTCAGAAAAAAAGGTACAGTAATACCCGACTGAGAAGGCGCGCACAGAAAAGAAAGTATGGCCCCGAAGATTAACGAAAGAAGGCTTACAACTTATAATCAACCTTAGATCACTACTATAAGGTTCATAATACACTGCAGCTGTTAGTTCCATTTCACTCGCAAGTCACGCCCCTCCGCACGGCGCGCGCTAACATGGCGGCAGCTGACGGTCAATAGCGTTTTTTTTTTTTTTTTACTGTGTATAAGCCTGTGTTTGACCACAATCTCACCATGATAAGTGATGATGTGGCCGATGGTGGTAAGCACACAAAACCTAGAAGGAACTGGCTCTCAAGTGCAGCTGTCGGAACACACCGGTAGATGCTTGGCGACAGATTTTCAACTTGACCACCGTGCTATGGTTTCCTCACGATGTGTTCCTTCACCGAAAGCTCAAGCTCATCCCGCGCTTTGAAAATGTATCTTCTGAGCAGGTACATCGATAAGCCATATCAGTTGGGTACTACTGTACAGTACTGACCCGTCTAAAATTTCCACCCTGTATACTCACCGCCATTTCATTTGGATCTCGAAACTTCATAAAAAAGAGCAATGATATTATAAGTAAAGAAGTAGATAGGTTACCTACACAAGGTTTGAACTTCATAAATGGCACACTGTCATTCATGTCGTGTCGTTAACGCTCTGACGCGACTCATAGCTAAAGTGAGCTAATAACTAACACAGTTTTAACGTGCAACTCGCGGAGCGCTTGTAACATTAGTGCCGTAAATCAACACTACAGAAGAGAAAATCTCTGCTGAAAAATTCATTGCCAGTGAGTGTATAAGAGAAAAACACTCGGTTTCATAATATTTAATGAGCATCTAGCCTACTCAAAGGCCTGTATATAACGAGATAAAAACTCAGATCTATGGTTTATAAAAGATAGCTTGATCTCTGCGACAGTTGTTTGTGTCATATGAAAATTAACCTTATAGCTTTACAATAAGGTTCATCTGTTTAATCTGTGGTTAATTTTATGATGACACCGATGAACCTTATGCTAAAGCCACAAGGTTATTTCTCATATGACTCATACAACTGTCGCAGAGCTCAAGCTATCTTTTATAAACCAGTGTCAAGAAGAAATCGGCTTCAAATTAAATAGGGATTGTTGCCTGGGTAAAAATATAATAATTCTAATTAGTCCGTCAGTTAAATTATCAAAAAATATTGGACACGTATTTTTTGCTTTACCAAATCATTAACAATTGACGAAGATAAAGCGCGACTAAGTTCGAGAGTGGGGGCTCGTGACGTCACTTGTTCCTAAAAAGTGTACAACACCTTGACGTCACGTGGAACTTCAACACACTATATCTTTGTATTTTTTTGTTAAATTGTCAAAATACGTGTCTTATATTTTTTGATAATGTAAATGACGGACTAATTAGTTTTTTTCAGGAAAATAGCCTATTGTTTGAATCTTGACTTGAAGAATACGAGTTTAAATGTGTGGTTATATGAATGTTGTTGTTTGTTTGTTTGCGTGATGCAGTGCGAGGTTCAGCACGCGTCGTTCCACTTCCCGCTGCACCGGTACCTGTCGGCGTTCCTGTGCGCGGCCGTGCGCAGCATGGGCGTGCGCGCCGCCGACGTGCTGCCGCCGCCCGACCTGCTGGCGCTGCTCGCCTTCCACCCGCTCAGGGTGCAGGTATATACACTATTTTATTTTTTAAGTGAAAACTTCTTTAGCGGCGTTGTGCACTTTTTGGGATAGGTAAAAAATGAACTCGCGTCAGATGTCACGTGACCCTGATCGAAAATTCGTAAGACGGAGGGAGAGAAGTTGCAAATTAGACTGTATTTATACTGGGGTTATGTTCAAATTCTTATATTCTCTAGCTAGCCGGAAGGTAGGTACCATTTTAGTTCCCATTTTAAGTTAATAAAAAAATCTTATTCAAAAGTATTATATGTACATGTACATATAATCTTGAACTAGCTTTCCTTTGTATAATAACACTGTGTGAAAAATGTCTAGTTTCAAAAATGCACAACGTTTTTCACTTCTGCCGGCACTCCCGGAGTGCAACCCGTTGTTTTTTTTTAATATGTTGTTGTCACACGGCTAGTGTATTTTACCATTTTCCAGTTATATTATAAGTTCTAGTCACAATAAATCACTTTCACATAGTCCTCAGTCAGTCAACGTCCATAAAAGTCATGTTTTACTACAATGGTGGTCATATACTAAAAACTCTTCACGGACTTTTTGAGACAACTTGAAAAGTTACGATACACATAATTTATTTCATTTCAATTCACTGGTGCACATGGATTGATCTTTATTGGATAAAATACCACCGATAATATGCAATAAAACTCAAAATACACGAATTTATGAAAATGAAAACGCAACGTCACACTGCAAGTTCCCGCCAAAAAGTCCGTATATACACTTCTTCCTTTACCTCTTCAGTATGTAGTAAGCATTTTAGTTGGCCTACCGACGGCCGGCTCTAGCCCATGTAGCCCCCGGGTGCAATTAGTAACGTGGCGCCCTCCAGTAGCCGCGCAATCGAAACAGAATACTAGTTATATTTTCACCAGTGATCGAAAAACGGGTGGATTAAAAACCTTCGCCACATCTAGGATCACTGCCAATGCCATACCTTGACTCTCGATGGCGAGTGACCAACGGCAACGATGTATGACATACACTAGGAGGTCACCAGCCGAGCGACTGTAGCAGAAGCCGTGCCGTCGCTCAACAAATCGTGATCTTCTAGGTATCTCTAGAATTGCGTGTTGATCACTTGCTCCATCACTTTGGAGAGAAGGGAGGTGATGGTGATCGGCCTGATTCGCCGGGTCTGATCTGTCGCCCTTTTTGGGCACTCACTGGGTGCACGTGGACAGTCTTCAACAAAGATGGGACTTCCATTTTGGTATAAGAGAGCGCGAAAAGACACTTTAGTACAGGACACAATTCAGGAAGATTCAATTTCATTAAAGAGCATATTTTTTTATACCACTAATGTGGCATACAAGCATACGGCCCGCCTGATGGTAAGCAGTTACCGTAGCCTAAGGACGCTTGCAACACCAGGGGTATCACTCGCGCGTTGCCG
This sequence comes from Polyploca ridens, assembly GCA_951394255.1. NCBI lineage: Eukaryota > Metazoa > Arthropoda > Insecta > Lepidoptera > Drepanidae > Polyploca > Polyploca ridens. Next base: position 1,328,643 of record OX596243.1, on the reverse strand, counting down.
ACCCTGAAGAAATCTCATCACACCCTTTTTGAAGAACCCCATGCTGTACTCCTGTACTGCTGTATTTGATGAAAGAGATTGTATTTTGGCGCTGTCGTCGTCGCGAGTGGCGCTCGGCGCCCCCTAAGACCCTGCGCCCGTGTGCGTCGCACACCCTGCACTATAGGTAAACCCGGCCCTGCCTACCGATGTTACCACGCGGGATATAAGTCAACATATAAAAATCAACACTACTGCGCGCCATAATACCACGCAATATACAGAATCGTGCGAATGACAGAAGAAGACTGCAATCAATTTTGAAATCTTATTTACATGGTAAAAGCTTTGATTGATGATTTATCCAGATTGAGCGTCGAAGCTGTTCATAGGTCGAAAATAATTGCCCCTAACTGTTAGGGGCTAAATCAAATAATCTATATCGAGCCATTTCTACCAACTTTGCGTAACCGACAAAACCAAATTTTACAGGAGGTTTATTTTTAAATATGTACTATTAATTGCACTATTAAGTTGAAATTTAACATATATAATAATAAAATTATTTTTGAAGCCTTAATAATAATTTTAAATACATGAGAATGAAATGAAATGAAAAATGAAAATGAAATGAAAAATATTTATTCTTGTATGTTTGTACCACTGATAATGTACAATACTTTCCTTACCATTACCATATCCTAGGAAATCTTGTGTATCTTCACACAGCACGTATGGTTAAATTAAATAATTATGTTGACACATTGAATTATTACGCTTAGAAGCGAAGTATCGAACAAAAATCCTCGCGACTCGTAGGCCACTTGACAACCAATGTGTGCGTGAGTACCATGTAATTACACTCGCTGGCACGCACACAAGCGCACGAGTAATGTTGCAAGCTAAACGAAATTTTTCGGTAAAATTAACCTTCCGATACTAGTGAATGAAATTGGAAGTAAGTATTCATAAAATTAATTAAATAGTCTAATATATGTTCTGCGTCTTAGATAATTTATCTTATCATAGACACAGGCCTGTTATTTATTTATTACTAGTTTAATGGTTATGTTTCATAGTACTTATGCCGGGTATTTTAACATAGTAAACCAAGACAATGTGCAAAGCTATGAACGTTTTTACACCCTAGACGAATATCTTAAATATGACAAAACTTGGTAAATAATTATATAATTTGGACATCTCATTTAATTTAATTTGATTATTATTTTATTATATTGTATTACATTAATTATTAGATTCAATTTAAATTTATAATTTTGCATGCTATTCTGTAGCGAAAGGTGTGATAACACCTCAATGTTACGACATTTCTGGCGAAATAAACAATTTCATTTCATTTCATTTCAAAACGATCGTACAATTTGTAGTAGGTATTGTTGGTAATGATAGGTTTCATATATGATAGGTTGTATAGAAAAAGAAGATTAAGAAGTATGTAGGTATTTAATTATCATTATCGTATAAAAGACGAATAGCTATACATTTTTATAATATCTAACTGAATCTATACTAATATAGTATTAATATTTATAATACAAGAAACCGGAAGAGTTTTTTGTTTGTTTGTTTAAACGGGTCAATCTCTGTAAAAAAAACTACCTGTAAAACTACTACTGTGTAAAACTACCAGTCTGATTCGAAATTATTTCACTAATATGAAGCTACCTACATTATCCCGAGTATTATAGGCTACTTATCCCAAGAACGCGGGTGAAACCGCGGGGGACAGCTAGTCAGTTATAATAGCTATAAGTAAAAGAAACAACTTATCGGACTCAATTACTTACTCTACTTCCTACTCTAACAAAATCAGTATCAATTACGTAAAACAACATAAATTCGCACACAAACAGCTGGCAACACTTTGCTCGAAATCCGAGTGAAGAATTTTTATTTTTGAATTTTGTTATTTTAGATGAATTACGCAATAATATTAGTGGCTTATCTATGGAATATTACAACAGAATTCTAATCTTTCTTCCTTGATGAATTATGAAACAATTTTACTGCACAAACCGTCATATTTATTATTTTTCTGAGAGCTCCACTCACTAAAACGCCAGTCAGTACACTGACAGCGCGGCGGTCATTTGGAGCCATTATGGCTCCAATTGAATGGATTGTGTTTCGCGCGTGTACTTTGTTTCTATGTGTAATAATTCAATGTGTTGACAAAATTTTATCCAGACAATTGTTAGTGTGATAATAGAATTATCATTAATAATTAATGTTATATGATATATTATTAATTATTATTCTGAAATAATAGATTCCTTACTTACGCAGTCAGTCAGTAGCCCGCAGTACATTGACCTGTTACCGTAATGATCCGCTTGGGAACTGCCGCACTTTGCTATTGCACCGGGCTGTGTTGCGTGCGCGCAATTATTGTGTGTATATAATATTATCACGCTGAGGTACTAACTAACAGATACCAAATGCGATTTCAAAGTTCATAAAAAAACCGCAAAAAATTACAAACAAACTTTATTTATCAAAAAGGACTTTTAATTCTAAATTAAGCTACGTTACAAAATATTGAGTATACAAAAATAGACTACACTAAAAGACAACGGGCACAAATTCTGTTGTCTCGCCGTCCTCTGAGAATTCGCTGGGCGGCGGCGCTGCCTTCACGTGTCTTGAGAAGTCGTAGGTGATCAGTTTAGTCGCGATGAAGCCTCCGGAGCCCGGCGCTCCGCGGTGGATCAGACCAGCGCCCGTTGATAGGCTTCCACCTTGAATTAATAAACAATGTATCAATATAAGTTGCTGTCTGATTCATTAGATATGATTATATTTCGATTTGACCTAAAGCTCTCTAAATAGACTACTCAAGTATTTTGTTAACAAGCGAGCGACTACGTTCGCATGGATTGTAATTATCATAGTAGCTTTTCGATATCTTTTGACATATCATATGTTGTCCGAATCCGTTTGAATATTAAGTCCAACACCATTTTTTTTTATTAAATCATGTGGTACACACAAACATAAAATAACTACGTCCTACCTTTAGAGGGCAACACAGCTTGTATATCAATGAATGGCACCGTAGACTGGGCAGCATCGGCGTCGAAGTCAGTGTGCGTGAACTCCACGTATTGGTCGTGAGTTGAGTCGACGGGGAGTGGAGTATTGCTGCGGGTCGGGATGTCAGGTCGTTGGAGCACCAGGCGCTTTCTGGAAATAAAGGGGTAGTTGTGATATTAATGGGATAGATTGTTTAGTTCTAATTTCCAAGCAATGTGTCCTTATTTTCGCGTACAGAAAGACAGCTGTATTTCATTCGTAGAATTATAACCTCTTAGATTAAGCGCAAAAGTCCGGCAACCACTGAGAATTGAAATAAATGATTTCTACTTTGATTTCAACTATACATCGTGCCCATAAACCAAATCATCTTTATGACCAAATATCTCTTCGTCAAATGATTTTGAGCGTTCCATAAAGTGCCGTTAATGTTGGCTCTTACCTAGGATTCTCAATAGCTCCCTCAGTGTTGTCGTTGCTGATCCATTGGCTCCTATCCGGTGATAGTCTCCCAGTCGTGTAGTTGAACGGTGTCGAACGTATCTCGAAGTGTAGGTGCGCACCGATGATCCGGAACCTGAAGGTAATAAGACCAAAATTAAAGACGGCTGAAGGCGTTTGGTCTTCAGCTTCAATATCGGAAGTACTTAGGAGACGTCCATAATTTTGCCTTTCGTATTCTTGTGTGATGGTCCCTTATCTTATAGCTGTCGATTTCAAGGTTCAGATCATGAGCATTATTATTAATATTCACGTTAAGGTCATACCTGACGCCAGTCAAAACGCTTCCAGTTGGTGAATCCAATTCGTCCAAGTCAATAGCTCGATTCTCGTACGACAGCGTATGGTAGTCTTCGCCTTGTCTAACTCCAGCCTCTGAGGGGTCGAACTTCTGTACCGGCACCCAATCACCTGCCCGGACGGACCCTCTTTCTCCTAATGTACTTTCGTATACCTGGAGGTGGAACACCCTACCGTGCTTCACCATACGAACACCTGTCACTACCCTGTAAATATCAAATATATATTTAAGTAAATGTTTATAAATAGAGCTAGTTAGTTGGACACCCGCACGCATACCCATGCCGTTAGCACCAAGAATGTACAACATTCCTTGAGTCAAAGTTAGTAACAACTAAGAACCTGTTTCACAATCGCCTGATAATTTATAAGTATGGTCGTTTGAGAGTTTCGTTATAGAAAACTGTCAAACTGCCAATCTTTGATGGCCGAGAGCTTATCTGCCCTTGAAACAAGGTCTTAAGCTAAAAGTAAGAAGCCCGAAGCGTTTCCCCCTTCATGGAGCAAGAACAGAGGAGCTACTGTTGACCCAGCATCTAAGTCAAGTACTGACTTGTTCTTCTGAACGTCTGACGTCGCTTCCCTCATGCTGAAGAAACGTTCTGATGTGCTGACGCTGTCTTCGCAAAGGCATAAGCAGTACGAGCAGTGGAGGAGGTTCCACCTCCACCAGGAGTCGACCTTTGGAGGAAAATTTCAAATTAACATTCATTTTGGCAGTCGTCATGCTGAGTCTGGCATTCAACATGCTAGATTTATTGGGGGGAAGGTATTCCTAGGTGTGCGGGTGTCCCCATTTCGCAAGGGACACTAACTTGTTGTTGTTCACGTCTGATGTCGCGTCCCAAAGGCTGAAGTAACGGTCCGAGTTGTCGGTGTCGTCGCAGAGGCACATGCAGTACGAACAGTGCCAGAACAGCCAGCGCCACCATGAGTCGACCTGGGGAAACTCGCAAGTCTCATTGCTCGAAACATTCAATCATTCATAACCAACTGAGGCTCCCCTCTAAATTAAAATGATACAACTTTTTTGTATCATTTTGATTTTATATTTCTTTAAATATGCTCCATTATCCTGGAAAAGGTAGACATAATTATGTGTTTGTAATTACATTCATAAATATCTGGTAATGGAACTGATATCTGTTCAATGTGATACTTAATGTATCACATATTGTGTAAACTCGGTAGTGATATGTTAATCAGCTGAACTCATTAACGCTCCTCGGGTCAAAGAGATAAGCCCCTGTATCTTGTTAAGGCACCAATTTGTCAATGTATGATCAAACGTTTGTTCTAAATCTCCCTTGCGGATGCATCGGTGAATATTGGGTCCAATTGGGTTTAAATTGGCCTCACCTTGGTGGTGCCCCGTGTGCAGATCCCTGCGTGGCCCAGGTTGCGTCCGTTCTCGTACGAGATCCATTCGTATCGGCGGTTGCTTTCGCGACTCTGAAATTAATTTTATACAACTATTAAGCCTTATGTTTCAATTATTCAACCGTTGGTTCCGATAGTGAAGTCGTAATGTGTATTATCTTCTAAAGGAGCTGAAGGGCGTAACTTGCATTCTTACACATAGTTCATGGCACCGGCACGTCGCCGATGTATATAAAAGGCCCCCGTGACGTGCCGTGTCACGTTACTGATGTTGGGTGCGGACAAATGATAAAACGCATTCGAAATGCATTAATGCTTACTCATACTTTAATATTAGCAGTTTCTGAATAATAATTCAATGATTCAACACCATTGCGGAAATTCAATTTTTAAATAAATGATTAAGACAAAAATGCATTTATCTCTTGTGTGATTCGTTTTAAAATAAACTTTAACATTATCATGTACTTGCAAGCATAAAATGTGATCTTACCGCCGGACAGATCCACATGTCAGAGTCTATATATTGGCAGTCGATGATCCTTCCTTTGCACTTCTGTTGTTTGGTGCAGTACATATCTTTGAAGCATCCGTGATTCTCAGCTAATGAGTAGAAGGCGCAGTTCTCCCTGCATGTGCCGTCTTTGTTCATGTCCACTTCGTTTTCGATGTAGCCCTGAAGAAGGCGTGTGACTTCTGCGTAGGTTACTCCTGGAATGTAAGTTGATTTGTGAAATGTTTTCTGGGATCAATAGTATGGTGGTATCTTTTAATCGATACATTGTTTTAATGTGCAATAATTAATTTGGTACATTATTTTAATTGCTATGCCGAAATTATGAATTTACGATGGATTCAAACTTCCATTTTCATGCATCTTAAAAATAGATATCTCAGTAGTTACCTTCCTTATGACGTTGAGGATCACAAGCATAGACATCTCTGCTGGCAGACGCCAATGCGGCTCTGGCGGCGGTGGCTGCCTGGCTAGTTCTCTCACTGTACCTCTGCCTGGTCAGACTTGCCTCTTGTGTGAAGTTGCCTGGAATTATAGAAGCATTTGGTTATAATAGGATTTTCGGTTGAAAAGAACAAGCGTTGGTCTATATGTCACAGCACAGTGCGTTGCTTTAGAGCTGCTATTGATGTCGCATCAGTTTAAAACGTTTCAGTTTTTTCAGTGGATTCAGTTCTGGGTCAATGAGTCTCAGGCATTGTTGTATTTTTATCAACCATTTAAATTTAAATTAATAACTGCAGCGTAGTTAAAATGTTCATGAAACTCGTGTTAAGCACGTTTTACCTTATCATTGTTTTTGTGCACATTTTACATATTAATAACAATTTAATATTAAAACATCCGTTCAGGAATAAAGGGTAAACAGTGATAATATTAATTTATTATTTCCTATAATTTGTCTCATTGTTGGATCTAAAACCGTGGTATCTCTGAGGCGAAATAAAATTGGTATTATTTGACGAAGTTAAAATTTTGTCACGTACAACATATATTGTGTATAATCCATTTTTTAAGAAAAGTAACTGACTCCTACATAGTTTATTGTTTCATTGAAGCATTGTGCGCACTAAATTATGTACATATTTAGTTATCTATTAACTGTTATGCCTGTTGTATTGTTTATTAAATAATAGGTAAAATGACGCATACAAAGTCGAGATAACATTTTACTGCATTGGTTTGTATTGAATAACAATTAAAAGAATTTAAAGATAGCTTATTGTGAACATGTTCAAGTATCTATATTAAGTCATAAATTGAAAAGGAATAAATTAATGACAGATAAAGACTAGAAAGTACTCATTACTAGTAACATGTCAACAAACTCTTAAGAATGCTGATGCAGTAATATGTATGAAGAAGCACATTTTATATGACCTCCATATGCTTATGATAGAGTAGTTTCCACAGAAAAAAGTTATTCTATTGATGATTAAAAGCCCGTGAACAGCCAATATAGTCCTGTAATTAGTTGACATAGCTTGTAAACAGGAAAACAGAGTATCCTTTGGTTAGGAGAATTATCATCCAATAATTTTATAACTTTTATAGGCGGCTTGAAAACTCCAACAGTAGGTTGACCACTACCTCCACCGTTCCGCAGTGGGCACGCGTGGTGGAGTATCTGCCCATTCCCTTTCACCCTCATTTGTGAAAGGAGGCCTGTGCTCAGCAGTGAGACATCATAGGCTGATGATGATGAATTTTATAACTAGTTTTCATTTAGCTTTTTAACTCGCTTCCTAGCGGCCCGGCTATTGCGTATCTTTGGTGGTAATCGTAACGAACACCATTTATGAGTTCATCCAATGGCGCGGTAGAACGATAATCGATTCTACATTTAAAACTAATAAGTTTGATTACCTTTGCCATATATCCTGAGCAGCATCCAAGAGAACTGCATCATCGCGTATCCTTTGATCTCCGTCAATGCAATTGTGTTGTACATATCGTATATCAGCTGGTGCGGAGACATTTGCAGATTGCATACGTCAGTGTCTTCATCCTGTTGATATGCATATTCATATTAGAAAAACCAGAAACTCCAAATAGATGAAAAAAGGCCACATGACAAAATATTCCTTGAGTCATTTTGGAAATATTAGAACTAGTATATCAGATGTTTTTTTTTTGCTTGCGTTTTGGCCTCTGACCCGCCCATAAAGGACGATGACGAAGCCAACGATGAACACTTTCCCAAAAGAACCATTCACTCTGGCCTGAGAAGTCCCTATGTTTTTGGCGTTGGGATACAGTTGCCGGAAGCAAGTATCGATGCTGTCTACACAGAATTATGTATAACGATATGTTCCTATTGCCTAATAATCATTAATTGAACATAATATTACAGAAAATACAGCAAAACTTTGTGCCTAATTCAAATAACGCTCGGAAATTTTCATAAATATTGGCTTTCAGTATTTACTCGGGATAAAAATAAATATTCGTCACGCGTCGCTCATGAGATTGCATATATCTCGATTTCTTCGTCTTTTCTCGCGTTTGTCCGTGTGTCATTTGTTTAAACTAACTGTTTATCGTAGAATAATACATACAAGGTAGAAGAATTTGCATTCCAAAGACTGCTTTGTTTGTACACTGAAGTTTTTCTCGGTAATCCTATTATATGAACATGCAGCCTGTACGTGTACGTGGTCGATATCATAAACACAAAGAGTATGTATCATCATCTTAATATTAAGTGCGTAAAAGTACCACACCAAAAGGTCCAAATGTAATTCTTTCCCGCAAATGCCGCAACATAATAATTGGCTTAATTAAAACTTGTTTGCAATCTTATACAAACTGTGATGGCCACATTCATTTGATCTCATTTTAAACGATTGTGATCATTCTGCTTGTTTGTGTCAAACCATATAAGCATTATACATGTAGATATGTTTGCAATGCGCATTTATTTCTTTAAAGCCGTAAGCTATCGTAATAGTACCCCGAAGGACCATAGACGCGATAATCAGGAGATTATCTGAGTTACTGCAACGCAAATTGTTTGATGCTACTTCAAAAATGTTGTTTTCGTTTTTGTTGTTTGTGTATTATTGCAATCTATTCTCATACTAAAACTTATTTGCTTTCCCGGCTTTCGTGAGGTATCAGAGTAATTTTCACTAGATATGGGTAAAGTAAAACATGGCAATGCTACACATCGTCCTACATGTAATGGAGTATAGTTTGTTTTCAGATTTCAGCATTTTAATTTACTAACTTCATACGTGTGCTGTTTGATTATTATTATAAGCTGATGTAGCGACTGCTTATATCTGACACCATGTTTATATGCAGGTCAGTAGGCAATTTAGTCTGTGCACGTATTACGTGCTACTATAGGAATGTCACGAGCGCAGGCCTAGGCCTAACATTACTTATATTCAATATCTATATCTATTTTTTATGATGAAAAGTGAAGATTAGGACACAGGTTGTATATCGTAGGAAGAGTTTTCCATACTGCGGAGTGGAAAGCTAATCGTTTTACAAATGCTAGCTAAAGATATGCTCATTATAGTGTTTATTCATATTTTCTTCTACATATATACCTTCTGCCGACATTTACATTTCAAAGCCAACAACCAACAAAGCCTAGAACGGATCCGGCACTCAAGTGTAGCTTGATTACAACCACATATGACTCTAATATCCTATTTTATAACACCTTCATAAGTTTCCTATACGAATCTACTGTGATAATTTAATTGTTCTTTGATGTAACCTAACGCAACATCCATTATTGCTGTATTTGTAACTTAGATTGTTTTTTCGAAGTTCGTTTTTGTACGGACTATATACTCGTATTAGATAATTTTGTATCTTCCTTTATCTTGTTGCATTATCGGTTGGCAGTTCCCACGCGAAACGATATCGACTTATTGAGTCAATATATTGTTATTATATTTATTGTTTGTATTATTATTTATATTTATGTCATATCCGCTGATTTCATACGACATACCGGCGAGTAGGTAAAATTGTCCAAAAAATATATAAAAAATGTAACCTTGCTGAGTTTCTTGCCGGATTCTTCTCAGTTGAAGGCCGAGTTCCGAACCGGTGGTAACTTCAGTAAATTTGACCTTCATAAGTGCCCTTCTGGGGCCTAAATTGAATAAATGGCTTTGACTTTGACTTTTTGACTTGATTTGTGTTGTATTTGTTTACCGCACTAACCTAGTTTTATTAAGTCGTCGTTAGCGCTATAGGCACATGAGTTGAAAAATCAACTCAATTAAAATAACTCGTTTTAAACGTGACCGTAACAGGACTTTCGGACGTAAGCACCGAAAGTGATGAGTATCCTGGGACACGGCTATCTGTTCCCATACTAAGTAAAGCTTGTACTATGGACTATGTAATTCCTCTCCATCCTAAAGTTGTCTGGAAGAGATCGCTCTTTAGCGATAAGACCGCCCATTGTACAGTTATTAATATTATGTTCTTTTCCTTCTGTTTTGTTAATTGATTTTCTGGTATACAATAAAGAGTTACCTATCTATCTATCTATCTATGGACCCAAAAAACTGAAATAGTACTACATATACTACTTTTTGTTTGTCAATACATACTTAATATACACTCAGACATTTTCATACACACAATTGTAAGTAAACTTTCGAAATTCCCTCTCGGCGCATTACCCTGTATTTTCACAATAATGGCATGAACATTTATAAACACTGATCGGATTGATGTTTAATCATTTTCGCACACACAGGTCACTGACTCTTACCAAATAAGGCATAAGTAACGGCTCAGGGTTTTCTTTGTTAACTTTTGCAGCCTCAAATTTGTCTGATTACTCATGCATAACAGTGTCACTATAATACCTGCAATGCTGATTGGAAAACGTCTTCGAGTTCCAACAATTCGTGCATCTTCCTCACTGACTGTGCCACTGAGGCTTTAGGGTCCAGAAGTACGCTCTCGGCCAGATCCAGCCACTCCCTGACCGGGGACGGCACGCTCCCGGGTTCAGCTTGCCGTTTCACGAAATCCACAAAGTTGACATACATCCCATCGATGACCCTCAGTTTCTCCGATACTCGCTCCCATGTCCACGTTTTCAAAGCTGGACGTGGTGGCTTTGGAGTTGATTCAATCTGAGCGTCCAATGTCACGAACCTCTTTGTTAACTCGACGTCTCCTCCGAGACCTGCCTCTCTCCACGTCGGGTCCGTTACGTTCTTCCATAGCTCGTCTTCTAAGGTATAAAACTTATCACGTATAAAGTCTACCGACGACAGCTCGCCGGCGAGCGCGATTGCGAACAGCGCAAAAAGCGCTACAAATCTCATTGTTAACACAGTCGGCAACGTTTTGTGGCGCGGCTTTGCATCGACTGACGGGGAGTGAGGGGACAGACGGCTTCGAGCGAGTGGGGTCGGTTTAGTGATGCACCGCTATACAACATCGATATGAAAATCGTTTGCCGCGACACTAGACGTGCGTCGTAACCGTTCGCATCGTACCGCTGGACTGAAAGAACAAAAGGAGTCGACACGTTATTTATTTGTTACCGTGACGTTATAACCTCGCGTTTGCCTGTGTCACCGTGGAAATGTGATTATGTATGTTGTATCGATTACGTTTCCAAGGAAATTATGTGGTTCCGTCCGCTTAAGATTTTGGTAGAATTGTCATTTTCCTTCATGGTTGAAATTTAAATGTTTATATTTTAATGTTAAAATGCAAGTGAGATATTGAATTTATTTGGAGTAAGTTTTCAGTCTGGTCTTTACTGGATTTCTTATACTACTTACTGATCTCCTTTATACTCACCACTTGGAAATACCGAAACATTATTTCGCCATCATACTACTTCGTCAAATATGGAATTTAATTTTAATCCATGAAGCGTATCGACATCGACGTTCGTTCCGGCTACATGTTACATCACTACCGACCCGCATATTAATACTGTTAACATGGCACAACCTCTACAGTGCTGCTACTGTATTCCTTATATACCAAGTATTAAGATTGATTTTCGATTGGTTGATTGTATAGTTGTAGTGGTGTTTTGTTATTATTTGCTTATTACGCGTTTGTCGTGTCAGCTGGCCGACTCCCGCGCAATGTCTCGTGGGCCTATGTTGATTCTCTTTGTTGATGATTCTCGGAAACCAAATTGTTGGTATTATAATTATGTATTATTCAACCTGGTCAATTGTTTTTTTTTTTTGGATAGGTACATTTCTAGAATGCTAGTGAGTGAGGTAGGTATATATTTCTCTTCATACCTACTTACGTTGCAGAATTTGAATAGTTATTTTCAATGGTCTAGTTATTTTGTTTGCTAATCAAAAACGGTTTTTGTGTCTTGAGGTTTTTATTTCACATCAATGAACAAAGACTAATGTTATACGCCTTATAATCGGGAATTACAATTTGAATATTAATGTAATACCTATATTACTTTTTAACTAATATGTCTCTTACTAGCTGTTGTTATGGCTGTTATGGCTGCTACTATAGTATAGTTTGCGGAAGTTGTTTGTGTTCAGCAGCTTCCAATCCCAAGGTATAATGTCGTAGGGCTTACATATACATACACACACACGTACATACACACACACGTATATATATATATACACACACACACACACACACACACACACACACACACACACACACACACACACACACACACACACACACACACACACACACACACACACACACTTTGCGCGCGTTTCGTATTTTTGGTATCTTAGTTAAATTTAAGTTTCTTTATTGTTTCTAAAAAACCTTTCAACTTATCACGAAATGTTTTGAAAGAGCGAGATTATTTATTATTATTAGCTGATCGTGTCCGGCGTCGCCCGGGCGAAATTTATATACTATAGCCTACTAGTCATATTACTCTGTGATAAATTAGCTTTCTACTGGTGAAAGAATTTTTAAAATTGGGCCAGTAGTTGTTGAGTTTATTCATTACAAACAAAAATACAAAAATCCAAAGCTTCTCTCTATATTATTAGTGTAGATGTAGATTTATAATAGCATGTTTGTCGGTCTGCTAAATTACGCCTAAATGCTTAACAAAGGTTAATATTTTGCGGTTTATTACATAGGATTTTTTACTAACCGGGAATTTCCCTTTAGAACTGCTAAAATTGATCCCATACCTAGTATGATTCAATTCGACAATAATACACGCTCATTTTATGAATTCCTCATCATTAGTGGTAACTATCACTATTTTGTGGGACTGGCCACATTTTGATGGGAATAAAGTAAATATGTTTGTCTGGCTCCAAATTGTCTGAATTGAAATAAATGTCCTAATTGTTTCTACTTCATGAAAATGAGCAATAACACAGCACGCAGCACGCTTTGCTTAAATTGATTCAACGGGGATTGCAGGCGCTAGTACTGCTCAGAGTACTCGTGGTGAGATACTGTAGGCTCCGGCACCATTCAAGATAAGATCATGGAGTAATTCTCGAGCTGATCGCAAAACCTACCGCAAAAGGTCCCGGGCGCCTTGTAACCTCGGCTGTTAGTAAAAGTGGCAAAAATAAACTAGCCTCACAAAACTTGAATGTCATTGTCGTTACAATTCAGATAAGGGTATGAAATTGATGGACGGGCTTCCTGTACGGGGTGAATGGACTATCATATACTTCAACATAACTGTAGGGGAGGGGACGACATGGATCAGCCGTCTGTCACACACCCCATCCCCCTTAAATTTAATTATCGGGCCGGTTGGCGTGGATTCCCAGACAGTTGATTCCCACTCAGGACAAAGATAATCTATATAAGTATATGTACATTAGTATATGATTTTGTAGTATGTCTGTTATCTAGATTCCATAATACGAGTACCTACAAGCCTTAGTTTGGGATTTAAAATCATCAATGTTTTATAAAAGACTCAATCGTAAAACTAAACAAACATTATAATGTCATGTTTGTACATTGAGCTATTATGACTACGTATAGAGAATATTTTCCATTCAAGTGAGGACATCCGGCCACACTTGTTGTAGAACGATGAACGAAACACGTAAGCGCCGTGAAATCACGGTGTTTGCGAGAAAAATACTCCTAAAAGCGTTCTGATAGCGCTACGTCTTTCTACTGTCTGCTTAGACGACTAATTATTGCTTCAGCGAACTTTAGTTGACTCTAAAGAAATGGGACATAACCTTTGCTTATGATAGCTTGTCTATACGTAGTAATAATAGCTCAATGTGTTTGTATTGGATTTCCTCTCCCCGGTATGTAAGTACTTATAAAAAGTTTATAGTGTACGGAAGTATCAATTTATCCTTCATACGGGGACGGGATGTTAACTTGTGATCATCATACGTCAGTTTAACGTGACATATCATTGTTACCTAGGGCTGCCAGATGGTAGGAACTGTCTGGATGCTGCCGAAATGTCACAGCTTCCTTCCCGCATCAACCCAGTTATAACGACACTAACAGACGTTTATAAAATTAAAAATGTCTATAAAGCTAAATCAAGCTATAGGTACCTCCGCGCGCAGTTATAAACTATATCTAATATTTTGTGTATTTGTAAAAAAAACTCGTTTACTGAGTTCATTCTACCGAGTATTTATTTTGTTTTGCACACTTTTGATCACTATTTATTTTTTAACATCCATTAAAGTATCAAGACGTGTCTAAATAATTGTAACATTATCTTATCTAAACGTTTGACGCAGGATGTAAACATCAACTAATTGTAATGGCAAAGTTTAACTGTTTTCATTGCTACCACAATATTTAAAACGTGTTCTTTTTTCGCTGATTAATAATTCTGAGAACATGCTTGCGTATTTTATTATGAGAACGATAAATTTTTCCTTTAGTTAGCTTTATCCTCCAGGTAAAGTATTTTATTAAGTTAAAGATTATTTCTCTTTTTAGATAGCTTTCTTTCATACTATGAAGGATTTAGACGTCCAGTTCACATGTGGATTTCTACCGTATTTCTAATCTTATTAAAATCAAAATCCAATTTCCACCTTTTAGTGATGAGACCTACAAACCTGAGTCCTGCGATTTCGATCTGGAAACCTTTAGATCTAAAAAACAAACGTTCTGCTTTTTTTTGCCGGAGTCTTAACAATTTCGAAACGATAGTAGTAACGTGTTAATTTTAACGTTCACAAGTGCCTTTAACAGAGTCTTAATATCTAAAGAGTCTAATGAAATTACCCACAAATTAATTGTATGCATGGACATGCGGGTACATGAATGCTATATAAATATTTTTTATGAAATAATATAGTCCCCTATGGCATTTTTACTATTTGATCTTCATGTAATTTCCCCTATGACCAAAAGGTGTAGTTTTTAATTGCATTAATTTGAAGTCATGAATAATTTCAACTTAATGATGGTAGTGTGTGTGTAAATGCTAAGGTAGCTCAGTTTGAGCTTTGTAGTACCCGTCTGGTTTGCTATTACCCTCAAATTGAAAACTAATGGTATGTTCTGGCAGCTGCACTTGTGAGGCAGTTCTCTTCTTAGCTTTGTTTGCTTACCAACTTGGCCCCCACCCAGGACCTGCATTTGTGTGCATGAACAAATCTGAATGTCCTGAGTCTGGGTGTAATTATGTTTAAGTACTATGTATTAACAAACAAAAAGTAGTATATGTATTATATAAGTTATCTGGTTTCAATAATACAAGCTCTGCTTAGTTTGGGATCAGATAACCGTGTGTGAGGAATGCCCCAGGATAATTATAAGTTTTAGTTCAATGATAAAATAATTATAAAATCATTTCTATCATATCAGACCTCAGAACGAACAAGCCTACCTATAACTTTGAATGTGTCCAGAGAAACAGCTATTCGCAACTAACTTTCCTCCCCCGCGGTTGCACCTGTAATCTTTAAGGGTTCCTCATGGCACCTAGAAATATTTATTCCAAACTAGCTGCTCGGCGCGACTTCGTTCGCGTGGTGCTCTACCCTTCCCTACGTTCCCTGGACTTCCACAAGTATTACTAAACCAAAATTAGCCAAACCGGTCCAGCCGTTCTCGAGTTTGAGCGAGATTAACGAACAGCGATAAATTTTTATATAATATACTAGCTGCCCGGCGCGACTTCGGTCGCGTGGTGCTACCCTACCCTGCGGTGCTACCCGACCCTACCCTACCCTACCCTATCTAAACCAACCAGGGCGCCACCCAAACGCATACAAAAAATTCATTCAAATCGGTCCAGCCGTTTAGGATGAATTCAGTGACATACACACGTGCAGTAGAATTTTATATATAAAGATAGATTTCAAATGGCTGCGTGTTGTCTGTCAGTACGTCAGACAGAACATCAGTTACGGTGTGTCAGGAACATAACTCATTGTCAATTTTACGCGGATGCTTTCCAGTGTCGATGGTCAACGTGACCCTGGCTCATGACCTCATTGTCAACGATGTCTTACACTTAGTCCATTGACCACTATACAATGGTACATCCGACCTTCACACCCCATTGTTTCGTGTGAGAATCGATGCTGTGTCACCGTTATGTATTCATCGAAATTCGAGTTTACTATTGAATGTGAAGCTTTTATTGATTCTGTCTTGTATAAAGTTTTTTTTAATCTAAAACCGGGCAAGTATGTCAAAACACCTCTATCTTAGGGTTCCGTGTCAATTCGGTATCAATTACAGTGGAAACACCTGCGTTGCATTGTACTTGGCGGCGTTGATATCAGCCATTTGATCAGTATATTATTTAAGTAGGCCGCTTTTATAAGTAAAGCCGCCGAAATAAATCTTGATTTCATAATTTATAATGCCGAAAGTGTGTTTGTCTTTTCACTCAGTAACTAAATAGGTGATAAGCTGGGGAGTGACAGAGAGGAGTTTTTATCCTTTGGGGCTTAGAATCTAATATTACTCAAAGCCAATGTTTATTCCAAGTGTATCTAACGATCAGATGGCCTACTACGAAAAGCGATACACGATAGTCCGATCATCGTTGTCAATCAATTAGCCAATAGAGTAGCACGAAATTTACGTCTCGTCAGTTTTGCTGCAATTCTATTGGTTGATATTTGACAACGATGATCGGATTATCGTTTATCGTTTTTCGTAGTAGACCCTCTGGCACGATACGGCAGGACCTACCGCAGATGGTCCCTGACGCTTCGTAAGGGCTTGCTAGGAAAATTGTGCCACATTTTTATGCTTAAGGTTGTGTAAGTTGGCTATTAAAATAATCTGGGTATTTTAATGGATGATCAACTCTCATTTAACCTGCACATAGATTCTATAGTACAAAGAGCTTTAGGCTTTATTAATAGGATTACTAAACCTTTTAAAGAAAATTTAACACTTAAAATTTTATATTACTCCTTTGTTAGGTCTATTTTAGATTTTGGTTGCGTTGTTTGGAGCCCATACTATCAGTGCCATATTAATAGAATAGAACGTGTGCAAAAGAAAAAAAAAGAAATATAAATGTAGTCTAAAGAAGAGTTAAAATTATAGGTCTAAATCTAATAGTAAATGTAAGCGCGATTGTAGTTTGTACTGATATTATGTACACACGGCTACACATCAAGCTATACAATTCCAGTATAAGCTGATCTCGCATTGTATAGGATTTCCGTACAATTGGAGGTCAGCTTATACTGGAAATGTATAGCTTGATCTGGAGCCGTGTGTACAAGTACGACCACAGAATAGATAATAGTGCTGACGTAGTACAACCTGATATAATTGCTGAATGATATTCCTGAGTAGTCATTGTACAGTTTATACAGTATTATTATATACGTATTTACTCTCAGAATGTCTGCCTTTAGCCTATTATAAGAGAAACATCTCTAAGTCTGTATGTTCGTTAGTGTGCTAATAGCTCGAAAACCACTGCACGGATTTAGACAGAGAAACTTTGCATTTAAAAGGATAATAAATCATGAAATATAATTTGACCTTCTTTCTTTTACGTTGAAAATTC
Organism: Polyploca ridens; assembly: GCA_951394255.1. Lineage (NCBI taxonomy): Eukaryota > Metazoa > Arthropoda > Insecta > Lepidoptera > Drepanidae > Polyploca > Polyploca ridens. Next base: position 1,310,956 of record OX596243.1, on the reverse strand, counting down.
ACGCTCCAATACTCGAAAACATAGAACAGACGCGGCAATGTAAAAACTGCACTCAATTGCTCCATATGGTCTTGATATCAAATTATACTAGTCGTCTGGACTAATAAATAATGAAACGCGTGAATTAAATCATCAGAGGGATCCGGTGGCGGCGAGTGTCACATGATCTACGGGAGTCGTGGATCAGTTCAATCAGCATAAGTTACTTGACCCCTTGCGTATGGATATGACTCATGAGTCATGTATTACAGTTACTAAGGCTTTTGAATCTTGAGGCGATTGTGTTTCACACTTTAGTGTTACTTAGCTTTGAAATCTTTGCAGCGTGCTATATTGAGTTTCTGTGGAATACGTCAGATGTTTCTGCAGTTTGAAGTCATTTGAATAATTCGGTAAAAAAACACTATTGTATAATTTAATCCGCAGGCTCGAAGAAGGGTCGCGCATCTTGGAACTACATTTCACGAATTCCACGAACTGCTATTTAAGTCGTGGCGGTGTGCTGTAAATGATGATGAGTCCATCCTACATAATAATGATGATTATTGTAGGTTGTTAATGTCATATACAGGTGTTTTTTTTTTCTAGCCAGTGTGGGCAACTTATGAACTACAGGTCTTAGAGAAATACTCTGAAAGGAACCCCGAATTGAATTTTGATGAAAATAAAAATGCCATAAAAAATATTTTACAAAAATTAGTATTTTCGGATATGGATTTTTTTTTCAAAAAAATTTTTTTTTCGATATTCTGCTTCTCCGTCCAATATGAATAAAATTATGTATGACAATTTTGCTCACAAGTTGCTAGAAGTTATACAAAATATTATTTTATATTTTCCTTGACCATGGTTTTATCCTGCGTAAAGTTTGACGAGGTGGAGCAAATCTCGCTGGGATCTCACTTTGTTTAGCCATAAAGAATTTGCTCTTAGCATTCCGACAAAAAATAAGAGGTCAATTTTGATATTTTCTAGCAACTTCTGACCAAAATTGTCACACATAATTTTGTTCGTTCGTTCGAAGTAGAAGCAGGAAAAGAAAAAATCATTTTTAAAAAAACGAAAGCAAAAAAAAAACTTTTTTTAAAGACATTTTTATTTTCTTCAAAATTCAGCTCGGAGGTCCTTTCAGCGTTTTTCTCTAAGACCAGTTCAGAAGTTGCCATCACTGGCTGTAAAAAAAAATTCACCCTGTATACTTACCTACTGTTTATTTATAACTGTGTGTGTCATACCATACTATTATGTACTGTAATAGTTGAGTACAAAGATGCTATGTTTGAATACATTGTCCCGGATCACTAAAAGATACACGTCAGTTCATTGATTCAGTTGGGGGTCTGGTACCCATTGTATACCTATCTGCTATTCTTAGAACAGATAGTCTTGTAAAGAAAATATCCCTGGATATTTGTTCATTCATGTATTTTCGGAGATAATAACAGGTTTTACAGTTAAGTCACATTGAATGAATCATCTGAATGCAAAAAGTATGCCGACATGCAAACAGCCGCTGTGATAGTCGCTAGCCTCTGAAATTGGCTGCTTAATTAAATATGTTATAACACAGTTCACTGGTCAACGATGACGCATGTTTTTTTATATTATTACAGTATTTGTGTCTAGCAACAAATGTCAATCGCGCCTAAAAGTTTGTTATGAGTCACACGATATAATCATAGATCTCGATGGATATAATAATAACACTGCAAAAAACTTACGCTTGTCACAGCAGTGTGTGTGTGAGCATGTAACAATGGTAATATCAAACACTATTCAAAAGAATAGTCTGTGTACATAACGTGAAATTAAAACATAATACATACTAAATACGAACCTGCACGTCCTCCAAAGTTAGCTGAAGCAACCCTCGTCCCAATAAATTTTTGTGCGGCGGCACTATCAATGAATGCACGCGTTCAAGTAGCCCTGGCAACGCGCCAGGGTCGTGGGACACGCACCACTCCGCGAAATCCACGAGCGTACTCCGTTCCAAAGACTTTTGTAGCCCCACGTACTCCCTCATCTGGCGGTCAGCTGACGCCACGCGACTCAACAGATCCGATAGCTCGTGCAAACGAAGCTCTAACCTCGTCCCGCGACCGCGACTCTTAGCCAAGAACAATGCAACTGCACCGGCTTTCTCGATCCCAAGTTCTAGCCTTTCGATTTGGCGCGTGATTTGTGCCAGCCGAGCGAGGACTTCCCTCTGTCGTCGCTGCACGATCGGTAGCTCAACCCCGGGGGTAGCATTGAATGGTTTTCCTATGAGATCCCACGAGCTGAGAACTTCCTCACCTATTTCCTTGCCAAGTTTGATAACGTCGAGCACGTCGTCGACTAACGCGCACGCGGTGGTTGCGAGAGCGAGTAGCGCGAAAACGGTGCGCACGCGTCGATCGAACATGGCGACGGACTCGCACCCACTGAGGTAGAACACCCGAGGTCGTGGGGCTGCCCGCTCACTAAATGTATTTTACCGAATAAATAGTACCGTATTTTTAAACAAAGAATAATGAAAGCAGCTTATTTGTCTCGTGGTAAGGAAATAATGTTTGCTCGCATGATCGTAATTTAAATAAACTGGTTGGTTACGTAGTCGCGACGCCATACAACTGCTGGCTACTTGTACCAGTTATACTTGTTTTTTCGTTCATGTTACTTCATTACTTGAAACACAATTACTAATGTTGGTGGGGGTTATTTGAGGTCGAAGACTTGATATGTTCTGCCGTAAATCCAGCTTGTGTATAAAGCAATATTAATTTGTATTTAAATACAATTAAATGTACAATCAATTCTAATGAATTCGATATTGGGTAATGAAAAAGAGTTTGAGAGAAGAATTTGTTTTATTGATGATACACATAAAAAAAATGATTTTTAAAACGACGACACGCACACTTGCAACAAACGAGGCATCACTCACGCGTTACCAACATTTCTCCCTCCCCAATGAGCTCTGGCGACTTTACTATCGCGCAGGAACACAACAAAGTTATTTGGCTGCGGTATTCTGTAAGGTTGAGGTTCCCCAGTCGAGCTTCATTGTTGTTTTATTTCCCCACAATAATGTAGTAGTCATAGAGCTGGCAACACAATATCGTTGCTAAGTAAACCCTCTGCTCCACTCCCCGTTACTCAACATCAACAAACACTTTTTATATCACTCTCGATTTTATTACATCGCATCCTATTCTATTTTTTATTTTCGACCAGTTCAAAAAGGGTTGATGGGATTTTTTTACCTGAATATTTTACAAAGGAATGTCTTAATAAAGATCCTATTTTAAATCGTTGCCTGAACTAACTTATGTCAATAGTCGCCTATTGATTTGGTAGTTATTACACTTATTACACAGGTTTATGCGTAGCTTAATAATCCTTACTTCCTTACTAATATTATAAATGCGAAAGTGAGTTGTGTTTGTTTGTTACGCCTTCATGCCTCAACTACTCAACGGATCATCATGAAATTTGGCATGCAGATAGCCTATGGTATGGAGAAGGACATAGGCAACTTATTATCACGGAAACGCGGGTGAAACCGCGGGGGACAGCTAGTAATAAATAATATTGCAACTACTTTGCCTATGTATTATTATGGTTTATTTAATATTAAGTATTTTTGAAAAAGCGTTTTTTTTTTTTGTTATTCCACAAATTACTATTTTTTTTTTAAATATAAATAATTATAATTATAAAAAGAATACATTTTTTTTAATAGAGTCAAGTAGAAGAGAAAACATAGCTAAAAACGTTAATGAATGATGTGAGCATAATTATTGACGAATCAGAGCCTTTAAACTGTTCACACAAGCTTTATTACGTCATAGCTACTGGAGCGCAAGCTTCATATTACAATGAGGGGATTTACCGGATACTCAAATATGAGAATATCGATATACAGGATGTAATTTGAACTTTGTAGGGATGAGTCATCTACTCGAACACTACTCTGTGGGAACAAAAAAATCGCCAAATAAAATATCTAATACAGTATAAAATTGACGTCTCAACTCATAATTTTACTTTAATTCTATCTTTACTAATATAATAAAGCGGAAGAGTTTGTTTGTTAGTTTAAACGAGCTAATCTCTGGAACTACTAGTCGGATTAGGAAAGTTCTTTCACTAATAGGAAGCTGCATTATCCCCGAGTATTATGTCAAATTCAATGCCATTTATTCAATTTAGGCCCCATTTACTGAAGTTACCACCCATACATTATAGGCTTTTATCCCGGGAACGGACTTCGTGTAATGTTATTCGTAGTAGACGCACTGTACTTAAACAATAAGGACTGAAAACGTCGATTCATAATATTAGAATAAGACCGAGAAGGTGGTAAGCACACACAAAGACTAGCAAGGGAACTGGCTGTCAAGTGCAACTGTCAGACCACACTTTTGTGCTTGAAAATAGATTTTTCTAACTGGGGGTAGAAGCCAGTCGGGCGAGACAGGGTGGCTATCTCCCCGAGAAACTTATGTTTTAGAATTTGTTACTTTGTAAAAGTTGTTAATATTGACTGATGCTATCACTTCACTGCATAGTTCTAACACCCTAATCTTGTTATATTCTGTGGTAAACACTTACCAAAACGAGCCTAGATTATCATACATGTAAGAGTAAGACTGCAATTGTACACATTTTTGCGGCAAAAACAGCAATTGTGGTGTTTGTCAATGTTTACATTCTGGAAATTACTTAGATGCGAGGACGGCATGTGGTATAGCTTAAAATATCAATCAATATAGGACATGAAGTTGTAGGTAGTTATGTCCCTGTATTCTTATATTACTTTGTGGTACCTATTTTAATGTTATTATTGGAGTCAAATACAGTCCATACCTACAGTCTTATTTATTTATTTATAAGTGGAGGCTTTAATAAATAATAATAAATAATTATCCTCAAACACGGTAATCTGATCCCAAACTATACTATGGCCATGCTATAATAAGAAGTCATATTTGACAAGAGGGTGTTACTTCTTGCCGCACTATGTTTGTTTCTTTTTGACACATGGATGTATAATGTATATGGGCTTTCAAAAGCCTATTAGGGAGGCCCTAGTTTAAGCAGAGCTTGTACTATGGAAACCAGACAACTGATATACTACATAAACTACTTTTTGTTTGTAAATACATCATCATCATATCAGCCCATGGACACTCCACGGACACGCCCATGGATCAGTCCACTGCTGAACATAGGCCTCCCCCATTGATTTCCACTTCGAACGGTTCTGGGCCGCTTGCATTCAGCGACGCCCAGCGACTCTGACCAGGTCGTCGCTCCACCTGGTGGGCGGTCGTCCCGCTCGGCGCTTTCCAATACGTGGTCGCCACTCGAGAACCTTTCTTCCCCATCGGTTATCGGCTCTTCGAGCGATGTGGCCTGCCCATTGCCACTTCAGCTTACTAACTCTACGAGCTATGTCCGTCGTTTTCGTTCTACGAATGTCCTCATTACGGACCCTGTCACTGTTGTAAATACATACTTAATATAAATAATTGCACTCAGACACAGGACATACAGACATGTTCATGCACACAAGTGCATGTCCTGTGCGGCAATCGAACCCACGACCTGCGGCGCGATAGGTGGAATCTTAACCAACTGCGCCAACTGGCCGATCGTTGTTTGTTTGTTTTTTTTCTCATTTGCTCAATTTTTCAACACCTCATCTGTGTTATCTTTCACAGAGCCTCTTCTACGAGATCCTGGCGGGTGTATGGGTACGCAACGGCCTCCAGATCAAAGGGCAGGCGATGACGTACATCCAGGCGAACTTCTGCAACTCCATGGTCGACATGGACATATATTGGCTGCAGATTTGCGCCGCACATCTACCCGCCGACCAGTTCTTGGATATGTGTATTGACATGTGAGTAATTATCTATGAGTTATTATCAGGGCGAAGGTTTTACGCGCGTTTCTTGGGGTATATGGATTTTTTTGGGATGAAAAATATGTTTTACAGCCGTTACGGCGCGGGTGGATTAACAAATATTTATAGAAATAGTACCTGGATGACTGAGCTTTTCTTGAAAACACGGAAAAACCGTTTTCCCAGATATGAGACCTAGCTAGATCGATTTTGCCCCAGAAACCCTCATATAGAAAATTTCATAGAAATCGTTAGAGCTGTTTTAGAGATCTCAAAACATTCAATTTCAATTTATTTATATTTAGTATGTTTAAGATGTTACAAAGAATAAAGTTGGTACAAGGGCACTGCAACATTACAATAATATTAAGTAATAATTAAATACATAAATCCAATTAAATTCAACAAAAATAAGGAAAAGCAATTTTATGAATATTATTGGAATATTAGTACAGTATTTTTGTTTATGTGAGTTACATGTCAGGTATTATTAATTATTTATTTGTGGTGGCATTGATACATACAAATATGCTAATTTAATAGAATAGGATACACAAAAATCATATTCGTAATATTGATGGGTTGGAATTATGTAGAAAGAAAGTATGTTTGTTGAAAACATTTCTAAACAAAGAAATGTCATTTGCACTTTGACCAGTCTAAGCATTATTTATTTTGTCGTTAGAGACATATGACAATAAACAATTACAGTAATGATTAACGACCCAAATTAGACTGATGATAACATGTTATTAGGACACCCATTTCAAATCATACTACGCCTATGTAATTAACTTATTTATATTTAAAATAATAATGACAGTGTGACATCGAACCGAATAAAAAAAATACATGTGCGAATACTGCGAGTAGAAGTCACGCTCTGAGTATGTTGTGTACACATGTTTAATATTCTATAGGTTTGTATGATCCAGAGAGCGGGACTTTTGATGAAAATAAGTACGTACAGTAGTACCCAACTTATACGGTGCGTCGTGAATCTTCGTTCGCACAGAAAAGATAGTATGGCCCCGAAGATTAACGAAAGAATGCTTAAAACTTACAATCAAACTTAGATCACTACTATAAGTTTCATAATACACTGTTAGTTCCGTCTCACTCGCAAGTCACGCCCCACCGCACGGCGCGTGCTAACATGGCGGCAGCTGCCAACCAATAGCGTTTCCCGCGCTTTGAAAATGTATCTTCTGCGCAGGTACATCGGTAAGCCATATTAGTTGGGTACTACTGTACGTTACATTGCGTGAAAGTGGAAATTTGATATATTTACAGTAGTAAGAGGAGAGACACGGACGACAAAGTGATCCTAAAAGGTCATCAATTTATAGGAAACGCTTTAAATATAGATATTAAATTACTTTTCAGTTGCCTCTAATTATTTTTTTATTTTCATCAGCATCCAATTACATTATGAATATTCTTAGGGTGGATATCCACCAAAGATGTGTAGCGAGGAACGTGTTTTAGCTGACAAATAGTATGGCTTCACTTTCATGTTATAGCTCTTATGAAGCGATCCTATTTGTCAGCATTCCTCGCTACACATCTCTGATGGATATCCACCCTTACCCTGGTCCTCCCTATATTTCACAAGAAACTGAGCGAATTGGGCGAACTATTAATTAATCTGTTTCGTTGTAGGTTCGGCGTCCGCGAATGGCTGAGCATGCTGCCGATGTCGCCCGTCCAGGCGGCTGAGCAGGACGCCATGGTAGAGGGCCTGCTGACCTTCCTCGCCATACTAGTCTCTTCAAGGACCAATCTTGGTAAGACGATGCTTAGATTTATACGACGAGGTCGGTAAACAGGTATACGGCCCGCCTGATGTTAAGCGGCTACCGTAACCTATGGACGGTTGCAACACTGGCATCACTCACGCGTTGTGTTACCGACCTTTCCCCCTCCAATGAGTTCTGGCGACTTTACTCATGCGCAAGAACACAGCAAAAGCAGACTTACGTGTAGAAGAGTAATGATGGATGATGAAGGGGTAGTAGGGGTACATTTAATGGTTGGTGGATGAGACACGTGACAATATTTTTAAGTATTTTATGCCGACTCTTTCAATATTTTCTTTACTATGTCAGATCTTTTCACTCAAGTCCCAATAACAACCGTACAGTAGTACCCAACTTATATGGCGCGTCGTGAATCCTCGTTCACACAGGAAAGAAAGTATGGCCCGAAGATTAACGAAAGAATGCTTAAAACTTACAATGAACCTTAGATCACTACTACAAGGTTTATAATACACTGCAGCTATTCGTTCCGTCTCACTCGCATGTCACGCCCCTCCGCACGGCGCGCGCTAACATGGCGGCAGCTACCGACCAATAGCATTTCCCGCGCTATGAAAATGTATCTTCTGCGCAGGTACATGTGTAAGCCATATCAGTTGGGTACTACTGTACAATGTTTCATCTCGCGCGATTGCAGAGAAGACGAACGGGCCAACACACAAACATATTTTTTCATACAAATACAGGGTGTTGTTTTGGTCGGCGACAAGCGACCCAGGAGCGGTAGTACAAAATATATATTCCCCAAAAATGGACTTAATTCCATTAAACACTGTAAATATGTTGAGAAATACCTTATTCAATTTGAAATAAAATTACCGCAAAGTATGGTTACTAGACACGTGCACAGACTAGAGCTAGGCGCAAGCCGCCATCGCCCCACCCCTTTACTTCCTCGTACTCCCTATTATGTCTACACTTTAGCTTATTACGTGATTTTCATTTTTATATTTTTTTAGCACCAGTATCATTTGTATTATCGACAACAACGACCTGTATGTATATGTTAAAAAAAATTACCTTATATATTTTTTATACCATTAAACATGCGATGTATTTTAACTCGAGCAACGCCGGGTTTCACTGCTAGTAATTTAATAATAATGTTTCCCTTTAAATAATATGGCAGCGTTATAAGCTGAATAGAAATAAAAATAAATATCTCTATAACACGCGACATTTTTACGCTTGATATGCACAAACTCATGTTTGTGATTGTATCGTATGACACTAGTTAAATTATCGTCATCAAAAAGATACAAAGGCCATACAGAGAAACGATACACGAAAGACCTATCATCGTTGTCAAATATTAACGAGCTATCTGTCCCCCGCGGTTTCACTCGCGTTCCCGGGATAAAATGTAGCCTATAATACTCGGGGATAATGTAGCTTCCTATTAGTGCAATAATGTTTCGAATCCGACTTATAGTTTCCAGAGATTACTACCTCTTTTGAACAAACAAATCTCTTCCGCTTTATTATAGTAGTAAGTATTAGTTTAGATAGATTTTCACATACGTCTCGTCAGTGTTGTTGGTTGATTTGCTATTGATTAAACTATTTTTTTTTTACTGTGCATAGGCCTGTGTTTGACCACAATTTCATCATGGTAGGTGATGATGTGGCTGATGGTGGTAAGCACACAAAGCCTAGAAGGAACTGGCTCTCAAGTGCAGCTGTCGGAACACACCGGTAGGTGTTTGGCGTCAGATTTTGAACTTGAGGGTGGTAGCCAGCCAGATGGCTACCACCGTGCTATGGATACCTCACGATGTTTTCCTTCACCGAAAGCTCAGCTCATGATCAGACTATCGTGTGTCGTTTTTCGGAGGCCCTCAGATCTGTAGGCATAGACAAAGGCCCGATTATAAGACTACTGTTTGACATAAATAGCTTAATCTTTATACATAATTATCATTATTTTATGTCATGAAAGAGAAATTGTTTGTCTGTTTTTGTATTTATGAAGTTTTCCAAACTACCAATTTTGATGAAAATTTACTGAAGCTAACTCTGACCACGGAGATAAACATGTATCATTTGCATGTTACACAAAGTAATTAATATAAGCCTACGTTCGCACGAACGCTTTTTACGCGTTATTTTTAACGTTATGAATAGAAAATATGACTTATCCTTTAAAAAGCGTCGAGCTCACGCTTTTTTGAACTCCCGTGCGGACGTAGCATAATCGTGATGTATCGACAGGTAATGACGAACTAACCCAGTCTCGGCTGGAAGTGAGTACACTGCTAGCCGCGGGCGACAAGACGCACTCGCAGCTGCTGGAGCTCATGCCCGAGCGGTCCGGCAACGCGCACACTAGGAACTTCGAAACTGTACTCAAAGAGGTAACGTTATTGCTATATTAAACATCCCTAAAGAGCCCGTATGTGATGACTCCCTAGCTCGTAAAAGGAAAGTGTGACCTAAAATTCAAATATGTAAAATGTTTATTGTAGACACAACACCAAATATACAGGTGTCTTGTAATAAATGGTCCAAATAACCCTCGGAAGCAGAGATTGTGTCTTATGACAATAATTAAAATAATTCCAGTAAGTCTCATGGTTTTTTGAATGATTGATTTTTTATGTCAAAAATTTAGGACATTACATTTTCACTATTGCTAATATTTAACTTTTTCTCATCGGGCATAACCTCAGCTTTCTTTACTATTTGGACCATTTATTACAGGACACCGTTTATTTAAAACTAATATAGTTTGGTTATGATAACGTCTAAAGCCTCTTACAGACAGCCGTGACCTGCGGTGGCAGCCGCGTTGGCAATCAGTTATATTAGCTTGTAGATTGAGAAGTAGTTCAAACAAGCGCGGTCTTAATACGGCCGTAGCCTTCTATGGGCTGCCGTGTGAACGCCACCGCAGGCTGCTACTGTCTGAGAGCCTTAATGCCGTGATGAAGGTCGTGGGCTCCTACAATCAGCTGGTTTCCGGTAGAATACGGAGAAAGCGAGTTTCTTTCAAAGATTTGTAGCGGTCCATATCACATTGAATAATTTTTAAATAATCCGTTTCCACACAGCTATCAACATACCGCCCACCGCCCAAAGGGTCGGAGAACCTGGAGCAGGGCCTGTTCGTGCCGAAGCCGGTCGTGTGGCAGCAGTACTACGACCCGCTGCACGTGCTGCGCCGCGCTGTACACAGGAGGGACTTCCACGCCTCCATGGAACGGTTCACTACTTAGTGAGTACATAACTTTTGTTTGTTTTGTACACATACATTGACAGCATTTTTTATTTTATTTTTTTCTTTTCGCAAGTGTGTTGGAAAACGTCATGCGACGCGCGTGTGTATTGATTGTTACACTAGGGAGCCCCTTATCGCATTCGCCTGCCGCACGCGCGCCTGGAGTATTAATAATCAAATTTGCACTCACTCACTCTATCATAATGTACTATTATTATTATTTTCTTTTTATTATTGCTTATGAAATGGTGTCAATCGAACTGTTTTGTTGTTTGTTTTACTTGTTTAGACTTTAAGATTGTATTTTTAATTGTATTGGCTGGTAACCTGAGCCATCTAGACTTAAGGACCACCGAATTCTAAAATACGAGTATTTGACTCAGTTTAGTAATCGGTGTTACAATCTATGTAAAGACTTTTTCCAGCACAATAAATTTATTATTATTATTATTATTATTATACATACAGTAGACCCAATTAATATGGCTTACCGATGTACCTGCGCAGAAGATACATTTTCAAGGCGCGGGTAACGCTATTGGTCGGCAGCTGCCGCCATGTTAGCGCGCGCCGTGCGGAGGGGCGTGACTTGCGAGTGAGACGGAACTAACAGCTGCAGTGTATTATGAACCTTATATTAGTGATCTAAGGTTGATTGTAAGTTTTAAGCATTCTTTCGTTAATCTTCGGGGCCATACTTTCTTTTCTGTGCGAACGAAGATTCACGACGCGCCAAATAAGTTGGTTAATACTGTACTAATAAGAATCATTTTATTTTTAAGCTATTGCATAGCTTCTATCGCGGGCCTTGAACGTGGAGACCGAATCCAGAAGTTCCGTAACGAAAAAACCTAACACCCCCCACTCCGACCGGCACAGCGGTGATACTTTTTAGTTTTGCCATCTATCGATGAATAGCAGAACTTTTAATGACTTTTTGAATTATCACGCTTGTCTCTTTAGTTCAGCAACTCGCCTCTAGGTGGCATTGGTTGTCTATTGCATATATTAACTTCTCATGTATTTAAAAAAGAAAAAAAAAAGTTTTCTTATCGGTCACCACGCTCAAAAAGTGTAACTTGAATTAATATCAAAGAAAAAAAAACAAAGGAAAAAATACTGCATAAATAAAATAAATAAATAATTATAATTGCATAAGTTGATAAAAACAGCTATGCAATAGCTTTACCGCGGCAGTCTCCGAGTGCCACACGTCTTTTTTTCTTTGTTTTGTGTTCTTTAGCAATAATTTTATTTTTATAAGGAAAAACTTACAGCCTAATAACGATATTATGAAGGGCAAGGCTAATATGTAACTCAACGTTGAAAAGCTGTTCCATTCGTAGAGATACTATGGCTTCTCAAATGATGATTTTATAAAGGTGTTGTTT